>OW387023.1:153905219-154429712 GCA_936439885.1 Nowickia ferox | reverse complement strand
TGCTTATCACTAAATCGATATTAACCGTAAGTATGTACCAAATACAACAGCCACCTATATATATCTACATAAAAGACACAAAACATCACACTAAAAACACCAACAAACAAATACAGCACACATAAATACATACATACATACATGTGCTTATCACTAAATCGATATTAACCGTAAGTATGTACCAAATACAACAGCCACCTATATATATCTACATAAAAGACACAAAACATCACACTAAAAAACACCAACAAACAAATACAGCACACATAAATACATACATACATACATGTGCTTATCACTAAATCGATATTAACCGTAAGTATGTACCAAATACAACAGCCACCTATATATATCTACATAAAAGACACAAAACATCACACTAAAAACACCAACAAACAAATACAGCACACATAAATACATACATACATACATGTGCTTATCACTAAATCGATATTAACCGTAAGTATGTACCAAATACAACAGCCACCTATATATATCTACATAAAAGACACAAAACATCACACTAAAAACACCAACAAACAAATACAGCACACATAAATACATACATACATACATGTGCTTATCACTAAATCGATATTAACCGTAAGTATGTACCAAATACAACAGCCACCTATATATATCTACATAAAAGACACAAAACATCACACTAAAAACACCAACAAACAAATACAGCACACATAAATACATACATACATACATGTGCTTATCACTAAATCGATATTAACCGTAAGTATGTACCAAATACAACAGCCACCTATATATATCTACATAAAAGACACAAAACATCACACTAAAAACACCAACAAACAAATACAGCACACATAAATACATACATACATACATGTGCTTATCACTAAATCGATATTAACCGTAAGTATGTACCAAATACAACAGCCACCTATATATATCTACATAAAAGACACAAAACATCACACTAAAAACACCAACAAACAAATACAGCACACATAAATACATACATACATACATGTGCTTATCACTAAATCGATATTAACCGTAAGTATGTACCAAATACAACAGCCACCTATATATATCTACATAAAAGACACAAAACATCACACTAAAAACACCAACAAACAAATACAGCACACATAAATACATACATACATACATGTGCTTATCACTAAATCGATATTAACCGTAAGTATGTACCAAATACAACAGCCACCTATATATATCTACATAAAAGACACAAAACATCACACTAAAAACACCAACAAACAAATACAGCACACATAAATACATACATACATACATGTGCTTATCACTAAATCGATATTAACCGTAAGTATGTACCAAATACAACAGCCACCTATATATATCTACATAAAAGACACAAAACATCACACTAAAAACACCAACAAACAAATACAGCACACATAAATACATACATACATACATGTGCTTATCACTAAATCGATATTAACCGTAAGTATGTACCAAATACAACAGCCACCTATATATATCTACATAAAAGACACAAAACATCACACTAAAAACACCAACAAACAAATACAGCACACATAAATACATACATACATACATGTGCTTATCACTAAATCGATATTAACCGTAAGTATGTACCAAATACAACAGCCACCTATATATATCTACATAAAAGACACAAAACATCACACTAAAAACACCAACAAACAAATACAGCACACATAAATACATACATACATACATGTGCTTATCACTAAATCGATATTAACCGTAAGTATGTACCAAATACAACAGCCACCTATATATATCTACATAAAAGACACAAAACATCACACTAAAAACACCAACAAACAAATACAGCACACATAAATACATACATACATACATGTGCTTATCACTAAATCGATATTAACCGTAAGTATGTACCAAATACAACAGCCACCTATATATATCTACATAAAAGACACAAAACATCACACTAAAAACACCAACAAACAAATACAGCACACATAAATACATACATACATACATGTGCTTATCACTAAATCGATATTAACCGTAAGTATGTACCAAATACAACAGCCACCTATATATATCTACATAAAAGACACAAAACATCACACTAAAAACACCAACAAACAAATACAGCACACATAAATACATACATACATACATGTGCTTATCACTAAATCGATATTAACCGTAAGTATGTACCAAATACAACAGCCACCTATATATATCTACATAAAAGACACAAAACATCACACTAAAAACACCAACAAACAAATACAGCACACATAAATACATACATACATACATGTGCTTATCACTAAATCGATATTAACCGTAAGTATGTACCAAATACAACAGCCACCTATATATATCTACATAAAAGACACAAAACATCACACTAAAAACACCAACAAACAAATACAGCACACATAAATACATACATACATACATGTGCTTATCACTAAATCGATATTAACCGTAAGTATGTACCAAATACAACAGCCACCTATATATATCTACATAAAAGACACAAAACATCACACTAAAAACACCAACAAACAAATACAGCACACATAAATACATACATACATACATGTGCTTATCACTAAATCGATATTAACCGTAAGTATGTACCAAATACAACAGCCACCTATATATATCTACATAAAAGACACAAAACATCACACTAAAAACACCAACAAACAAATACAGCACACATAAATACATACATACATACATGTGCTTATCACTAAATCGATATTAACCGTAAGTATGTACCAAATACAACAGCCACCTATATATATCTACATAAAAGACACAAAACATCACACTAAAAACACCAACAAACAAATACAGCACACATAAATACATACATACATACATGTGCTTATCACTAAATCGATATTAACCGTAAGTATGTACCAAATACAACAGCCACCTATATATATCTACATAAAAGACACAAAACATCACACTAAAAACACCAACAAACAAATACAGCACACATAAATACATACATACATACATGTGCTTATCACTAAATCGATATTAACCGTAAGTATGTACCAAATACAACAGCCACCTATATATATCTACATAAAAGACACAAAACATCACACTAAAAACACCAACAAACAAATACAGCACACATAAATACATACATACATACATGTGCTTATCACTAAATCGATATTAACCGTAAGTATGTACCAAATACAACAGCCACCTATATATATCTACATAAAAGACACAAAACATCACACTAAAAACACCAACAAACAAATACAGCACACATAAATACATACATACATACATGTGCTTATCACTAAATCGATATTAACCGTAAGTATGTACCAAATACAACAGCCACCTATATATATCTACATAAAAGACACAAAACATCACACTAAAAACACCAACAAACAAATACAGCACACATAAATACATACATACATACATGTGCTTATCACTAAATCGATATTAACCGTAAGTATGTACCAAATACAACAGCCACCTATATATATCTACATAAAAGACACAAAACATCACACTAAAAACACCAACAAACAAATACAGCACACATAAATACATACATACATACATGTGCTTATCACTAAATCGATATTAACCGTAAGTATGTACCAAATACAACAGCCACCTATATATATCTACATAAAAGACACAAAACATCACACTAAAAACACCAACAAACAAATACAGCACACATAAATACATACATACATACATGTGCTTATCACTAAATCGATATTAACCGTAAGTATGTACCAAATACAACAGCCACCTATATATATCTACATAAAAGACACAAAACATCACACTAAAAACACCAACAAACAAATACAGCACACATAAATACATACATACATACATGTGCTTATCACTAAATCGATATTAACCGTAAGTATGTACCAAATACAACAGCCACCTATATATATCTACATAAAAGACACAAAACATCACACTAAAAACACCAACAAACAAATACAGCACACATAAATACATACATACATACATGTGCTTATCACTAAATCGATATTAACCGTAAGTATGTACCAAATACAACAGCCACCTATATATATCTACATAAAAGACACAAAACATCACACTAAAAACACCAACAAACAAATACAGCACACATAAATACATACATACATACATGTGCTTATCACTAAATCGATATTAACCGTAAGTATGTACCAAATACAACAGCCACCTATATATATCTACATAAAAGACACAAAACATCACACTAAAAACACCAACAAACAAATACAGCACACATAAATACATACATACATACATGTGCTTATCACTAAATCGATATTAACCGTAAGTATGTACCAAATACAACAGCCACCTATATATATCTACATAAAAGACACAAAACATCACACTAAAAACACCAACAAACAAATACAGCACACATAAATACATACATACATACATGTGCTTATCACTAAATCGATATTAACCGTAAGTATGTACCAAATACAACAGCCACCTATATATATCTACATAAAAGACACAAAACATCACACTAAAAACACCAACAAACAAATACAGCACACATAAATACATACATACATACATGTGCTTATCACTAAATCGATATTAACCGTAAGTATGTACCAAATACAACAGCCACCTATATATATCTACATAAAAGACACAAAACATCACACTAAAAACACCAACAAACAAATACAGCACACATAAATACATACATACATACATGTGCTTATCACTAAATCGATATTAACCGTAAGTATGTACCAAATACAACAGCCACCTATATATATCTACATAAAAGACACAAAACATCACACTAAAAACACCAACAAACAAATACAGCACACATAAATACATACATACATACATGTGCTTATCACTAAATCGATATTAACCGTAAGTATGTACCAAATACAACAGCCACCTATATATATCTACATAAAAGACACAAAACATCACACTAAAAACACCAACAAACAAATACAGCACACATAAATACATACATACATACATGTGCTTATCACTAAATCGATATTAACCGTAAGTATGTACCAAATACAACAGCCACCTATATATATCTACATAAAAGACACAAAACATCACACTAAAAACACCAACAAACAAATACAGCACACATAAATACATACATACATACATGTGCTTATCACTAAATCGATATTAACCGTAAGTATGTACCAAATACAACAGCCACCTATATATATCTACATAAAAGACACAAAACATCACACTAAAAACACCAACAAACAAATACAGCACACATAAATACATACATACATACATGTGCTTATCACTAAATCGATATTAACCGTAAGTATGTACCAAATACAACAGCCACCTATATATATCTACATAAAAGACACAAAACATCACACTAAAAACACCAACAAACAAATACAGCACACATAAATACATACATACATACATGTGCTTATCACTAAATCGATATTAACCGTAAGTATGTACCAAATACAACAGCCACCTATATATATCTACATAAAAGACACAAAACATCACACTAAAAACACCAACAAACAAATACAGCACACATAAATACATACATACATACATGTGCTTATCACTAAATCGATATTAACCGTAAGTATGTACCAAATACAACAGCCACCTATATATATCTACATAAAAGACACAAAACATCACACTAAAAACACCAACAAACAAATACAGCACACATAAATACATACATACATACATGTGCTTATCACTAAATCGATATTAACCGTAAGTATGTACCAAATACAACAGCCACCTATATATATCTACATAAAAGACACAAAACATCACACTAAAAACACCAACAAACAAATACAGCACACATAAATACATACATACATACATGTGCTTATCACTAAATCGATATTAACCGTAAGTATGTACCAAATACAACAGCCACCTATATATATCTACATAAAAGACACAAAACATCACACTAAAAACACCAACAAACAAATACAGCACACATAAATACATACATACATACATGTGCTTATCACTAAATCGATATTAACCGTAAGTATGTACCAAATACAACAGCCACCTATATATATCTACATAAAAGACACAAAACATCACACTAAAAACACCAACAAACAAATACAGCACACATAAATACATACATACATACATGTGCTTATCACTAAATCGATATTAACCGTAAGTATGTACCAAATACAACAGCCACCTATATATATCTACATAAAAGACACAAAACATCACACTAAAAACACCAACAAACAAATACAGCACACATAAATACATACATACATACATGTGCTTATCACTAAATCGATATTAACCGTAAGTATGTACCAAATACAACAGCCACCTATATATATCTACATAAAAGACACAAAACATCACACTAAAAACACCAACAAACAAATACAGCACACATAAATACATACATACATACATGTGCTTATCACTAAATCGATATTAACCGTAAGTATGTACCAAATACAACAGCCACCTATATATATCTACATAAAAGACACAAAACATCACACTAAAAACACCAACAAACAAATACAGCACACATAAATACATACATACATACATGTGCTTATCACTAAATCGATATTAACCGTAAGTATGTACCAAATACAACAGCCACCTATATATATCTACATAAAAGACACAAAACATCACACTAAAAACACCAACAAACAAATACAGCACACATAAATACATACATACATACATGTGCTTATCACTAAATCGATATTAACCGTAAGTATGTACCAAATACAACAGCCACCTATATATATCTACATAAAAGACACAAAACATCACACTAAAAACACCAACAAACAAATACAGCACACATAAATACATACATACATACATGTGCTTATCACTAAATCGATATTAACCGTAAGTATGTACCAAATACAACAGCCACCTATATATATCTACATAAAAGACACAAAACATCACACTAAAAACACCAACAAACAAATACAGCACACATAAATACATACATACATACATGTGCTTATCACTAAATCGATATTAACCGTAAGTATGTACCAAATACAACAGCCACCTATATATATCTACATAAAAGACACAAAACATCACACTAAAAACACCAACAAACAAATACAGCACACATAAATACATACATACATACATGTGCTTATCACTAAATCGATATTAACCGTAAGTATGTACCAAATACAACAGCCACCTATATATATCTACATAAAAGACACAAAACATCACACTAAAAACACCAACAAACAAATACAGCACACATAAATACATACATACATACATGTGCTTATCACTAAATCGATATTAACCGTAAGTATGTACCAAATACAACAGCCACCTATATATATCTACATAAAAGACACAAAACATCACACTAAAAACACCAACAAACAAATACAGCACACATAAATACATACATACATACATGTGCTTATCACTAAATCGATATTAACCGTAAGTATGTACCAAATACAACAGCCACCTATATATATCTACATAAAAGACACAAAACATCACACTAAAAACACCAACAAACAAATACAGCACACATAAATACATACATACATACATGTGCTTATCACTAAATCGATATTAACCGTAAGTATGTACCAAATACAACAGCCACCTATATATATCTACATAAAAGACACAAAACATCACACTAAAAACACCAACAAACAAATACAGCACACATAAATACATACATACATACATGTGCTTATCACTAAATCGATATTAACCGTAAGTATGTACCAAATACAACAGCCACCTATATATATCTACATAAAAGACACAAAACATCACACTAAAAACACCAACAAACAAATACAGCACACATAAATACATACATACATACATGTGCTTATCACTAAATCGATATTAACCGTAAGTATGTACCAAATACAACAGCCACCTATATATATCTACATAAAAGACACAAAACATCACACTAAAAACACCAACAAACAAATACAGCACACATAAATACATACATACATACATGTGCTTATCACTAAATCGATATTAACCGTAAGTATGTACCAAATACAACAGCCACCTATATATATCTACATAAAAGACACAAAACATCACACTAAAAACACCAACAAACAAATACAGCACACATAAATACATACATACATACATGTGCTTATCACTAAATCGATATTAACCGTAAGTATGTACCAAATACAACAGCCACCTATATATATCTACATAAAAGACACAAAACATCACACTAAAAACACCAACAAACAAATACAGCACACATAAATACATACATACATACATGTGCTTATCACTAAATCGATATTAACCGTAAGTATGTACCAAATACAACAGCCACCTATATATATCTACATAAAAGACACAAAACATCACACTAAAAACACCAACAAACAAATACAGCACACATAAATACATACATACATACATGTGCTTATCACTAAATCGATATTAACCGTAAGTATGTACCAAATACAACAGCCACCTATATATATCTACATAAAAGACACAAAACATCACACTAAAAACACCAACAAACAAATACAGCACACATAAATACATACATACATACATGTGCTTATCACTAAATCGATATTAACCGTAAGTATGTACCAAATACAACAGCCACCTATATATATCTACATAAAAGACACAAAACATCACACTAAAAACACCAACAAACAAATACAGCACACATAAATACATACATACATACATGTGCTTATCACTAAATCGATATTAACCGTAAGTATGTACCAAATACAACAGCCACCTATATATATCTACATAAAAGACACAAAACATCACACTAAAAACACCAACAAACAAATACAGCACACATAAATACATACATACATACATGTGCTTATCACTAAATCGATATTAACCGTAAGTATGTACCAAATACAACAGCCACCTATATATATCTACATAAAAGACACAAAACATCACACTAAAAACACCAACAAACAAATACAGCACACATAAATACATACATACATACATGTGCTTATCACTAAATCGATATTAACCGTAAGTATGTACCAAATACAACAGCCACCTATATATATCTACATAAAAGACACAAAACATCACACTAAAAACACCAACAAACAAATACAGCACACATAAATACATACATACATACATGTGCTTATCACTAAATCGATATTAACCGTAAGTATGTACCAAATACAACAGCCACCTATATATATCTACATAAAAGACACAAAACATCACACTAAAAACACCAACAAACAAATACAGCACACATAAATACATACATACATACATGTGCTTATCACTAAATCGATATTAACCGTAAGTATGTACCAAATACAACAGCCACCTATATATATCTACATAAAAGACACAAAACATCACACTAAAAACACCAACAAACAAATACAGCACACATAAATACATACATACATACATGTGCTTATCACTAAATCGATATTAACCGTAAGTATGTACCAAATACAACAGCCACCTATATATATCTACATAAAAGACACAAAACATCACACTAAAAACACCAACAAACAAATACAGCACACATAAATACATACATACATACATGTGCTTATCACTAAATCGATATTAACCGTAAGTATGTACCAAATACAACAGCCACCTATATATATCTACATAAAAGACACAAAACATCACACTAAAAACACCAACAAACAAATACAGCACACATAAATACATACATACATACATGTGCTTATCACTAAATCGATATTAACCGTAAGTATGTACCAAATACAACAGCCACCTATATATATCTACATAAAAGACACAAAACATCACACTAAAAACACCAACAAACAAATACAGCACACATAAATACATACATACATACATGTGCTTATCACTAAATCGATATTAACCGTAAGTATGTACCAAATACAACAGCCACCTATATATATCTACATAAAAGACACAAAACATCACACTAAAAACACCAACAAACAAATACAGCACACATAAATACATACATACATACATGTGCTTATCACTAAATCGATATTAACCGTAAGTATGTACCAAATACAACAGCCACCTATATATATCTACATAAAAGACACAAAACATCACACTAAAAACACCAACAAACAAATACAGCACACATAAATACATACATACATACATGTGCTTATCACTAAATCGATATTAACCGTAAGTATGTACCAAATACAACAGCCACCTATATATATCTACATAAAAGACACAAAACATCACACTAAAAACACCAACAAACAAATACAGCACACATAAATACATACATACATACATGTGCTTATCACTAAATCGATATTAACCGTAAGTATGTACCAAATACAACAGCCACCTATATATATCTACATAAAAGACACAAAACATCACACTAAAAACACCAACAAACAAATACAGCACACATAAATACATACATACATACATGTGCTTATCACTAAATCGATATTAACCGTAAGTATGTACCAAATACAACAGCCACCTATATATATCTACATAAAAGACACAAAACATCACACTAAAAACACCAACAAACAAATACAGCACACATAAATACATACATACATACATGTGCTTATCACTAAATCGATATTAACCGTAAGTATGTACCAAATACAACAGCCACCTATATATATCTACATAAAAGACACAAAACATCACACTAAAAACACCAACAAACAAATACAGCACACATAAATACATACATACATACATGTGCTTATCACTAAATCGATATTAACCGTAAGTATGTACCAAATACAACAGCCACCTATATATATCTACATAAAAGACACAAAACATCACACTAAAAACACCAACAAACAAATACAGCACACATAAATACATACATACATACATGTGCTTATCACTAAATCGATATTAACCGTAAGTATGTACCAAATACAACAGCCACCTATATATATCTACATAAAAGACACAAAACATCACACTAAAAACACCAACAAACAAATACAGCACACATAAATACATACATACATACATGTGCTTATCACTAAATCGATATTAACCGTAAGTATGTACCAAATACAACAGCCACCTATATATATCTACATAAAAGACACAAAACATCACACTAAAAACACCAACAAACAAATACAGCACACATAAATACATACATACATACATGTGCTTATCACTAAATCGATATTAACCGTAAGTATGTACCAAATACAACAGCCACCTATATATATCTACATAAAAGACACAAAACATCACACTAAAAACACCAACAAACAAATACAGCACACATAAATACATACATACATACATGTGCTTATCACTAAATCGATATTAACCGTAAGTATGTACCAAATACAACAGCCACCTATATATATCTACATAAAAGACACAAAACATCACACTAAAAACACCAACAAACAAATACAGCACACATAAATACATACATACATACATGTGCTTATCACTAAATCGATATTAACCGTAAGTATGTACCAAATACAACAGCCACCTATATATATCTACATAAAAGACACAAAACATCACACTAAAAACACCAACAAACAAATACAGCACACATAAATACATACATACATACATGTGCTTATCACTAAATCGATATTAACCGTAAGTATGTACCAAATACAACAGCCACCTATATATATCTACATAAAAGACACAAAACATCACACTAAAAACACCAACAAACAAATACAGCACACATAAATACATACATACATACATGTGCTTATCACTAAATCGATATTAACCGTAAGTATGTACCAAATACAACAGCCACCTATATATATCTACATAAAAGACACAAAACATCACACTAAAAACACCAACAAACAAATACAGCACACATAAATACATACATACATACATGTGCTTATCACTAAATCGATATTAACCGTAAGTATGTACCAAATACAACAGCCACCTATATATATCTACATAAAAGACACAAAACATCACACTAAAAACACCAACAAACAAATACAGCACACATAAATACATACATACATACATGTGCTTATCACTAAATCGATATTAACCGTAAGTATGTACCAAATACAACAGCCACCTATATATATCTACATAAAAGACACAAAACATCACACTAAAAACACCAACAAACAAATACAGCACACATAAATACATACATACATACATGTGCTTATCACTAAATCGATATTAACCGTAAGTATGTACCAAATACAACAGCCACCTATATATATCTACATAAAAGACACAAAACATCACACTAAAAACACCAACAAACAAATACAGCACACATAAATACATACATACATACATGTGCTTATCACTAAATCGATATTAACCGTAAGTATGTACCAAATACAACAGCCACCTATATATATCTACATAAAAGACACAAAACATCACACTAAAAACACCAACAAACAAATACAGCACACATAAATACATACATACATACATGTGCTTATCACTAAATCGATATTAACCGTAAGTATGTACCAAATACAACAGCCACCTATATATATCTACATAAAAGACACAAAACATCACACTAAAAACACCAACAAACAAATACAGCACACATAAATACATACATACATACATGTGCTTATCACTAAATCGATATTAACCGTAAGTATGTACCAAATACAACAGCCACCTATATATATCTACATAAAAGACACAAAACATCACACTAAAAACACCAACAAACAAATACAGCACACATAAATACATACATACATACATGTGCTTATCACTAAATCGATATTAACCGTAAGTATGTACCAAATACAACAGCCACCTATATATATCTACATAAAAGACACAAAACATCACACTAAAAACACCAACAAACAAATACAGCACACATAAATACATACATACATACATGTGCTTATCACTAAATCGATATTAACCGTAAGTATGTACCAAATACAACAGCCACCTATATATATCTACATAAAAGACACAAAACATCACACTAAAAACACCAACAAACAAATACAGCACACATAAATACATACATACATACATGTGCTTATCACTAAATCGATATTAACCGTAAGTATGTACCAAATACAACAGCCACCTATATATATCTACATAAAAGACACAAAACATCACACTAAAAACACCAACAAACAAATACAGCACACATAAATACATACATACATACATGTGCTTATCACTAAATCGATATTAACCGTAAGTATGTACCAAATACAACAGCCACCTATATATATCTACATAAAAGACACAAAACATCACACTAAAAACACCAACAAACAAATACAGCACACATAAATACATACATACATACATGTGCTTATCACTAAATCGATATTAACCGTAAGTATGTACCAAATACAACAGCCACCTATATATATCTACATAAAAGACACAAAACATCACACTAAAAACACCAACAAACAAATACAGCACACATAAATACATACATACATACATGTGCTTATCACTAAATCGATATTAACCGTAAGTATGTACCAAATACAACAGCCACCTATATATATCTACATAAAAGACACAAAACATCACACTAAAAACACCAACAAACAAATACAGCACACATAAATACATACATACATACATGTGCTTATCACTAAATCGATATTAACCGTAAGTATGTACCAAATACAACAGCCACCTATATATATCTACATAAAAGACACAAAACATCACACTAAAAACACCAACAAACAAATACAGCACACATAAATACATACATACATACATGTGCTTATCACTAAATCGATATTAACCGTAAGTATGTACCAAATACAACAGCCACCTATATATATCTACATAAAAGACACAAAACATCACACTAAAAACACCAACAAACAAATACAGCACACATAAATACATACATACATACATGTGCTTATCACTAAATCGATATTAACCGTAAGTATGTACCAAATACAACAGCCACCTATATATATCTACATAAAAGACACAAAACATCACACTAAAAACACCAACAAACAAATAAAAAATGTTGTAAAAACAATATTTGAACTTCCACATGATACACGTGGCGGTCCGACCATCCTCCCCTCCACCGCCCCCACCGCCAACCAAAGACAGTTGGAAGTCACTATATTGTCAGTTTACTTAATAATTAAATCAAATAAAATAAATTAATTTTAATAATGCTGGCCGGGCATCGATCCCTCCAATATCCTCTCGGAAGAACCACCACGATCTCCTCCACCACCCCACCTACCAACCCCAAATAGCCGCAGTGAATTATGATCGTGCTTAACCTGCAAATTGAATACGTAAATTATTCATAATGTGGTGAATTCATTTTTCATGAACAAATGATAACTTTATACAAGCCCACTAACAGGTGGCAACCTTAACCATTTTATTTCATACGGTCTAATTCATAAAAAATATTGTGTATATATATGGTGTATTACAGGTTTATTTGACAAATTTCCCATAAGGAAATTTATTAATTAATAATAATTATTAGTTATTAAATATTTGTTATTAACATTTTTAAGTTCTAAGTGTGGCAGCCTCGGATCAAATAAGATATACCAACTTGATCACCAATTCTTTTCTTCACTTACATATATACACGTATTTATATTTCCAAATAAAAACTAAATGACCACAATATCTCTATTTCCAATATATTTATTATTTATTGCCGAAAAAGTCGAGTGATTGCCTATAAACGGACTAAAACCATATATCCGTTCTCACATTTATCATAATATCATATGATATGAGTGTTATTTAGCTAATTCTCACAGCATTTTCGGAAAATAGGTTCATTTTTTAGGCCCAATATTAATAATGAACAGTTAAATTGTATTTGTTAAATTTAAAGTGTGGTAATATTTATAGTTGTCCGCCATTTTATTTAGATATGTATGTATTATACCAGGGACACAGGGTGTCGCAAATAGAAAATAAATTAAAGCCAAACCAATTAGTGCACACAAAAAAACAAGAATTTATTGTGATATATAAAAAGGGATTAATAATCGTTAATTACTTATACAATTTGTGTAAATTGAAAGTAACAAGAATGGTCAGACGTGGACGTTCGGCAAGTCCTCCACCAGCTACTAGAAGGTGTGTGTCTATATAAAATATTAAATTCATATGATCATTATGCTTCCACTGTTATGAAATATGGAAATTGCTAGATGAGAGAAAGAATTTCGAGTTACAAATTGATGCAGTATTGTCTTTGTGTAATTAAATTAAAAGGATTAAAAAAATACCAACATTAATGCATATGTATGTACATATGTATATGCGCTATTTCTCAAGATGACGAAATTACAATTTAATATTCATCGACCATTTATTAGATAACCTCGATTGTAAATTGTACATTATATGTATTTGTATATATGTATATGTACCTACATACCTATGTGCTACTATATATATAATATAAGAATACTTAACTATGCGCATTTATATACAAACAGATGTATGTATGCACATATTTAAGGATGCATGTATGTTCCGTAAAAATGAGTGATAAAGAAAAAATTTTTTTTACAGATCTGCACCAACTTCTACACCAAATGTGCCCGCACGTGCTAATCCATCTTCACCACCAGCTCCCATTCAAAACTCGCCAGCAGTGGTAGGAGCTCCACAGCAGCCTTCTATGTTTCAACAAATGGCTGCAACAGCAGGTGGAGTTGCTGTTGGTTCTGCTGTAGGACACGCTGTGGGTCACGGTATTACCAGTCTTTTTAGTGGCTCAGAAAAAGAAACAACGCCTCCTGCTGCTTCTCCCGCTGCTGCGCCACCTCAACAATATGGTAGTTTTGGCCAACCTAATGAGCCAAAGGGACCATGCAGTTGGGAAATTCAACAATTTTTGCAATGTGCTCAAGGGCAATCAGATTTAACGCTTTGTGAGGGTTTTAATGAGGCCTTAAGACAGTGCAAAGTTCAACATAATTTGCAGTAGATGTCATGATGCAATTAGTAATTGACCATCTCGATAGTTTAAAAATAACTATTATAAATTATTTTTTGGGGAGTTAGTTCATTTTGATCAAAATTAAAATAAAATGCAAATTACAATTTAAAAACAGTTAGTTAAAAGTTATCAATGTATTTGTTTTGAGTGATTAGTGTATGACTTGATCATTATGTACAGTGTTTTAAAGAAATTTATTTGAGAGTAACTTAAAATTTTTAATTTTGAACATATTTACTCTCAAATAAATTTCTTTAAAACACTATACATATGTGGTCTGAACACCTTTAAAGAATAACATGCATGTGTTATTTCTCTGTGCAGTACATACGACAAGTCAGACTTAAAATGCGCGTTCTAAATATTTTCAAGTGGCGAAGCATCTGACATCAGCTGGTTTTAAATGAAGCACTTTTAAGATAAATTAAATAAAAATTGATTTAATGAATTATAAAAGTTAAAATAAAGGAAAAAATCGTTATGGAGTTAACAAAAGTAAGCATTTCTTCACTTTTATAGGTGCATATGTAGTCATACCATACCAACGTCCGAACACAAGTATTTTAAACCGTAAGTAAAATGAAGGGGGTATGCTGTGTAATTCGAAACGAAAGAAAATGCTTCCGAATTTGTATGCTTATAACAAGTAAAGACGTAAATTCGAAAGCATTTCGTTTCGAGTAGACTCCCAGGTTTTGACATACCCATATAATGTTATGTGTATAAATAAGTGACATTAAACATGACAAGCACATAATGCTAGGAACGTAACTGGGACTGGAACTTTTATCAGCAGAAATAAACCCCATTTATGCATATGAAAATTAACTCAACAGGAATCAACAATGAAATCTGCCCGGTTGCATAAATATGTTGCAAAATGTGTGCCTTGTTTTGAAGTACCATCCCTGATTTGGGAAACTTTTTCGAACACTGGCAAATAGTATGTTTAGTGTTTTATAAATTTATAGAAGATATATTCATATGAGTAAAAGTTAATTTTTATTACTTTAATATAATTTGTTGAATTAAATTATAGTATAATAAAGCAGTAAATAAAATGTCTGTTGATGAAAATTTTATGAGGCATATGGATAACACAAATTATAAGGCAATAACGTACGTAAAAATAATGTGATCAATGCAATCAATACTTAAAATACATTGGTATATTCGTAAATTATTATAGTTGCGAACGGATTCCGGAGTTATTTCTAGATAAAATAGTAGCAAAAAAACACTTCAGTAAATTTGGAAAAATAAAAAGATTCATACTGCGCCCAAAGCGTTTAAGTTGTACAATAGAGTACGAAAATGCGGAAGACGCAAAGAAGGCTTTCGTGAATGCAGGAAATTTCAATGGTATAGATTTTGTTGTTGGTTTTGCAGAAAAAGATGTTGGACATGTACAAAACACCGAAGAATGGGTAGATCCAGAGGTTCAAGCTGAGCTAGAAGCAATGTCTCCGAGCCATAGGCTGGACTCATCCTTGCGATCTGTGCTGCAAAAATCATATGTAATTGGTAGAACTTCGAAGCTCATACATAATTCGAGTCTTACACCCAAGTGCAGTAAAACACTTAGCCAGAACACACTTCAACTTGAAATTACGAAAATTGATAGTGTAGTTCGGCAAGAACTAGAAGATATATTAAAAACTCCAGCTTTTACAGATGAAGAAAAATATAGAGTATTAGAAGCAAGAGATAAGTTAATACGTTTGACAACTACTCGACAAACAGACATTAATAAGGCAGTGGCGATAAAAGGTTCATGCCCCGATATGTGTCCAGAAAAGGAAAGGTTGATGAGAGAATTTCAGAGACAGGTAAACATTCTGTTCAAAACTATCGAGTATTAAAATAATGACTATGCATATCGAAATTATTCAACCTTATCTATTATCACTGACAATTTCGACTTCGACTAGAAACTCTTAATAAATGTAATATATTTTAGGTTTCAATTTTTGAAATGGCCGAGGAAGAAAACGGCAAATCAACAATTTCCCATAGAAGAGCAGTTAAGGAATATTCCCGTAGTAGTGCTGATCAAGAAGTACCATTGTCACATGAACTAAGGTCTGAATCTGTGTTACAAATGACAATGCTATACTTAGTACATTGTATTATGAAACTATGTGATGATCCGAACACTTCTTTGGGTGAATGGTTTCACTTTGTGTGGGATCGGACTCGATCCATTAGGAAAGATATAACACAGCAAGAACTTTGTTCTTTGGAAGCAGTACAGTTGGTTGAACAATGTGCTCGTTTTCACATACATTGCGCTGCGCGTTTAGTAGCAGAAGATCCTTCAGTATTTGATAAAAAAATTAATGCTGAAAATTTGACAAAATGTCTGCAAACTTTAAAATATATGTACCACGACTTAAGAATCAAAGGTGTGATATGTCCTTGTGAGGCCGAATTTCGTAGCTATGTAATTCTTCTAAATTTGGGAAACTCCAACTTTTTATGGGAAATTAAGCAACTGCCAGAGTTTATCCAAAAAAGGGTTGAAATAAAGCGTGCTATTGAATTTTATAACGCTTTACAAAACAATAATTTTGTTAGATTTTTTTCAATGATTAAATCAGCTGCTACGTCTTACTTGTCGTCTTGTATTTTGTTGGGATATTTTACAAAGTTACGGATTCGAGCAATGGATGCAATCATCAAGTCACACAATTGGCGCAAAAACGACGTGTATCTTCCATTATCTTACTTGACCAGAATTCTCGGATTTGACAACGAGTTGTCCGCAGTAAGGTTTTTTAATCACTATGGCTTGCAGTGTGAACTTCTAGATAAACGAGTGTTGTTAGACCGTTTAAATAAACCTAATATCGAATATGCGATGGATAGAGCTTTGCTGGTAAGTACGAAATATAAACTATAACTTGTCATTATCTTTGATACAACGTTGCTGGTTAAGATTTATCTTAGATTATTATTATTGAATACGATTATAATTTAAAAAAAGTCATTTGTTGTTGGTTAGAGGACGTCTAGACTAGAATTGTGGTGTTAATGAACGACGAACGAAGTTCAGTCTAGTTTTATTTATTTATTTATTAACTTAAAGCAATTGTATAGCTTAAGTTAATGGAGGAAAGCTATGGCTGCGTAGGCCTTAAGCTAAAGTGTTTAAATGTTTAGGCTTTATTAATTATTCATTGGTTAATGGTCAAAGCTTATTGAGTTTATAAATGTATATGCAGAAATTTTTGTTTTTTAATAATGTTAATACTTTCCATAAAATTAATGATTTCTAATGTATGTTCTAGTAACGGATTGGAAATGTAGTGTATTGGGTCAGTTTGAAATATTCTGTTTCTTTCGGAATCAAATTTAATGCTGTGTTTAATTATATGTTCAATGGAAGTGGGTTCGGTGTTGCAATGCTGACAGATAATGGAAGAATTAGGTTTAATTAAGTGGCTGTGTGTAAAATAGGTATGTCCAAGTCTTAGCTTGATAAATTTACAATAGTCAAAGGTACTGATTGATTTACTATAATTATGGTTGAGGTACATAGTTTTTAATGTTAAGTTTGTCTTCGTTTATGGATTTATACCATTCGGATGTTTTAGAAAGTAAATTCGTTTGATTTGTCATAATGTTACTTATGTGTGATAATACATCTTGAATATTGTAGTTGGGTGTTAGGATAAGGGGTGCATTCAGAGAATTTTTTGCCACCGAATCGGCAAGTTCGTTCCCTTGGATTTGAAAGTGACCAGGGATCCAAAGTACTTTAATGTTTGGATTTAGGATTAGGTATTCTCTTATATATGTTGAGTAGAAGTTTGTATTGTGTAGGTCCAGAATAGATTGGATGGCTGATAAAGAGTCTATACAAATGATGGTTTTTATATTTGTGTTTCTCAAATATTTGATTGCTTCAAATATTGCTATTATTTGTGAAGTAAAAACTGTAGAGTATGGTGGTAGTATTGAAGATATTATAGTTGAGTCAGTGGATGTTACACTGTACGCAACGCTACTGTCGTTCTTTGAACCATCAGTGAAAATGAATTTATATTCCTTGTGTTCTGTTTTTAATTGATTGAAATACCTTCGGTAAATACTCGCGGATGTAAAGTTTTTAGGATGTACAGATAAGGTTGAATCTATACTGTTAGAGGGGAAGTCCCATGGCGGTATTGAATTTGTTAAAGTTTTAGTATATGGTTTATTTGGTAGGTCGTTATATTTTGCCAATTCGCTGATTCTATTTAGTGATGATTTTATTTTATTGTGGTTAGGTCTCACAGACAGATTATTACATATTTTGTATATGGGAGAGTTAGCACTATTACGCATGTTTTTAAGTAACTTGAAAGTTATAATGTCCCTATTTGTTTCTATTGGATTGATTCCAGCTTCAAAGAGCATGTTGTGAATTGGTGTAGTTTTAAAATCTTTAAATGTGATTCTGAATGCAGAATTGAGGATAGTTTTTATTTTGCTAAGAGAGGTTTTGGGCGCGAAGCCAAACAAATATAGACCGTATTGGATTTTAGCTGAAAGCATAATAGATATTAGCGAGTATAGATTACAATTAAATTTTCTGTTAGATAAGCATTTATAATGTGCAATCTTTGAGTTAAATCTTTTGAGATATACTCAATGTGTTCGTTCCAGTTGTATATATTGCTAAATATGACGCCTAAAACTTTTAAGGATTGACAATTTTCTAAGAGTTTTGCGTCTCACTCGCACTGGTTGACTGATCTGCCACGGATAACCGTATATTCTTGCGGTTCTTTTGTGGAATTTCTTTAACAACCACGTTGCTACTTCCTATGTGAAGGCATAGGTCGTGTACAGTCAGTCACAAAGCCTTTTTAAAAAACTGTTAATAACATCTTGGGCATATGGTCTAGCTACCCCGCCCATATTTGTGCAACAATACTTTGCAAATTTACTTTGTAAAGTATTTCTTAAATAAATAAATAAATAAATGAACCTGATGAAACTTTTGGTTTGCACGATTTTTTCCTGCAAATATGAAGGTGTTTGCATTTATTTAGCGATAACTTATCTGCGGAGTAATTACAGCAATTTTCTATGAGGGAAACGAATTGGTTGATATGAATTGTTCCGTTTTTTTCTTTACCAATTTTTGTTATTATATAAAAGTCATCAGCGAACGCACAAAAATTATATTGTTTGAGGGATAAAAGACTTTTGCTAAGTTTATTGTATGATATAAGAAACAGTATCACCGAAAGGGGAGATCCTTGTGGGATACCATTGTGTAAGGGATATAATTTCGAATAATTATTTTGTATCTTGATTCGGATTTGTCTGTTTGATAGAAAATTTTTTATGTATGTTATTATTTTGGGTCCTAAGCCCCATTCAGATAATTGATGAATGATGGTGTGAATACTTATTTTATCAAATGCTTTTGAAAAGTCAAGAGATATAATTGAAGAGTGATTCTTTTGTGAACGAGAATCCGCGATCAGGTGGTCTATGTAAAGCAGAGCGTCAGCGACAGATTTGCCTTTTGTAAAACCGATTTGATGGGAAAAAATTAAATTGTTTGTGTTAACGTACCACCATAGGCGGTTGGCTATTATTTTATCAAGTAATTTTGAGGTGCATAAGTTAAGAGATATGGGACAATATGATTCTAATTTAGTTTTATCTGCGTTTGGCTTAGGAACTGGTGTAATAGTGCTAATTTTGTAAAAGGATGGATATAATTAGGTTATAAAAACGAACGATTATGTTTTTGGTGTTGTTATCAAGATTTTGTATCATAGGATAAGAAATCCTGTCTATGTCTGGCGTTTTACCTTTCATTTTAGCAAGGGCAAAATTAAGTTCTGTCAGTGTGATATCTTTGTCTATTGTTTTTGCTTTTATGGTACGGTGTGAGGATAATTGTGTATGTTTAAGCTGATTTTTGTTGAATCTGAATTGGATTGAGAAATTATGATGGTCTGACTCAACTGACCAATATTTCCCAAATTCTTCCGCTGTTTCATGTTTATCTGTTAAATTCTGGTCAGGGTTTTCAAGAGATTGAATGGTGGTAATTGGTTGTTTCAACTTTAATCCACAAAATGTTCTTATATTGGCCCAAATTTTGTTTGTTGGAGCTTGAGGATTGATTTCTGAGGTAAATTGTGTAATAGATTTGTTTTTAGAAATTTTTAATTCTCTTTTAAATTTTGCAGCTGCTGTTTTGTAGTTGATTATGTTTTCTTTGTTGTTATTTCTTTTTAATTTGTTCCATTGCATATTTTTAATTGTTTTCAATTCATCTAGGTGTTTTGTCCACCAAGGTACAGTTTTTTTAATTTTTGGATTTATTTGTGGAATGGAAGTGTTCGCATTTTGTAATATTATTTTTTTGAATATTAGATGCTTCCTTATTAATGTTATTGCTGACTGGTCGTTCAGTATTTAGCTTCATGGATAGTGCTTGATTATTTATTTATTTATTTACATTATAAGCTATAGTAAGGAACTAGTTAATATAACTTATATTTGAAAGCAATGGCTACTAAGGCCTTCAGCTTTTTTGATGAGAGAAAAAGAAAAGGGTAAAATTAAAAAGGATGCTTCCTTATTAATGTTATTGCTGACTGGTCGTTCAGTATTTAGCTTCATGGATAGTGCTTGATATTCTGTCCAATTAGCTTTGTTGGTAATAAATTTAGGTCTGGGTCTAGAGATCGTGGGATAAGGTGTGATAAAGAGTCTGATAAGTATTGGAAAGTGATCGCTTCCATAAAGGACACTTTCGGTTTTTCAATTAGATTGAAGTTTTAAGTACGGTGAGCCAAACGTAATGTCAATGTGTGAAAATGAGTTATGGGTGCTAAATTGTATTGGTGAACCGTCGTTGAAAGTAACATAGTTAGATTGGGTTATATAATTGGATAGAATGTTTCCTCTACGATTGTCCGTAGGAGATCCCCAAGTGGAGTTGCAACTATTAAAGTCACCTAATATGAGAACATTGTTTTCTAAACCATCAAACATATTTTGAAGAGAATTGAGATCAAAGTTTTTGGATGGGGGAATATGTGCATTGACTATTGTAAATTTATTTTTAGCTTGTATATTTAAACCGATTGCATCAAAGTTATTTGCTAAATTGATTGGAGAAGTTTGAAGGGAGTTATGAACCGGGAGTGCAACATCTCCATAGGAGTGAGTTGCTGTATTTTTAAATATAATTATGTAGTTTAATGGCGTAGGCAGGCCTTCTATCGAGTGAAAATGAGTTTCGTGGAAGGCTATTATTTTACGATTATTATTTTTTTAATAATAATTGTAGTTCGTTATAGTTATTTAAGTGCCCTCTAATGTTCCATCGAATAATGTTGAAGTCCATATTAAATGTTAGTAAATAGAAAATAGGATAATTAATTGAAATTAAATTTATAGGAAATAATTTTAAGTAATGTGTATGATTTAAATAATTGTTCTTGAGTACTTAAATCAACATACCCCTACAGCGCGAGAGAATATCCTCTTAATCACAGGAAATGAGCTAAACTAATTAAATTTATAGGAAATAATTTTAAGTAATGTGTATGATTTAAATAATTGTTCTTGAGTACTTAAATCAACATACCCCTACAGCGCGAGAGAATATCCTCTTAATCACAGGAAATGAGCTTACAGTCTCTGGGCCGAATCACTCTCCTCGGCGGTCCAGGCTACTAGATCGGTCGAGGGAACGATCCTTCCCACAAACCCACTCCCAAATCCCGCGGCTGAGAAGAGATAAATCCCGCGCTGCCGGCGAAATAGATTATGTGTTACGTGATTTAGTTTATTCTTCCATTAGATTATCTTGGTCTTCAATGCAGTGGTAAGTTATGTTGTTTGATTTGCCGCTAGCCTTTAACGTTGCTTTTAGTTGAGCTTTTAATCGTTTCGATGTGCTCCTGGATTTTTGGGAGTTCACACATATCTTCTGTGGATGTCCATAATGAAGACAATTGTTGCATCTAAGAGGGTTTGGTATGAATGGCCGGATATAATTTTTTTTGCAGCCCATATACACATGTTCAGGTAGATCAGATTGCGTAAATGTTAGGATTATTAAGCCCGTTTCTTTTAATTCTTTTTCTTTTGTAAGTATTTTTTTCACTTCTGTTACTTTTTGGGGTGATAAGTTCTTAACAATTTCATCCTCCGGTACACCAAATAGATCTGATGAGTAGATGACTCCCTTAGAGAAATTTAGCGATTTGTGTTCTGTTCGTCGATCATGATGTTTTCACTCATAGCAGTAAGTTTGATAATCTTATTTGCCTGGGTAGAGTTTTTAGTTTTTACTAAAATGAAACCATTACGTAATGTTTTGCATTCTGATACTTCTCCGTTACACGTGGAATCTATTGCTTTTTTTTTTATTAAAAATGGTGACACATTTGTTAAGTTTTTATCACTTTTTACACTTGTAATGACTAGGTAGACTGGATCATTCGAGTTTAACGAGATTTTTTTGCTAGAATCGAATTTAAGTCCGGATTTATATGAATGATTTGTTAGTTCAGACACGTCAGGTGGTTTATTCATGTTTTTTTAGATTATTTTTTGTTGTAGAAAATTAGCTGTACTTTGTTTTTAATTTTTTTTTTTTAAATAATATAAAGTGTTTTTCGCTTATTGGTTTTACTGTTAATATATGAGAGACTTCTGTGAGAGATGTTGTTCCATTAACGATACGATTCGTATGCAGTCTAGTTTTACTTTCGTTTTTTCATATAAGTTTTATTATAAAATTACTTTTTAATCATTATTTCTTCATTTTTATTTATTCTTCAGAAAATACCAGGTATTTCTTGATTTTTATTTATTCCTCAGAAAATAAAAGTTATTTTGTGAGTTTTATTTATTCCTTTTTTATTTTTTGCTTAATTTTTAGAATGTAAAATCGTATCTTTTGCGTTAAAATTACTTTAACCGATTTTAACTTGAATTTATCGCCAGAGTCTAAAAAACTCCTATATGTTAAATTAATTTTTTTTTATTTTACTCAGTTTAAAAATTAAAATTTTTTGAGGAAAAAAAATTAAAATCAAAAAGTAACTATTATTTTGTAAGGAATAAATATAAACCAGAAAATAGTCGGTAAAATTGAGTCTTTTAATAAAAATTAAACAAATCAAAATCAGTACATCTATATGTAGTCCATGTAACCTGGAGTATCTTGGTATATTCCTTGTGCACGTAGCACTTCTCTATTAGTGTGATTTTTTCAGTTTAAATTTGGAAAATAATCATTATTAGCGGTTCCTGGTTTTTATTTGTCCTTTAGTTCTTTTTGTTTTATTTTATTCTCTGTTCCTGACCAATATGAATGCAAAACATTTCAATTAAATGATTTTAGTTTCCATAAATATTTAATTGTTATATTGGTTATGTTAATTGTGCATGTCTTTAATAAACCGGAACTATAAGAACTATGGAGCTGAAATTTTCAACACAGATTCATGTCAATACCCGGTAGGTTTTTAATTTGCTTTTGACCCAACAAGTGACCACTGTATGGAGTAATTTGTTTTTAAAAACAATAATAATAATTGAGGGTAAGACAACGTTTGTCAGGCTCAGCTAGTATTTATATATATATGTATATAATGTTAACAGAATTGATTAAATAAATCACATTATTCCTCATTAAACCACGTACGTATACATGTGCATGTATTTGTGTATGTATAAGCGTTTTTTAATTCATAGAATTTAGTTTTGTTTTCTAGTTTAGACGTATTTCGTTGCTGCTTTGGCATATCATCAGTAGACTTCAACCACAATTCTAAACTTGCAAAACCCCAATGCTTATAGACAAATTATTAAGAATTACAAAACTAAAATCATAGTAGGTCAAGAAACTTAAAAAAGGCACACCAATGTGAATTAGGTGGTACCATCTGCACAGATTTTAGATGGCAACACAATTTTTCAGTGAATTTTTTGGCATCATGAGTATAAAGTCTTCAAAGCAAATTGACGTACCGTTGAGAGGGTGGCAATCGTAGATACAGGACCTGAGCTGGAAAAAATTAAAAAGAAGAGCGAAAGTTCCAGCTATCCCGATTATTCCCTCTGCCGAATATACAATTCAAGGGGAGGAAAAATAAACGAGATGAAAACAAATCTACGACTGGAGCAAGGATGATTGCTGTCCTTATTATATCAAATTAAAAAAGGCGTCTTTACCTGATTGAGACAGGATTTATTTTTTGTAGGGGCATGTAATTTAATAATAAGGAATACATAGATACGTATCACAATAATTTTTAAGAGCCAATGCTTCTTCCTCTTCCTGAATCTGCGCTTGGCTTCCCTACGAATAATTACTAAATAATTTATAATTTTTTTTTTTCCTTTTTAGCTTGTTGAGTCAAAACGGCAAGTCTCAGTAGGCGAATGTGTTTTCGGAAAAAGGTTACCATCAGCGTCTTCATTTGAAAATCATCAGCCACACAGTAGTTTCGATGATAATGGATTATTTAAAATTGAGTTACTAACTACAGGTGGTCATTTAATGGAAACATTTTCGGAATCGAAGTTCCAATCAAAACACCAGCAAAAACAACCAGATAAAAAATTAATATCAAATAATGAGTTCAGTTTTTTTAAAATACCACAGAAGTTACCTGTAGGTTTGTCAAAACAGCAAAAGAAACAACATCCCCAGGAACATAATAACGTGAAAGAGATTCAAAATAATTCATTAGATACGCTAGCTATTAAGAAAGATGACAGTTATCCATCCCCGCTCATATGGTCAGCGAAGGAATCAATTTTTGAACCTATATTACTGCATACAAAATCTGATCAAATACATTGCAGTTCTTCTCAATCTGAAAAATCTTTGATAAGCTTAGGAAATACTTTTGAAGTCACCTCGAAACATACGCAACCAAAAAGTGAAAACATATTTGGTATAGCTGCAAGAGAAACTACTAGACTTTTTCCACAAGGAAAATATATTTCTAAAGACATTTCTGTAAAGGAAGATATATTTCGAGAACAAACACGTACAGAAGATTCTCTTTCTGCAGTTACTTCAACTAAAGATCCTCCTATTACTTTCGAACGAAAAAATACCCCAGAAAATTATTTAGATAATAAGATTAATGTTTCCAGATATTTTACAGAGAAGAGTGTTAAGCAAATTGAAGAACAGAAACTAAGCAACAGCGAACCAAAAGAATTTAGAGAGCTGGAAGATGAAGGAAATGAAGTCGGTAAACTGCAAAATATTTTAAAGGGAAAAGCAGTAAAGACAAGTGAGTTTAAAGAGCTGGAAGATCAAGGAAATAAAATCGTTAAACTGCAAAATATTTTAGAGGAAAAAGCTGTAAAGGCAAGTGAATTAATTCTTTATCAATTAATTGAAGAAGACCTTTTAAAGCTTGCAGAATATGAAATTCTTAAAGAAGCTTCCGATATACAAACGCAGACATTAATTGACCGATTTGTAAAAGCTTTTGTAGAGGATATAGCTGCTGAAGAGTATGCTCAAATGTGTTACCATCAAGTACTATTGAATCGTTATTTTAAAAGATGGTTAATGCACTTACGAAAGAAGAAAGAACAAAGAAAATTAATAGAAAATACTCCTTTATGGGTCACAACTAATAGTCGGAGTCAGTATGCTGAAGCTGTTAAACATCCTTGCCAGGAAAAAAATATGGAAATGATAAAACGTTATCGTATTGGAACATCATGTGATTTAAATAAATATTTAAATACGGAATGCGTCAACTTTTGCAGCGAAAATGAAAATCCCTTAAATTTATTTGCTTTAGTTGGCCAGCATTTATTAGCAAAGCAAAATTTTACATCATGCGGTATACTGCAACAAAGAAAATATTTTAAGTTTTTAATTACTCTACCTGAAAATAATGAAGAGATTCCTGGCTTCGGGAGTTCTATAAGCAAATGGCTAATGAAATTGATAGCAAAAGGTCAGACTGAAACCGATCCATTTGTTCATGGTATTGAGCATAATATTGCTTTGTGTGTTCGAAAACTCAGTGGAGTAATTCCCAAAAACGAACAAGGAAATGAAATGACTGCAGAAGGGGACAATAATGATGGGATAGTATTTTTTATTAGTGGCATCGAGATATATACGCACAGTCGCCAACGTCTTTACAATTTGTTAAAACTAACTAAAAACCTTAAACGTGTTCCATTGGCAATTATTGCGTATAATTGCAAATGTAATAGAGAAGAATTGGCAGAACTTTTAGATTTAGCTACTTTGCAGGATGAAGGTTTAATATGTTCATATATAATTTTGGGATGTCAAGCGAAAAGAAAGGATTTTAATTTTCGGAAATATTTTATATACGCTGTTGACTTTATAACAAAAGAAAGCAACTTGTTGAATTCTAATGAAATACAAGCTTTGGCTATGCAAAATATATTGCCTTTTCTTGAAACTTCCTTAGGGGAAGAAATGTGGCAAAGGTGGTGCGTTTCAGCAAAGAACAATCCAATTTTTAATAGAATTTGTAACCTACCGCAACATGTTTTGGGTATATATCATAAAGCTTTAGATCATTTACTGCACATTACTCAAGAAGATTTTGATGAAATGCCCGAGTTTCCCGGAGAACTAAAAGAATTTGTACCGCATAACTCGTATTCTAATTTACCATTAGGGCTAGAGTTTTTCCCCGTCAATTGGAAAGATAAAACAGAAAAGAGTCTTATTCAAAGCTTTTTACAAAGTTTGTATTTGCCACTAATAGAACAAGTTCCAGCTGATATTGAAGGTTTAAAACTGTGGATACTGAAATATTCGTCCGAATGCCTTGAAAATGAGGATATAATTGTTACAAAAGCTTCTCATGAAGCTATCTCAAATCTCGTCAAACAAATCAACTGCATACAGGATTTAGAGTTTTTCTCAAGTGTGCGTATGATAAATTATCTGACTGTTTTAAAACCCATAATATTTTCACATATAAATAGAATGCTTAAACATTTTGAAAAAACGCTAATCAACTTGAAAGTTATATATTTGAAAGATGACTTAAAAAACTATCAAACGCAACCTTGGTGGCTTAACTACGAACATTTAAATCTGGTAACTGTTGATTACAGTGAGGTTCCATTAGAGCTACCGCAGACGCTACAGATGGAATATAAAGATAGTATGGTTTCCACAGACGGGATGCAGAAGGTCATAGCCGAAGCAGAAGAAATATCACAACGAGTTGAGAAAACCATATCAGAATATAAACGAAAACGCCAAATTAAGTATAATAGTCTTCTTATAAATTTACCATCAACCTCTCAAATAAAGAGAACATTAGATGAGTCAGTCTACAGTTTCGAATTATCCAAAAAAGTTGGTCAATATGATACATCATATGTAAATGAATTAACACATGATATTGACAAATCAATTAGCAAAGTGTTAGTTCAAACAAATATTCAAAAAAAGAAAAGAAAACTGTCTTCTTTAAAAAAGTCTAATAAATATTCGGATGTTGACGACGTTATTGCAAAAGCGAATAAACTAGTGGAATCTATTGAACGCAGTGAGTGTAAAAAGAAAATGTATTAGAACAATAAAATGAAATGATAATACTAACTTAATATGTATGTGCTTGTATAAATAACACGTAATTCACACGTTGCTTGTTTCCATGTTTCTTGAGACTTGTTGGTATTTGTGGGCGAACAGTGAAGCAGGCGGGGTAGAGAGACATTTTCTGTTCTCCGATTTTTTTTATTAAATTTTTTTTATTAAATAAAGGAGACGATCAAATAAAATCACCAACCACATATTTGTGTGCGTGCAGTCGTGTTTTCGTCAGTGATTGATGAGAATCAAAAAATTTTAATATTTTTATTTGACGGCTGATTATTTGATCGTCTCCAATTCTGATTGACGAAAAATATCATTTGCTTAGTTTTATTTTGTGACGACATGGAGCAGTGCACAGATCAAAAAATTCATTTTGCATTTTATGGGAATTTACCAGAAAATAGAAATGATTTAATAATTAAAGAAATTACTTACAACTATCTAACTTACATCTTAATAAACTCCGTGAGTGGAGAAACCCCAAATATAGCTGTATGTATATTATTATTTGTGTTGTAAGATAACTTTTTAAAAACTAGAAAGATGCATTAATTTCGAATTCACAAGTAGTCAGTTTAAATAATTTTATACAAAAGAACTACAAACATGTTAAGTTTTATGTACAAGTAACAGCCAAAAAAAGTTTTAAAATCATGAAGAAACAATTTCATTTTAAAAACGAAACCTTTATGAAATATAACTCAGTTTGTCTTGAAATAAAAAATAATTATTTATTTCTTTTGTTTTAAAAAGACAACAACCTTGATATAAAGTTGAATATGCTCAAAGTTAAAATTTATTTATTTTTTTAATTGGTGAAAGAATTTTCTAAATCGTTTTAGCGGTTCGGACATGAAAGCATCACAAACAAACAAACTCACTTTCACATTTGTAGTATTACTAGCTTTTACCCGCTGCTCCGCTCCCGTTGATCTGTTTATTAAATACACAAACACCCGTTTAAAACTGGTTAAACAATAAAACCAGAAACGAAAATGACCCTAAGCAGCCCAAAAATGAGTTTTCGGAAAAAATCCGTACCAAATATAATACAACTGGTTCCGAACCGAAAAATAAAATATATATTTGACACTGAAAGAATTTTTAAAATTGGTTTAGCGGTTTGGGCGTGGAAGCGTAGCAAACAAATAAACAAATTCGTTTTCACATTTGTAATATGTGTAAGGATAGTAAGGATTAATTATTTTTAAAGTAAAAATGAAACGTTTTAAATTAATAATGGAGAATTTTCAAATTACCGATGGTTCGTTTTAAAATTAAAAAGTTTAAAATTTTACTTTCATATTTACAACACCCTATGGATTCAAAAGGCCCTTATTGTGAGCAACTTTTGATCTTCGAACGAATTTTCATTTGGTATTATGACGAGCATTGGACAAACAATTTCGCTATTGTAAATATCAATCACTGTGATTCTTAAAATTTGCAATAATTTTAATATTTTGTGCTCAATACACTTGACCATATTAATAAATTAATCCCCTTTTTTTCAACACGATTCAAATGTAAAATGTTACTCGGGAATTTATTTCTTATTTTAAAAAATTCATATTCTTGATATAATAATAAAATATCTTTCTTTTTAAAATATTTAGGGCCATTTTAATAACGAATAAAAGTATACTTTAAGAGTTTTAAAACTAGTATTTCAATACAAAATACTGGTTTTAAATTCTTAAAGTTTACTTTTGTATCGTTGTGAAAATGGCCCTTACTATAATTAACTGTAATTTCGGAAATTTAAAAAAAATTTTTGTTTTTAAGATATTTAACAAAAAGTTAAATTTTTAAAATGAAAGCGCACATTTTTGCTTTGAAACTGCCCAGGTAGAAAAGGACAATAAGCACGACCTTGCTACGATGGTCTGCTGGTACAACTACTGTTTACCAAAATTGAATGTACTCATAACATTGTGCTGTAGCAGTATAGGATTATTGTGAACGGGGTATTGGGAAACTTGAGTCAAATTTTTGTATTATATCATTGTAACTGTATAGAATTATTGTAAACGGGGTATTGGGAAACTAACGTCGAATTTTTGTATATACAGTGTTGTAGTACATACTTGTAAATGTAAAGTAATATTTTTGTGTTCGCAGTACTGTGGTGGTTCAAAAAGTTTGGAAGAGTCGTAATTTAGTATTTACAGTATTGAGATTATACATATTTTTTTCACAAAATCGCAATTACTACCTGGGTACTTCGTTATAAAAATAACAATGTTATATGTATACATATATAAATTATAGGAAACATTCTTATTTTAAAAATGATTTTAAAAAATGCAGCATTTATAAAACGGAAACGCAAAATTATTGTTTAAGAATGTTTTTTGGTCCAGTATAGTTGATATTTCTTTAAATTGAAACCTCTAAAATTGGGAAAGAAGTGGATAAGCTTTTTATTTTTTAGGATCTTTATCAAACATTAAATCCAAGTAAAACTCTTGTTACATTAAAATTATTCCAACATTTTTGGTATGAATGTTAAGTCTCATCTCTCAGCAAATAAAAAAATATATCGCCCCGTGACTACCCCCTCTCCCACGATGCAAGGGGAATATTTCTGCATCCCATATTTTAAGACACTTTAATTTAATATATAAAAAAATAAATTAAATTTTAATCATGAAGAACTATTGCTAAAAAATATAACTATATCATAAAACATAAAAAATGATTTACATCCAGATGCTTGACTTCACACATGTTCGAAATTTCTAACGCTGGCGCTTATCCTATAGTTACTGAATGACGATGACACTTGAATGATATTTTTTATTTTTTCTGTTATATTTGGCTCGCGTTAGTTGTGAAGACTCTTCTTCATTATATTTCTCTTTTATGGAGTGTTTTTTATATGTACATTATTATAAGTTTGAATATTTCATGTACAAGTTCATAGTGAATTTCGACTTCTTGTTGGTTTTATATTGTTTTTTGTTATTGATTTGTCCTTTGAACAGGTAAGTATGAGTACACGTATGTGGTGCACTACTTTGAATTCGGCAGTAGTGAATGCTTGGAAATTGCATTGCTTGATTCTAAAATACAAAGTTGAGAAAGTCAAAAAGAATTCAAAATCTGTGGCTGAAAGGAAATAAACTACCGATGATGATGATGTCAACGACAAGAAATATCGACCACCAAATCTTCCTAAAATTGAGAGAAAACACGTTGTAATCAGAAATCCCAAGGGAAAACTTCATCGTTGTCAATTGAAGTGAAGTGTAGTAAACCCATAATTTATGTGTGCGAGAATGTAATTTTCATTTACATGAATAAAAGCATTTTTTCGCAACTTCTCTTTCAGCTGTTTCTTTTTATTTTACGATGTGTCGCAAATAATAACATAAATTTAGTAAAATATAATTTAAACAACATTTAACAGTTTTTGTACCATTTGATTCAAGAATAATAAAAGAATTAATAAAACAGTAAATAAACCAAATGTTTTACTTGTATGCAATGCTGACATATAGGATAAGCGCCAGTGTTCAAAATTTTGATCGAGCTTTTCTGAGAAAATGGAAACTCGGAAAATTTTTTTACCAGATTTTTTAAATAAGTCGGTACTAAGTACCCTAAAAAATATTTTTTTTTTCAAAAATTAAATATAAAAATTTAGTCTCGGGATGAAATGGGTTAATAAACTCTACATTACACTTGATTCGAATCCTTTTCCATATTTTTTTATATTTTTATTTCGAAAGATAAAAAAATATTTTATGTTCACAATATTAAGGGCCCAATTTTGTAAAAGCAACGCTTAGCGTTCACAAATTTTGCATTGTTTTTGTATTTTAAATTTTTCCCATATAAAATTTGTCAACGCTTGGCGTTGCGTTTTACAAAATTAGGCCCTAAATTATATTTACACATACAGTATCTAAAAGTCGTCAGGCAATAGTTTCTCGTGTGGAGAAAACGAAATGCCATTTTCACGCAAAATCCATAAATTTGAATTTTCTTTGGCTAATAATAAATATAATTTGCCTTTGTCTTTCCACACGTTTTCTTTACTTGTTTTTGAAACTACGTTGTCTTTTTCTAATGAGGAAAATTACTTGCACAGACCTTATAAATAGACCTTGACAACATTGATTTTAGTTTCAATTTCCTTTGGAATTATGCATACAATTATATCTATATACATAAATATGTAAGTACGTATTGTAAATTTTATTTATTGATTGAGGAAAACGTTTTGAGTTCTGCATAAAAGCATGAGAAATTATTCGTCAAAATCTTAAAATTAAAATTGGAAAATTTAAGTAAAACATCTACATATCTATGGTAAGTCCCCAAATATCATTATACAGAAGTAGTACATAATTACTTGCATCCATACATGTATAGATATCGAGCCTTATTTTCGATTTAATCGTAAGCAACATTAACTCTTTGATTGAAACTAAATTTTATGGGCCTACCCATAGTTTAGAATTATCAAAATGCCAAATTGTTGATATCTTTTACGATACAGGGTGCAAAATTTTATCGTAAGCCACAATTTACGTATGTAGAAATACGATCACACTTGGGCAAACATTTGCCCAAAAGAGCGTAACCACTACATACCAATGAAAAACCTTTCGATTCAGACTGCGATGACTCAAATAACAAAAGTCGATTTGTGTATATAAAATTTTTCCTGTGCGAGACACATCGTGAAATTATTTGCAAAGATCTTGTAAGACTGTTATTTTATTGCACCGGTAACTCTTTCTTATTATGGGGTAGTAAAAAAAATGTGTAATTTTATTTAAAAATATCCCGCCAAACCGCCGACAAAAATGTAAATATATACTACAAAGATTTCATAAATTACATTTAATCGAAAAATATAGTATTACAAAGAGCACCAGCATAATAGCAAAAAAATAAAATAAATAGATCAAATAAATAAATAGATAAATAGATCAAAAGGTCCGTAACAAAGTGCACAAAGTTTACCATTTAAATTCATCGATGCGATTAAAAATTTAAATTCATGGAACATGATTTTGCACATTTTGACAGTATGTATAGTATAGTATAATAATAAAGAATAATTGTGCGAAACATTTAGCTATTATACTAATATATCCGAACCAGTGAGTGTTCGGATTATAGATTTTGTACTAAATTCTGTTAAATTTTGAACTTGAGGCTCATTTTCTTTAAATTCTCCTATTTTCATGTATATGTCTTAAGTCTTTTGATGTTCAGGCTGTAGCTGTATTAGGCCAAAAACCACGAAAGACTTAAGTCTTCCACTTTGCTGACATTGTTCAAAAAATCTTTTAAGACTTCCGCTGACAACTCATTTAAAATTCACAGAAGATAAAGATGTCCAATTTGTTGCAAACCACTCATACAATTGTCGATACGTTGCCAAATTCAGGTACAAATTAAACGTTTAATGCAGTTTCAGGTCGCAAGTATTCGCTGGGTATATATACAAAACTGATAATATCAAATGAAATGTGTATATCTACTTACATTGAAACAGCATTCGACACTTCTGTTGCTGTTTACATCAAATGTTGTAAAAATCAAGTATTTACACACGATAGCATGCTGAGAAAATTTCGATCCATTGCATCATTTGAAACAAAAAATATACGGTATGTTTGCCGTAATGTTTTTACGAATATAATTAATTCATTGTCTAGAATTATTAATTCTTCTGCATATTATGTATTATTTTAATATATGTACATAATTTTTCAATGTTTAAACACAGCTTTTGAATTTTGCAGCACCAGTAGTTTTTCACTTTTCACTTGTAATTGACATGCATATAAACACGCAGTTGCGCGCCAAGCATACCACAACGCAGATCAATTAGTAGGTACTCCTATTTCAGCAAAAAGTACAAGCTTAAACTCAAAAACTACTTTTCCTTCGTTGGTATAAATGTTCATATCATTTGTTAATGCTGAGTAACATCGAGGATATGTCTTTTGAAACAAATATCCAACTCCATTCAGAACTAAATATGTATTTGTACCGTGTTTTTTCAAAATGAACTTAAAATCATATTTTAAGGCATGTATTTACGCACACCTAATTTAGCATTTGACTACAAAAGAAAGAAAATTCACATGGCTCAGCTGGTTCAAATCAAATTACGAAATATTTCAATAGAGTTTATTTGGGAATATTTTTAAATTTCGAATCGTATCTAATGCCGTAATTTGCTTTCTGATATGCTACTTATCATTTAGACATTTAACCAGTAACATTAACAGGGTGATTATAATTATATATTTTGTGTTATGGTGAAATAAACAGGTGGCATTACTCAAATAAGACGATTTTATCTATAATCCATATGGCAGCTGTAGTTTTGCCATTATCATTATTTTTCAAGAAATAATGGTTGGCGGTTCTTATTCGAGTTTTGGAGTTCTATCGAATTTGGAAGCACAGAATATTGGAAGTTCTTATCTCTCACAATCGTAAGCAATAATTTATATAGATCTGCAATATTTTATATATGTATGTATTAAATTTCGTGTAGGTTTCAAGAACAACGCCAAGTTGATTCCTATATTCGCAACACCAACATCTTTAAAATCATTGAAGGTGTAGCAAAAGATTTTGTAGAAGGCTATCAGTCATCGAAACGGCCAGAGGACAGCTTTAAAGCAGTTGTCATTAAATTACCGTTCGTTTATTCTAATATTTTGAACCATTCCTTGGACTTATTACATTTCTTACTTGAGGAGCCAATACAATTTGAGAACTCTGTGAAATATTGCGTATTCGCTGTATTACGGGCTGCTGTGAAAGAGTTCTCACAAACTGAAGACATTGAGAAAATTATTGATATTGATCAGGTTCACGTACTTATACGTTTTGAGGGCTTACCTCTTCAAAAGAATTTATGTTTTCAACCGCATACAAATTCGTATCAGTCTGGTATTTCTGAGGTTATTGGTATACTATCGGCAATATCGGAACCAGAGAAACTTGTGTAAGTACATAATTATCTAGTACTAGTCTACCGTGTTCCAGTTGGGGAGAATGCTATAGATGGAAGAATTGGCTGTAGAGAAAGGTGTAGAGTGCCTTGAGTTTATACTATTACTTACGCTTCTACTTAAGGCTCTTATGAGCAACTTCGATTTTCGACTGTAGTCGAAAGTGCTGATCGAAGAAATTTTCATTTTGTATTGTGACAAGCATTCGACAAAAAATGTCACTTTAATTTTTAAAATTTGCAAACGATTTAAGATTTTAAGCTTAAGAATCGTACAGAGTAATGAAAATTCAAATACACTTGGCCTTGCACAGAAAATTGAGGATTTTCCTCCATAAGTGAAACTTTTCGTTTTGTTTAGTCTTACGACCTTAGGTCTACATAACATCGACAAAAATTGATAACAATTTGTGTTTGGGTATCAAATAAGTGCCAATCGTTTAACGCTTACTACCTTATTTATAAAAAATATTACGGCTTCATAAGCAAATTTTGTATTGAAATATCTATTATAAACCCTTTTTTAAACCTTAATAAATTTAAATATTGAAATACTTCATCGAAGTCATAATTCTGTTTGATAGAAAATTCGTTGCTCAAAAAAGTTTTCGATGCTCATAGATAGTATAAATTATACATTCGAATTTCAATGTTCAATAGTCACCGAAGATCGAAAATCGAATGCGCTTCATAATAAGGGTCTACATTAACTTTACGGAAGTACTCAAATAAAACAATATTTGCGGTGATAGAAAATTAATTTAAAGTACAAAATATTAAGGACTAAACTTATGGGAAATTCATATTTTCCAGTTATGGCCCCATTTGAAGTTATCATATAAAAATTCGATTGTGAATTAAGTGTCTGAACGTATTAGATAAATATTTACATAATTTAGAAATTTGAAATTATTTTTCAGACGATGTTAAAATTTTTAAATTACATGTGTATATATGTATGTAAATATCATTGGTCTCAAGTAAAAAGGCGCTAACTCAAATAATTGTAACTTTGCAGGAGAAGGTAAAAACATAATAGAAACTGTAAAACTGCTTGTGCAACTGCTTAAAAGCGTTATTTTTTACACTATTGCAATAAATTTTTGTGACGAGTTGTATTTGTGTGAAATGTATTGGAATCACTGAAAAACTCAGTTGCGTAAAAATACGAGTTAGGGCCTTTCTACTTCGATATGTGCTTTCAACAGAACTGAACATATCAATCTTCTCGGGAACAGGAATTTTTATTAGAAATAAATATATTAGTATTTCTATGATTGATTCAATATTAATTTCGGCGTTATTAACTTGCTGAAACAATTCAGAGTGCTCTGGTATTCTGAGAATACCGAGAAAGTTCCAACTCATAATGAATTTACATATGTACTCTAGTATGAAAGATTCACTAGTCCATTCATACATACATACGAGTATATATATTACATAAATGATACAAGTAAAAACAATCTTATATAATTTACTTACTTGAAATATTTCCCGTGAACAAAAAATGGTAAACAAAATTAGAAATAATAGCGGATGACACAACAACAACGCAAACATTGGCTATCACAATTTTAGGGAAAGGGAACACATTTCCCCATAGGGTACATTGTACGACAGTGAAGATCTACTTCTAAAAAGACCTGTCGTTATTGTAGACCTACGTGAGTAAGATTATTTTGTATTTATTTAGAAATTCAATTACACCCCAAAATCGGGTTGGCTATAGATATATATATTTCGTATTACGTATTACAAAATCTATAAATTACGGATTTCAAAAGGCCAGTGAGAATCCAAAAAACTTTTTTATGTATAAAAGTGCAATATTCATAAAACGTAAAGGTCTAGAAAATAAATTTCGTATGCACATTTTGTTTTAATTAACCTTTTGTAAATGAAAACAGATTTTTATTAACAAGACCTTAAAACTACATTCATATACATACATATTTTTTTTAGTTTGCAGTCTGTTTGGTATTGTTCTACTGGTTGTGAACGAAATAAAATAAGGACCCATTTATTGGATGGTAAGAATTAATTGGTGTGCATAACAGATTAAAATGTGAGTGCCTTTTCACACGCAATCGTACACTCTCACAATAAAAGATGTGAATGTAAAGAAAAATTACCCGCGGTTTCGCATACCCGCGTTCACGAAGTACTCACGAAACGTTCTTTTTGATATTAATTATAGTATGCAATTCCAATTATTTTGTGTGAAAATGCTATCAATTTGTTGGTGCATAATTTTGGATATTTGCAGAAAATAAATATATTTTCATAATTTGGTATAATGCTTGATAAAAACACAGGTTTTTTTTGTCATATTTTGGAAAAAAAAAATTAAATTTCAACAAACAAATTATTGTCGAAATAATATATGCGTTTGAGTACTTTTCCAGTAAAAAACAGTAACTGAGTAATTAATGAGTACTTTGAAGAAATTACTATCAATAAAAATGTTTGCATAAAAAAGTACCCGAACGGAAAAAATTTAAAATCCAGTAAAATATACATATATAGCAGTTTATTGGCAATTTTGGCGCTAAAAAATTATACATACGAGTACATATCAGATTGAATGCCTTATTTTGTTGTTTTGAATGCAATCACAAAAAACCTGCATATTGTTCTCAATTCACAACATTTGAAAACAACAAAGCATGGCATAATTGAAAGACATGGGTGCGGCGAATTTTATTGCGTGCATTGCTTGTTTTATATATATAAATGTTCACTGGTCTGGTCAAAAGCAACGAATACTCAGTGAATGGTGCGAATACGAATGATTGAACACAACGTAGTATTGTATACAACGTATGCTCTTACATTAGTATTAATAAAACACGATACCGATTTAAAATGTATTTTATGTAAAATTTTATATGAAACAGTTATTTGAAATACATATCAGATCTATTTTACTTTTACCAAATTTTACTTTTTTTCTAACAGCGTAAATATCCGCATTTATTTTTTCTAAAATTTCCTTACAATTTGTGTTTGGGTGTCAAATAAATACCAATCGTTTAACACTTACTGCCTTATTTATAAAAAATATTTCGGCTTCATAAAGGCTTAATAAGCAAAATTTTGTATGGAAATATATATTGAAATATTTCATCGAAGTCATAATTCTGTTTGATAAAAAATTCGTTGCTCAAAAAAGTTTTCGATGCTTATAGATAATATGAATTTTGCATTCGATTTTCGATGTTCAATGGCCACCGAACATCGAATGCGCCTCATAATAAGCGCCTAAATTAAAAGTACGCGAACGGAAAAATTTTAAAATCCAGTAAAATATATACAACAGCTGATTTTAAATTGTGACGCTAAAAAATTATATATACATATGTACATATGTACGAGTATATGCAAGAAAAATCGAGTACATATCGTCGGTTGGTTACTAGTTTGATGTATGGAACAAAAATTTGTTTTCGAGAAAATCGATGAAGAATGTTTAGTTCGTTATAGTTATTTTTAATTATTATTATTCGAAATTCATTTGTTTCCATATTTATGATTTGATCAGGCTAAAGTTCGTATCGCTTTGTAAGCCAAATTCATTAGTTTTATGAAAATACACGATATACTTGTTTGTCTAATAATAAAAGTAATAGATACACATATGGCCAATAAAATAGTTAACGACCTTTATAATCTGTAAAAATGCATATTTTTAGATTTTATGTTAACATACATTATTCGATCTTCTCAGCACTAAACTAAATAAAAATAACAATAAAAAAGTAACATTTTAAATTAATTGGCATACTATGCGAAAAAAAATACGAAAATCACGTGGCCATAAAAATAGATACGAAAAGTACATAAGCTTTTTATTCAAACTTAAAGTTGATAACCTTTTTACATCCAACATGAAAAGTTATTAGGATTTAAAGAAAAAAGTAACAAAAATCTTTGCCAACGCATGTCCCAATCATCACGTATAGACTCAATTTATTAATATTATGGCAGCGTTATGATATAATCGTCAGAGCTCTCGGCCTGATAAATTCATCTTGATATCAAATTTCATTTAATGTGTCACTATGTATTTAACGTTTATTTATTAAATAATTTTCGTTTAAAAATGCGGCACACCAAATATTTGTGACCAGAAAATTAAACTACACGCAAATTACATATTTTTCTCAAGTATTTTGCAAATATTTGTTTGATTCATCTTGATATAAAATCATCATTGATATTAATGAAAAATGACAGTTGCTCTGCCGGCGTTAAATTACGAGTTATGATATAAAATCGTCAGGTGCGGACACTATGTAACAACAGGAAATGTCAATGCATGTATGCATATACACACGTAATTATTTACTTACCTGATTCAGCATATTGTCGGTTGGTTAGTCCTAGTTTACATTACGCAAGTCTTATTGCTAAGCTGAGTAGTTTGTAGCATAGAGACGCGAGGGGAAAAGAAACGAATACTCAGCTTCATGTACTTCATGTTCAATACGTTTTGCTTTCTCGTAATGTTAAAAAAGCACACATACTATGCATAAAAAATATGAGCTGAAAAATAAGACTTGCATTGTGTGAACGCCGATGAAAGTTCGAAGAAGAAAAAGTGATAAGCTTAGCAATAAGACTTGACTAGTGTGAACTGGGACTTATTGGTTTGCGGCATAGTGTATTCTCTTCCCGCGGGATCCCAATGTAGAGCAAAGAAACACACCTAAAAATTAATTTTGGGGAAAAATTTTATGATTTTGTTTGAATAAAAATTAAAAAAAATAAGTGGATATTTTTCGTTTCTAATATCATATTTTATATGCTTAAAATACGAAGTCCATGTACGAAGTCCTTGTCCCTGGTCATTAATAATAGTTTTTAAAGAATTGCTGACAGAATTTGAATAGCTGAAATTTCAGATTATATAGCCAAACATTTTAATGTTTCAGTCATACACATTACCTTACACTTAAGTTCTTTACATTCACTTTCATGCGATGCACTCAAGTGATTGAAACAACAGTATACTTGCGATCATGCGCGCGCGATCAATTACGTGAGCCTCACTCATCTCTAGTATGCACATACATACATACATATTTATGTATGTACATACGTACATTTTTACTCTAAACCACAATAAAACTATTTTTACAGCTCCGATTTGTACAAGTTGTAATCATCCCATGAATGAGTATACGAAACTTCGATACATCCAAAACTATCATTTACTACGTATATTACCTGTTGAAAGCTTAGAATCGCCACGCCGGTTCAATAAAATATTTCGCTCTGTAAATGTTCGAGTGCCAGAGCACGTTTTTGACTGCCAATTGATTCTGGGAAATCGATATATAATATTTGGTCATTACAATTACTTTTCTCAAAAACAAGAATTTGAAGCATGGAATCTAATATCAATTTAGACTCTCTTAGAGAACTGTCAGAAAGTCAATTGGAAGCTCTTTTAAGGTTTGACAGCCCACCAGAAACCCAAGTTCAACCAGCTGATGCTTTAATATTCAACGAAAATTCTATTGAAAAAAACTTAAATGTAACTAAAAATGAAGTTTGGGCTAATTCCCTTAATTGCCTTGGTATACAAAACCGCGAGGAATTTTCGTCTCAATTAGACTCCCAGATAGACTTTTCAATTTTTCATCGTTATTCTCCAAATAATCAGTGGTCACCCTCGCCTTTAAATATGCCTATAAATGCAAGCGATCATTCGATTATTATGACTTCGTCATTAAATACTTATAACATCTCAGCTATATCAGTTCCGGATAAGGATGAAACTAATTTTGAAGATAAGCTTTGTACGGAATTGGATACAAACGAAAATACTTCTTGCACTAATATCTGCGATTTAATTGGAAAACAAAATGAAACAAAATATTTGAATGAAAATAATAGCTCCTATAGAAAAGAGTATGACTTTGAAGAAGTTGATGACCTGTTTAGACAAATTGATTTCGTATCAGATTTCGAGCAATCCTACATCGATAAGTTGGATAGTTCGAACTGTGTTCGGCAAAAGGTATGCAAGATAAAAAATTGTTACTAAAGCGATTCAAATAATTACTTATCGTATTTCAGTATCAAACACAATTAGAGTATAAATCAGGTTTGCAGATATCACATGGGAAAATTGTTCGTTCATGTCCACCTCGTACGGAAAGAAGTTTTTCGGCGAACACCAAGGAATTGTATGCAAATACTTCAAAAATGTCTCTCCAGAAGAACTTTGCGCCATTTAATAATAAAAAATCATCTGTTATTGCTGGAATAGAAGACGATAATAAATATAATCAGGGTACAAAACTATGTCTTTCATTTGACAAGAATCTTTGTGGTGGCACAGTAGAAATGGATGTTATATTCGATAAAACGCAATCTGAACCTATTTTTGGGGATTCACATTCGTGTCAGGAAACGGTAATATTAAAAATTTCGCTTGTTTATTACTTGCTGGTTTTATATTAAATTAATAATTTAAAACTGCAGCCGCAAAACGAGACGAATTCGCGCCATTCATTCGAGAAAGATAATAGTCAACCGTGCATTACGAATAAAAATTTCAACAATAAAAATCTACTAATAGATACTTCGTCGATACCTTGTTCAGTTATACAACTATATGATGTTGTAAAGGATAATTATTCAGATTTTGCTTTTATCTATTCATTAAGTTCCCAGTTATGCCAAGACCGTGTGCCAATGGAGTGTTTTGTAACCCTAAAAATGGCCCTACTCCTTAGCCTGGTTTCTATAGGGGTAAGTTTACATATGACATTGTTTGTTTTGTTTATGACTCAGGAACATTTGAAATATTTTCCAGAGCAATGAAAATCGTCCACCCATACCTATCGTCGCTATGACGAACGATACATATATAACAGATTATCTGATGACAAATGTTGGGCAACTCGGATCCCGCTTTCTGGGTCCAATTGATGAAACAAAATCATTTTCTAATGCAAATTGGATTGAAGCAGACCCCGTTTTATTAGCTAGGGGAGGAGTTTACTATGCTGGGGATTGGAGTCGTTTAAAAGTAAAAAAATCTGACACTATTTTTAAAATCATTGAGTGTTCTAACGTTGTGTTGGAAAAATCGAGCTTTCCCTTAGAAACAGCAATATGGACCCACTGGCGTTCATTTAAATATGGTGCTAAGGACCAACAAATCTTTAATAAGTTCCTAAAGTATGTTGAAGAAGAAACCACTAATTTCCTGCTAAAATGTAGAATAATGTTATTTTCGTTTCAGAGTTTTTGGTTTACCTATTTTTGTTTCCGACGACAATCATGAAGCTTTAATTGACTACACTTTAGAGCAATCCTCTGTTAGAGTTTTTGAATCAACAGTGGATCATTTATCAGTTAACGAAGACGATATGCGCAATTTTCTGGTATGTGTATCACAAAATAATGTAGACTTGTCACCAGAAGCAGCGCTTTTATTAAGAAACTACTTCGTGGCCTCTCGTTCTATTAGACAAGGTAATAGTGTGTTAAATTAATATTTATTACAGCCATTTTATAATGAATGTTTGTTTTCCCTAACTAAGATTGCCTTTCAACACAATCGTATGCTATGCTTAAACAATTTGCTGAATCTTTCGCCAAACTTTCTATGCGTAATGTGGTTTTACCTGATGACGCATTAGCGGCCATAATAATGTGTGAACACTTTATTGAAAATATTTTTAGTTCCAGTAAAAACTCGCCACCTCACTTTGGCAGTTTCACTTCGGTTGGAGAAGTAGACAAATATTTATTACATTTTAAGGAATGGCTGCATTCCTATATAGAAAAATTCACAAAAGCATAAATTTCCCCAAATTTCGGTAAGTGCATTATTATTGTTATTATTATTAAACATTTTATTCTAGTATGTACATAAATACATTCGTATGTGTTTAATAATGGGAGATAAAAAAATTACTTGAAAAGATAACTTATTTACTCGTTAATTAATAACAAAAATTACAAATTTTAAAAACCACCGATTTATGTAGAAAAGATGTGATATCTTCTAAAGGGATGGACCAATTTTCTTAAAGCATAGCTAAGAACACTCTCGATCAATTCACCTTTAAAACAGAAGAAACTAAATCAAAATCGGTCCATTTGGTCTTTAGATGTACTCGTACAGACACACAGATCCACAGACACACACTACTAACTTATAACACCCATTTTTTTGGTCGGGGGTTAAAAATAAGAAATTCCAATATGAATTTATTTACAACTCATGTTTGGGATTATATTTTAAATATTGAACTTATACATTACAATGCGTAAGGCTGCACAAGGATATGAACTAAATTGCCTAAAAAGTAAAATATTGAAATATTTTACCAATAATAGAATTATTAACTCTGCAAAACTATAGTTGGGTCTATTTGTATATACTCTGTGTATATCTTAAGAATTTTAACTGATTGATAGATATTGATATCTATCATATTTTCTGGTGGATAACGAAACCACTTTGTTCTTTGAATTTACACTTTTTTATCTTATTTTTCGTACTGTATCTGTTGATGCGTTAATATATTTTTTTAATTTTTCTAGAGGCACAAAAAACTGTCTTAATTTATTGAAAATAAATGTGTGTGAGGACAACGAAACTATTAATTTTGTTATTTTAGATTAACACAAAAAAGTTACGGCCTTATGTATAATCAAAAACTGGCATGAAGTTAGCATAAGTGGCAAAATTGAACATGGTCTTAACGTGTTTTGCCATACTATTTTACATTAAAAATCATACGAGGATGTAATCGTGTGTTAAAACTATATTATGCGGCAAGTTTTAATGTAAAATTGTATAAAGGAACTCGTTAACACGTCGTTCAATTTTGTCATTTATGATAATTTCATGACAGTTTTTTATTATTAGGCCGTTATTTGCTAAGTGAATGCAAATACACTAGATACAGATTGTTTTCCTCTTGCCTTAACAGGTTTTTTTTAATTTTTTCTGGACCTTTTTTGGAAATGATGTGTTTTGAGTTATACTAGCATTCTACATTAAAAACTCACTTTCTAAAAGTGGACTTAGCATATTTGCCGACTAAGCCAACGATGTATGTATGTTATATTTTAAACGAAATAAAATGTTTTAAATTTATCAAATAATTCCTGGCCCTACTAAACAGTTTAAAATTTGAAGTATATTTTTCGGAAGCGGAACGTAATCGGACATATACATAAGTAATATATGTCTATTTGTTAAAGCATCTGATATAAGGTGTGTTTCTATACTTCTTGGGTAAAGTTAGGTAAAATGGGAGCAAACTATCACTTCTCTCAATAACATGCAAAAATGCACAAAAGTACGGGAACGCGAAAAACCAACATTTTAACACGAAAGGAAATGTCAATGCATGTATGCATATACATACACACATAACTTAACACATACATATACTCTTCAGACCGTGGGTGCACATGTCGTACATTCAGTTCAATAGTGTCATAACTCAAAAAAACTAGTTTGCAGAAAACACGTGTAAAATTTTCAATTAACATACAACTCAATGAAGGCATGAACAAATATTCTTCTCTCACGAGGTGATAGTACAAGCTATTTATATGAAATTTTTACCCAAGATATAATACTCGTACGAAATGCATTATTATTTTGCATTATTAACTCAAAAAAAGAATTTGTTGAGTTATGTCACTATTGAACTGGATGTGCGATATATCTACCTTGAATTATATCTAGTTTTAAAAAGTAGTGTCATCTTGATTGAACTTGTTTTACTGGTTTTGCCTTCTAGATGATATTTTACTTCAGTAACTATCAATAGATGGTACGTTTTGTTAGTTGTAGCTTTTATATTTGTCCCTGTCCAGACTTGCAATTTTTGTTGCAGCAATTCTTGAGTTTATTGGGGAGGCGACACAGTTTCATGTGCTCTACAATTCTCTTTTGTTTTGAAATTCGCACTTATTAATTTAAATGTATTTGATGTTTTATTTTATTTTCTTTCTTTAGTTGTATGAAAAACACAAAATATATTAAAAAGCAAATATCATTGTGAATTTTTCAGGGAAATTTGTAGTGTAATAGAATTTTTTAAAACATGATTGCAAAACTAGAATTTCATAATGTGGACATTTATGCAATTCCAAAGCAGAATTATAAAAAATTGCAGCAACAATAATTACAAATCTGGACGAGGACTTTGAATTTTAATTCGACTGTTTAAAAAGTTTTCTAGTACGACATGAGTTAGTGTAAAAAAAAAATATTATAACAAATTTAACTCATCAATTAGACTGATATGAGTTTTAGTTTTCTAAAGCAGAGTGATTGCGTGAGCGTTTGAATGGTAGACTTTTATTTTGTTGAAGATTTTTTCCATCAAATATTACATTGTATTCTTGGTACACATATGTGTACCTCAGGATCTAAAAATTGCTTTACGTAAGTATCGATCGATTTAGCTTGGAATTGGATGACCATCAGATTGCAGATATATTTGACGAATGAATTGGTGAAGAAGAAGTGAGACAATGAAGTAAATATTAGCGAGGACGCTACAAACTCTGCTCGTTTATTTTGCCACAATAAAGAAATAAATAACTGCTGACCTGACATTACTGATGATGTGCAGGTTCTCTAGAGTAGTTCTGACATAAAGGAATTCTAACACTTGCATAGGTGGCACAGTAATAGATTAATGGCTTACTATTGCATTTGAAGGTATTCTCCTATTTTTTTGGCTCTGATTGTAATTGTGGCGTATTGTACATCACATTTTGTGTAAAAGTAAGCATATAACGAGAAGATAAATACTTTTTACTTAATCACAGATTGTTGGAAATTAACATTTCAGAAACAAACAAAAAATAAATAACTTATCCCGAATATATGTAAATATCGTCACCTAAAATCCAAAAGGCCGTAAGTACACTTTTTACTTTTTTACAGGAGAATCAAAAAACCTTATAAATTTAAGACTATTTTACCTGTTAGGTACCAAATTTCAGAATTATCATTAAAAAATCAATGCGGATTTGGTTTGATAAAAAAAAGTTATAAAATAATAGTAGTTTTTTAGTAATGGTTCTTAGGGCTTCTTGGAATCGTTTTTTTTTTTTTTGAAACAAAAAGCTATACGGCTTTAAGGTTTTTTAATAAAAGTTATAATTATGTTGAAAAATAGTGGTTTCCAACCATAATTAAACAGGTATTTAGTAAAACTGTGTTTTCAATGTATTCTTTGTGTTTTGAATATAAAAGATAAAAAATTAATTTGCAAATTCGAAAAAAATCATTTTACTTCAGAAATCAAAAAATAATAAAATAGTCGTAAAGCAGTTCTGGGCTGAAGAACAGCTATCGCGTCATCGTAATTATTTCTTAAGTGCGGTCAGGCTTGTGTGTGTTTTTCCAAATAAAAGAACTATAAAATACAAGTTTATGTATATAAATTTAGTTTTAATGGACTATTAACCATGTTTTTATGTAAACTCCCTTCTTATTTGCAAGAAAAAGATTTTTATTGAAAAAAAGCAAGTTCAACTGTGTTCATAATACCTACTTTTTCCCAGGGAGTTTTTTATTCCCGCATTTGGTAAAAAAAAGGGAAAAAACAAATTCATGATAGGAGAAAAGGGAAAAGTGAGAAAACTCGTGCGGAACTTTTGTTTATGATTGGGCTGGATATGTGTGTATATATATTAAAAAACTTCATTTTGAGTTGTCCGATTTTTTTGACGATTTTTCGAGTATGAAACGATGATTTGTATATTATCGGGAATGAAAGTTCACGTAAAAAGTGTTCCCTTTCCATAAAATTGTGATCACCAATGATTGCGTTGTTGTTGTGTCAGTATACTATTTTCTAATTTTGTTCACCATTTTTTTTAAACACCTTTTTTTCCCGATAAGGGTGATTTTTGTTTAAAATTTGTAGTCTAGTTCTGCTTCCTCTTATCGGGGAAATAAGGTTTCGCGTGAGCATTTATTGAATAAAATGTTATGTTAGTGATTTTATTTGAATCTACATGTTACATATCGATACCTATTTAAATTGAAACGTAGGCGATATGTATTAAAAAATTAAGTTTTTTATTGAAATTAAAATTTTATGAGCCTACCCAAAGTTCAGAACTATCAAAATGTCAAAACTGTTGATAACTTTTAAAATACAGGCTATACAATTTTATCATAATGAATGCTTAGCCGTAGGAGCCTAAAATTTTGGATGATTGTATGTACTCAAGTCCAATACAAAAAAATGAGAGGCGACAGTATAAAAATTTTGAAATTTAATTATAATACTAGTGCACATATGTACATATGTATGTATATACATATGTACATACACATATTTGTATATGTACACTATGGTATGTACATACATAGGTGTGCACATATGTATGTACGTGCATACAAATGTACGTGCATGCATACATTTAATAGTAATATAGCACTAGACCAACATTAACGGAAGTATTATACAATAGTGAAGATGTTAAAAGCGAAATTCGCAAAACAACGTGCAAGATCAGCAAGTTATCGATGCTCCAACAAAAATGTAAATAAATCCATATACACTAGTGATGCGCGAATATTCGGCCATTTTTAGATATTCGTATTCGCCAAATTCAGGCGAAGACAAGTACGAATATTTTTTCAAAAAAATAAATAAATAAATAAAAATGCATAAATCCTAAACGAAATTTAAATAACTGGCACAATAATAAAAATTTAAAGTTTTAAAACCCCCCGATGTATATAAAAAAGATGTGATATCTTCTAATCGGCTGGACCGATTTTCTTCAAACATAGCTAAGAACCCTCTCGATTAAGTCACTTTACAAACTAAATAAAAATCGGTCCATTCGTTTGGTCTGTACGTGGACTCGTACAGGTACGCAGACACACACTACAAACTTATAACACCATTTTTTTGGTCGGGGCCCAGCCATCATTTTTTGAAATTTTCAATCAAATTCGAATTTTTTTTACTCTCTTGGGCGATTAAAAAGCTGCGCTAATTTTCTGATCATAAAAGATATCTTTGTCTGTAGAAAAACGTGACTACCCACCCACAACTCCTCTTGATAATTCATTTATGAGTCTTTTTCCATATAAGTTTAGAGTAATTTTTGACCCCTTTTCTACTAGTAAAAAAAGTCTTTTTAAAATCGTTTTATGATCATTTATTAATCTTATTCCAATTCATTTGTGACTCTTTTTCGAATTGTCTTTCAGTCATGTTTCTAATTGCTATGAGTCTTTTGTGAGAAATTTATCACTCTGTTTAAAAGTCTTTTTATTGTCATTTATCACTCATGTTTCTACTCATTTGGGAGGCTTTTTTAAGTCATTTATGACTGTAATTTGAGTCATTTATTAGTCATATTTCTAATCGTTTTCAAGCCGTAGTGAATATATGTTCCTTGACCAACCTTTGCCTCCATTATAGAACTAGGCGTTTTTAAAAGTGTCCTAGCGTCTTTTAATAATAATAGTGCATTAATTGTAACAAAGCTCACTTGAAATTGAATTGCCCACTTAACTAGTAGTTCACATAAATCCAATTCATTTTGTTCACATTCACTTTCATCACTTGAATCATAAAAACTGTTACTATCAACAGTGTTTTCATTTGAATATTGACTTGGTTCTTTATATTCATGAATGTTTTCTTCAGTTTTCTTAAGATTTTTTGCTAGTATTTTTATTTCCGCTTTTTCCATTCTTTTTATATCTCTAGCTGATATTGCCTTTTTTATTTAAATTTAATTACAACATCTTACATGAAATACCAAAGTATATTTATTTGACATAGTCTTTATTTGTTTAATTTAAAAATCCGGCTTGTTTTTATGGTTAGCATTTTCTATATGCATTTCGTTCCCGCTTTTTGAAGTCTACTGATGAGTTCCAAAAGCGGGAACGAAATGCATATAGACAATGGTAACCATAAAATCGAGCAAAATTTATAATATCTTGCTTTAATATTTTAATATAACCCAGCAAAAAATGACAATACAAATCATTAGTTACAGCACTGATGAACTTAGCTCCAAGTAATTCTATTTCTGGCGAATCATCAATGAATTTAACACATGGTTGTCAAGGTCGAAAGTGATACAAATAACTGAATGGTATGCGCTTAAAAGGTTGTCTAAACTAGAGAAGGGCGCGTGTTGAATTTTTCCAACATGACACGACACGAACACGAATGTCAAGATGTTCAAAACGTAAGAAACACGCACGCGAAATTTTTTAAAACACGAAACTGCACAACACGCACGAAATCAAATTGAATAGCAAAAAAAAAGCATTTTTTTGTATTCAAATAGATACATATTTTTGTTTAATTTCAGAACTTTAAGCTTAAGAGACCCCTACACTATCAACAAATTTGATGGTTTTATGTGTTTGACGATACAAAATACTAAATTTTTTCTTTACTGGAAATTCATGCATACATATTTTAAAACCAAAAATCGTTTCGTGCTTATTTTGCTCAACACGGTACTACACGGGCACGCACGAAAACAGATTTTCTGTCACGAACACTTCGTGTTGAGTCGTTGAGTGTTCGTGTCAGGAAAAAAACACGACACGCGCCCATCTCTAGTCTACACAACAGCCTTAGAATATTAAATTCAGTACCTGTAGTGATTAGCATGCAATGAAAGCTGTAAACTTTTTGAACTAGTTCCGATCTTTTTTCGCTGGGAAGTATTAAATTTTTAAATTTTTTTATTTTAATTCTTTTTATATTTCACTTCCGCAACTAAGTAATCTCACACCTCGATTTAACTTTTATAAATTAAAAAAAAATTCTTTTTTTGATATTTATTCAATAATACGCAAATATTGCCCAGTTATATTTAAAAAAATATATCAAGCAATGTTTAATCATATATCTGCGTAAAATATGGTCATAAAATACATAATTATAATCACTTTTCAAACACCTGCATGATCTTTTTTTGATTAAGCATTTTTCAATCTTCCAGATGAGCAAAATATGATAATTAACGGAAATAATAGTCACATTTTACATGTCTGGATGATTAATCTGCGATTGCTATACAAGTTGTTATTGTATTTTAAATCGAACTATTTTTACCCATTAGCGCGAATAATTTTCGAGTACTCTTCTGATCATGTAAGTGATTAATAAGTTTTTGATCACAAATAGAACTCTAAAAAGACTCAGCAAGGTGATTATTCAAAAAACTATCTTGCAAATGTTAGATGGGGGTTAAAAATATTAGTTTGTAATATTAGTTTCTAATAATTAAAACAAGTAATTTATTTCAATTCAAAGAATAACCAATATTCTTGTATCCAACTTAAAAATAAAGAAAATTAACTTCTTGTAGAATTACTCATAACATTAAAAGAGTTAACCTCAAGAGCGGAATGTTTAACTTCAAAACTTTTCCATCAACTATATTACGATGAGTTGTTTAAACAACACAAACACTACTGAACATTTGATCGCTCGGTACTCTCCTCGGGGGTGTGACTAAATATCGTCTAGTTATAGGTGTTAATATCCTGTACTGTTACCTATATAGTTCGAACGAAGTTAGATGATCGACCTCATTTTCTATCCGTTTTTGCGCCAAATAGTCGGTAAGCAGCATTTTCAAAACTCAGACACTTTCACAAGTGTCCATAATTGTCTTGCAATTTTTAATTTCATGATCTTTACATAAATTCCTCCAATCTTGTACGTTTCGGATTTTGAGTAAGAGAGCTTGAAAATGGCTCTGTTTTGCCAATGTGCATACATATATTGGCGTGTTTTTGAAGATCAAATGACTCAAAATTATGTTCATTACGAAAGACAGGAATGTGATTTATAGTTATTGCTTCTTAAATAGAAAAAAATTACCATTTTCAAATTTATAGTTTAAGGTCTGTTTGACCATTTCTATTTCTACCTATACAGACCCGTTAATCTGGAACAAAAGGTAGTTAAACTACGTATCTACTTTTCTTAATTTTTTGTGTTTTTTTTGTCCGAATTTTTCATATAAAAATATAATTCAATATTTTCTTAAGCTTGGTTACATAAAAAATTAAAATAATATCCTTTTGAAAATACGTCTATGTATGAAAGTTCCCACTACTACATCTCACAAAATTTATACGTCGTAGCCTCAAGTGGGCCAGCAAAAATTTTAAAACAAAATTTGATATTGTGAAACCATGGAAGAGTATATTTTTGAAACAACACTTTTTTTGTCGATGAGAATTGGAAGAAATATTTCCATAAACTTCTGCAAGATAATTTCCTTATATGTATTTAGTATCTTTATTGGTAATAAATATTATGGTTTGATATTTATATTAAGAATAATTAAAAATGGAAAATAATAATAGGTGAGCAAAGGAAAAACCATCTAAACAGTTTGACTACAATTTGTCTGCAGATTGTTTGGTAAAAGTTACTTTTCAAAATTTTTAATATTTCATTTTGCAGGCGTATATAGAACCCCAATTATATGTTTGTAAATGTCGCATATAATATTCGTATTCGCATTCGCGAATATCAAAAATTGACATTCGACACATCACTAATCCATACATATGTATGTATGTATGCATGTATGAGAAGTGTTCAAAATCAAACTAATGCCGAGTACACACTGTGTCATTTTGTGACATCGCAATAGTTGTCATTTCCGATATTTTTCGTTGTGTGGCCTTGATTTCCATATAAAAAATATAATGTGAACGGCATTTCGAAAATGACACCACAAAATGACAACACAAGAAATGCCAGATGTGTACTCTTTATAACAAACAGCGTTGCCGTTGTGCGACTAAAGAAACATTTTGCCACTTTTTTTTATTGAAATACCAATTTGTGTACAACTTTTGAATTGATTTGTGCCCGTTTTAATTTTTGTTCTTATATTGGCAATAAATGTACCTCAATTATGCAAGCAAACATAAAAAATATTAATTTATAGATGCTTTACACATTGAAGACACTTAATAAATATATTGGATAGCTGATCTAGATTTCAAGATGCACTACATACATATACATACATAAATATACTTATGTGCAAAATATTACGTTTTTGCCTAGAATTTCGTAGTGAAATTTTTGCAATAATTAACATTAGCGAATATGTTTCTGAGTGAGCAAAAGCCTTTTAAAAAAATTTTAGACAACAACTTACAAATATCTAAATTTGCACTAATGATATAATGACATACACTTAATTTCGGGCTGTATGTTTTAACAGTCTCTAGTTCTTTGAAAATCTAAGTTCTTTTTTAACCGACTTCAAAAAAAGGAGGAGGTTATCAATTCGTCTCATTTTTTTGGCAGTGTTACTTCATAACTCGGTTCATATTAGACCGATTGTAAAAATATTTTATTGCCTTAGAGGGTATAGCTTCCCATTGGGACACGCCAATCAAACACCTTTGGTTCTTGTAATTACACAATTTTAAAGATTTTTACGAAACTTACCACACACATTGAGCTCAAAAATGGACACAATCTTCCATTTGAAAAAGTAGGCGGAGTCACGCCTGTTAAAATTTAATATTTTATTTTAAGTGGTTCTACTGTACCGATTCTTACAAAACTTAACACACACCCTGAGCTCTGAAAAACACAAAATCTTGTATTTAAAAAATTGTCAGAGGCACGCCCATTAAAATTTAATTTTATATCCCATAAATTTTTTTGGAAAATGTTCTATCAGATCTTTGCATTGAAGTGAGTGGTTTTTTTTTGCAGAATTATTATTATTACCGTAGATTCAATTAACTATTATATATAAATTTGTAGCTATATTATCGCATAAAATGAATATTTTTAATTCTATATACATTTATGATATATGGTTCTATTTAGGGTTTGCAAAGCGATTATAATCGTAATCGAAATCGCGATTAATCGCACCTTTTATTCGTAATCGTAATCGAACCCATTAATCGCTCGACTACGATTAAAAATTTCGAAATTTTTAAGCAAAGAATTTATGTGAAATTGGCATAAAGAGCAAGTTCAATTCATAAAAACTTACAGCCTTATTTATAAAAATTATTAAGGCTTTATAAAGGGTTAATAAATTTTTTTTATGAAAATCTGTTTTAAAAGCTCTTTATAAAGCCTTAATATTTTTTATAAATAAGACTGTTAAAATTTAAAGTTTTAGTATAAAATGTAACCATTTTCCTAACAGTTTTATTTGTTTGAATTTACATAAAATTTTTAAAAATCAGAATAAAATATGCAAGTAAGCTCAGAAACTTATACACAACACAAGAAACAATTTACATTCGATATGCATCTATTTTATTTTTCTACACAACAATAAAAGTGTTATAAGGCAAAATGAAAAATGAAATTTAAATTAATCACATATTAAATTTATTTGTTTATTTTAACTGAAGTCTATTTGCTGGTGATTAAGCATTGTCTATATATTTGATTGGTGCTTAGCCAAATCATCAGTAGAATTCATCTACATTTTGTAAAGTCACATAAGATAAGATAAGAGGTTTGTGACTGTTCAACATGACAATATGTCGAATAATAAATAAATTTCTTTATTATTTTATTTAATTACATTCACTCAATTTTATTTCAAAAACGTCGTAATATCTCAGAAATTGCACTGCGATTGATACAAATATTTTTTTATTCGGTTGGCAGATAGGTACAGTTTGTTTCATATTGAAACCTCGCATCATTACAAAAAATATTAAAAAAAGTGTATTATGTAGTTATAAGTGGATTTCCGCACCTGATGAATTAACATCATGACGAATGAACAACTTCATATAAAAAACAATATTTTTTATACCGTGGTTTTTTATATGGAATGAATCCAGTAATGGACTCGATAAAGCTACAAATTAAATAAAAAATAAATAAAGAAAGTAGAAACATATTTTTTTTAGAAAAAGTTTTCTATCAAGAGATTGATTTCCCATAACTCGTTTTGCTTTTGATACTGATCTGATTTACGAACTTTATTGTACACGCAAAATTTTCTCAACATAAAAATACAATTTAATTGAAAAATTAAATTAATGCTCGTATCACGGTTCTCAACTAAATTCAGTTTGATTGTCTAAGAGTAGACCAAACTTACACACGACCAAACTGTGTTTTAGTATTATGAACCACAACTGCTTTTTTAGTTGAAATTGTCATCTCGTTGCCAACTTAAAATATCAAGATTGACAGAAAACAATTAATTTGTGTGAAAATTTAAAAAACACAAAGTTTTAGAAAAATATTGTTTATAGTGTTTTAGTTCGAAGAAATCATACCAAATGGATACAAATATGTATGTGTAAATTTATTTTATGAGGACGAAAACGAAGTCGTAATTATAGATTCCCACCCTCTTCAACTATCCAATGCAAGGTAAGGAATAATGCAAATAGGGATCGAATTCTTTAAAAAATAATCTTGGAATTTTTTTTTAGTTATTTCCGGCAGAACAAAGAAACGTTTTTGTTGGATCACCTAAAACCATATTTAAAGAAATATTTGTATGTGCCCGGAATACCGCCGATTCTGAAACTGTTAAGAAAAAAGTTGTGTATACTCAACGTACCAAACTTACGCAGATTTGTAAATGACAATACCAAATACAATTTAAAAGTCAACTGCTAATTTAGTGTAGAATGGCAATGCAAACTTATCGATCCCAACCAAATTATTTTAAAAGTTGAAAACCGTGATAGGGGCATAAACGCGAACTCAAGATAAGATAATTAAATTTGCTTGGCTAAACCCATAAAGTTCGACTAAAACTCATGACGTCATTTATTTTGGTTTTAATAAAAATTTTAAGTTTATTTTTTGCTTAATCGCGGTTAACCGATAATCGCGATTAATCGAATATTTTTTAATCTTAATCGGGATTATGAAAATCTGCGATTATTTGCAAACCCTAGTTCTGATTGCTTGTTTTTTATTTTTGGTATTATTTCTTACAAAAAATAAAATAATTTTTACCTTTATTTTGAATTTTTATTGATTTTAAAGGAGCTCCACTTAAGTTAGAAATCAATTGTTTGCAAATATGTACGTAATAGTAACCCTGCCCCTTTTTAAAAATGTTTCCAACGGTAACGCTGTTGCCCAACAATTGAATATCACACATTGACCAAAGTAGGCATACATACATTTATTGTACAAACATATGTATGTGTGTATGTAACTTTGTGCATAAAAATACAGTGGAAACACTAACCGCTAATATATACTTAACGTACTTTAAAGCCTATAGTGCACGATGTGAAAAAGTAGTAGTAGTTACATGCTATAAAACTTTGATAATATATTTGTGCCAAACTCCAAATGTGATACATGTAGCCGAAGTGAACGCATTTCTGTGTGAAAATGTGAATGTCTACATGTACAAACAGAAAAATTTCAACTTAAAATCTACGTAAATAAAGTTAATTTAACCTTTTTCGGCAATGATTTGGTTTCATATGTGTTACATGTTAATCTTAAAAAAAAAAATTTCCATTTGAAATAACTTTATTTAGTCTTGTACTGTTAAATCAAAATGAAGAATCATGTTGAATCAAACTTATTTCAAGTTGGAACAGCGAAAATTCGAAACTGAAGTAGCACGAAGAACCACGTTGAATCAAAGTTATTTTAAGTTGAAACAAGATTTAATTTAGTTAATTTAGTAATTTATTTTACTAACTATTTAACTTAAGTGTGTATATTGGCATATGCATCAGAAAATTTTTTGTATGTATATTAATTGGCTTCCCCGGCCAATATTTGAACTCGGAATGCATCACACGTAGTCAACGCGCTTACCGCTGCAGCCACAACACAGCAAAAAATTCTGATTTGGAAGCACTAACAAATGAGGTAAGCAATGTATTGCTTATTTGATAATAAAAGCTTCGAAAAATGCTTCTGAAAAGCATTAACGTAAGGCCGGCTCTCCCAAAAATTATATATTATTATTTCTGTGAAGCACTTTAGTAAGGCAAAAAAAAAAAATTCATGGCGTTTTGGAAGCTAAATGTATTGCTTCTAGCTGGCTCATCTCAAACAAAAAAATGCCTTATTCATGCTCAACAGCAAGTGATTCTGTAACATTGTCTCCCTTACAAAAACGCTTCTGGTAAGCAGTAATTTTTGCTGGGAACAACTTTAAGTCCTAGTTTACACTATGCAAGTCTTATTGCTAAGCTGATTAGTTTGTTAGGAAATATTGACGAGGGGAAAAGAAACGTTACTGTTCCCCTCGTCTCTCTCTCCATCAAACTAATCAGCTTAGCAATAAGACTTGCATAGTGTAAATATGGTCTAAATATTCTTTAGATACATACTAACCGCCTTATTCATAAAAAAATATTTTTAGTTTATAAAAGGTTTATAAAATTGGAAATTTGATTAATAGAATAATAGAAAAAATTTTATTTTTTATGAATTAGGCCATAAATACGAGTATTTACCATCATGAATAACATTTTAATTCAACGTTATTTAGTTGATCATTTCACAAAATGTATTTGAGAAGTTATAGTTAGAAAAATACAAACTGCGATTCTACTTTGACTTGTCTCCAGGATTCGAACCTGCAACCCTCCGACTACAAAACTACTAAACTGCCTACTAGCCATCAGCAGGAAGTTTTCGCCGGTAGTGCGAAGTTTGTCGGCTATTTACGAACATCAAAATAAACAACAACAGCAACAACTCAAAAACAAGTCACAACTAACCACAACAGTGAATTGGAGCTATGAACAAAGCAAAAAAATACCAACACACTTAAATAAAATATTATTTCTTATAAACTTAAATCATATATTTTAAATCAAAATTTGTGCATGATGATTTTACATTGGTATTTTATTCTGTCTGTATATAAGTATGTATGCTACTAGTGCACGACATGTATCTAATCATTAGATGTAGCTTCATGGTGACGTAAAAATTGTGTCGGGAGGCCCATGTGCATGTGACTTTCTACATGCCGTAGAATTTTCATTCTGTCATTTATATTCAAAACAAACAAGAAATACAAAAATAGTTTTTGTTTTGAGTATAAATTGTGGAAGAAAATCCTGTTGCGTTTTATAAAAACAGGTAGTAGAATTCCGCTCAATACACAAATGGGCGGACAACAAAAAATGATTCGAAAAAACTATTACTTTCCAAATATTTGATGGGTACAGTGTTCTGGAAATTCTCATGAAACACATAGTTGTTTGTTTGTTTTTTCGATTGATGCAAGTCAAATAGTGCCTAGTTTACATAAGATTAAATATAATATAAGGAATTTTTCTGCAGTACTAACTTTAAAAAATGAATTTTTTGATATGTATAAGTATGTACATATTTATACATTACGTTGTTTTTATTAACTGCTTCATTAAAAAAATATTTTTGTTTTATAAAGGTTGTAATACAAAATTTATATGGAAAAAATATTTTGTTTTTTTTTAATTAAGTCTTCATATATGTAATTTGCCAAATTGAGTATAATAAAGCCAACAAATAATTATTGGAAGGTATTATTGATTCCACACGCAAAGAAAAATTAAAGGGAAATAAATATCCATCGACATCCAAATTGCAATTATTCATTTAACATCCCTATTTTGACAAATTCTGATGTGGTATAGTAAGTAGCTGTGTTCGAGTACGCAAACGCTTTTACAAATTTTTACTGAATTTTACTGCATTTTACTAAATTGCGCTCGTTTTTCCAAAATACAGTCAATAAGAAAACAAATTGAGAGAGAAAAGTGACAGTTCTTGACTGAGTATTTGCAAATTTTTACTGCAGGAATTTTTTGTAGTGAAGTTAATTAAGATTAAAATCTATGATTCAAAAAGTAAGCAAACGAAAAAAATTTTTAAAAAGGTTAAAGAAAAATTGTGAACGTCATTAAAAATTAGATAATTTATAAATTTTGGCAATAATAACTATTAACACAGCTAAAAAATATGTATGTCCATATATTTTTAATATACGAATGTACATATGTATATGAATTCATATGAATTCACGTATGAAAATGTGTAGGATTATACATGGACTAATATAAGAAATGTGTTATAATATATAAGCTCATATACATGCATATGTTTTTTTTATTTTTTTAAAGAGAAGTAACACTCAGGTAATGAATGCCTACTGCTATAACTAGTTGTTACCTTCTTTAGGAAAGGGATAGTGATAAAGAAGACAGGTGTTGAAGGAAAAGCTTCATTCTTTTACAACTCTGATTTTTGCACGTTTTTAATAACACAGTGTTGCAGCGCCTCTGGTGTTAAATGAGGCATATTAAATTTTTTTGAGGCTGTGCTCAGTAGCCATTTTATTGGTTATTTTACTTCGCCGATGATTCTGCTATATAACGAATGAGGCCGCTCTGATGTTCCATTAGGATTAGTATCTGCTGAATTCGGTACAATTCGGTGATCAGTGACTATGCCTTCATCATTTGAACTTTCCTACAATACTGATACAAAAGGACACTAATGAGAAAATATTCTGGACATTGTTTCTAGAATTACGAGTATACAAAGAATCGCCTGCATTATGGCACATTAAAAGCAGTGATTATAGCAATAGAATTGTGAACATCGAAGCCTACGAAAAATTAATTAATAAACTACAGGAAATATACGCCGATGCAAACAGAGAGTAATAAAATAGAGCAGTATTTGCACATTTTGTCTTCTTCACTTAAAGCTTTAAAATAAAAACTGCACAGTTTACTTGTATAGTGTGTGTCACAAGCTTAGTTTACACAGTGCCAGACTTGAGCACTGAACTTGTGTAGTGTATGGCTAGCATTAATATCGGTAGAGATAATACCGCCAAACATGAAACCCATTATTTTTATTAAAATCAACATTTATTTTCTATTAAAATAATATCAATTTATTAAAATTAATTATCTACCATACCTTCATAAATTATGAAATGCATGTATTTTACTCCATTCTTATTAACTGCAAGGCAAAAACTACATTGTCTATGAATGATGGCTTGTAATGGCGTTCACTGTACACGTAAAATATATATATGTACGTATGTGTGCATGTATTTATGCATGAGTACATTGAATGTATCCGACTTTAGTTAATTAAACAATATACTGAAGGCAACCATGGAACCTCTAGAATTATAACCACTGAGCAAATAAATTACATACACATATACATCCATACGTATGCAGTACGATCGTACATGTATACCCAACAAATAAAAATTTAAACGTTTAAAATATCATATTCTTAAGTGTTATCAAACTTTATTCCCAATTTCTATTTAATTTTTATTTTCTTTTCAATCTTATGTTTATTCCTTTGTTTGTATTTAAGTAGGCTAAAGTTCGCATTTTGAGGAAGTATAGATCAAGTCACATGTGTATAATCCGTTATACCATGCTCACACTTACGTGCTTAACGCCTCATTCGTGTTTAAGAGCTTAAACACGATGATTTTGAGATGTTTTACCATACATTGACTTGTTTTGTTAAACATCTCAAATGAAGTGTTTAAGATTTAAACACTTCCTTAAACACGCAAATGAAGTATGTTCACTACGTTTTTTGATAACTCTGGCAACTTTGTGTTGTTATTAAATGGCGGCACGTAAAAAATTATTATTATTATTTTAAACCAATAAAAAAGCATAATTGTTCGTAATTTTTTACAAATACAATTACTTACTGACAGAACGTCAACTTCAAACATCTCAAATGTAATGTGATCGGTTGTGTTTACTTTAGTAAAACACTTGCCTTAAACACGTTTAAGACCATAAATGTGAACATAGTTGTAAACCTCGCATTTTTCAAGAGACAGCTAAGTTGAAATACACGCTTTCTTATGAGCTCTGTCACATTCAGTACGTGTAAATAAGAAACATTTAAGTTTAATTAATGAAAAGGTGAACAAACATATTGAAGCTGCTCAAATATTTCCGTCACCAAAGTATGTATTCATTGTTTCAGTTGGAAAAGGCGAAGAATATCGTATGAAGGCTTCTATGTGACTAACCCTTAATTTGGCTGAGAAGGAGATGAGAACAAAAGTCGTATTTTGAGGATGCTGAATTAAATGTGATAATAATAAAAAAAAACAAATTTCACAACAGATAATGGTAATTTAAATATTCTGACAAACAGCAGAATGGAACAACATGCTGTTATAATTAATGCCTTTAAAATTTTTAACACATGTAATTAGGCTTTCTAAAAATACTAACTTTTCATCTCTTTTCAAACCCGGTAGCAAATTGAGATTAGAATTTGAATTCACATTGGTGTTTTCAACCCTAAAAATTAATTTCTTAATTAAAAACAACACATTTTCTAAACTTTTATTAATGATTTTGAAATATATAACAGAATCGATATTTTTAGAGTATATCGTATAATTGTATACGTGTGTATAATTTTCCAAGTCGTAGTCATATAACTTTTCTTCATATTTTGCATATCTAAAAGTGATCCCAGCGCGGACGAATAAATATGAAAGTAAAATATTATTTATTTTGTTGTTATCAGAAAGCTTATTGCAGAAGGCGAGGTGAACTTTGTAATTTGCATTTTTATTTAATTTTACACTCATATAATGGAAAAATTAATTTTTTTCTTAATTTGAGTTTGAAGCGAAGGTATCAAATATTCATATGCATAAAAAAATTATAAATGGCATTAAGTATCAAATTGCATGAATTAATAAAAAAAACTTTAATTATGCTCTTTTTACCAAAATGATGATTAAATGATCAGAATTGCATATTTAGAAAAGGAAGTTTTTCCGATTAATTGTATTTTTAGTTTTAATTAAATATATGATAAAAAATATATAAAATTTCAATTAATGTTTAACTGAATTAATCAAAATTTATTGAAAATGAAAACGAAATCAATTAGACAACAACAAATTAAAAATTTTATTTAATAAACGAAGTAGGTTAATTGAAAGTTGTACTTGTAGTTCAATGAAGTAAAATATTAACTGAATATTAACTGAAATATTATCTAAATCTTAAATCTATTGAAATTATGGCTAATCAAGCAGTTTAATTGATCGATTGATGCAAATTAAAACGAAATATTTATGTTTGTTGTAGGTTTCATTGTCAATTTATCAATTCAGTCAATCAAGACATAACAAAATAACTTTTTGAGAAATCTGCGAAAACACGCGTTTTTAAATTATGCAATTATGTGATTCCAAAATTACATGCAAATTATATTCAAACATTTACTACTTGATATAGAATTTCATTTCAAATCAATCTTAATCCGATACCAAAACTGTATGCTTGCTGGGATGAGAACACACTAGTGTTGCCGTATATAAAGATTTATTTCAGTTTTGTACATGCATATCGTCGGGTGGTTACTGGTTTGCCGCAACAATAATGTATTCTTACAACGATATGTAGTTGCCTAAAAATTATTTATCTTCCTAAAGAAGACTTTTAATATTTTATTTATAGCGAGCACCAGCTACTAGAATTAATAAATTGCAGTATATTATTCAAAACCTACTAATTTTATCTGTTGTAAAAAGGAAAAAGTGCTTAAGTCGAGATAAGCTGATTTTAAGTTAATGGTTCCTCCGTAATCTGCATATTTGAAAGTACACCTGGTCCAAATCTCCATTAATTTGTGTGCTTTTTCAGGAAGTTATAGTATTATGACTTGCGATTTATCTTTTTTCGACTTCTACAGCCTTATTATGTACTCGTACATATAAGAAAAAACTAGCATGAAGTTAATATAAGTGTCAAAATTGAACATGATATTAACGAGATTTGTAATACAATCAATCTTACATTTAAAAACAGGCTAGGATTTAATAGTGAGTTAAAACTACATTATGTGCCGATTTTTAATGTCAAACTGTATGTAGGAACACGTTAACACCAAGTTAAATTTCGTCACTTATGCTAACTTCATGCCAGTTATTTTTTATATATAAAGGCTGCTCATCTCATTTGGAATAATAGCTTAATTTAGTTTATACTTTGGTATATTTCAACTTAAATGTGTATTACTTATAGCGTGTAGAACTATGTTTGCTTAAAAAAATAAAAGTTAACAGAGAATTTTCTTACTTGACTGTAAAAGAAATAAATTTCTGAAAATCGACTTGAACGCTTAAAAGTGCTCTCCTGCAAAACAGTAAAATATGACTTAAGCACTTTTTCTTATTGCCACAGATATATTATTTCTATAGGATGTACACTTACATAAATACATGTCTTCTGTAGTTTGTCGTAGTTCAACGTAAATAAAATATCTTTAAAACGAAATGCTCCAAAGTGGGACATCGCTAACTAATATCATGTCATACGTAATCAAGTTTGTAAGCCAATAGCAGCTTGACATTCCCTTACAAACCTCCTTATGGCGAAGCACTAACTTTTTCTGGGAACTTGCATTAAGAACAACTTACTTTTCAACATAAACTACGTACCGTATGAATTGTAAAGCAATAGTTGTGTAACGACCCGACTGCCAAGTAAATAAATAAAATAAGTCATTCTCTTCTTGGCGTAGTAGTAGAGCGTGTGCTTATCATGCAGATAGTTCTATGTTCAAATCCTGTCGAAGAAATTAGTCTTTTTTCAAATTGTATGTCTTCGAAAAAATTAGTTTTGATCACACAATAAATTAATGCCGTAATTCTGTTCGACGATTGTATCGTCCTGTCTATGGACGAAAAAAAGCCGCAATTGTGATTCTTTAAAACAATTATTATTTATTGTGCATGCTAGAAGGTTCCTGTATTTGCTTTATGATTTTGTTCTAAACATTATATCCAACACATTTTTCAAATATTTTTCAAACTATTGTATAATACTTTAATTTTATTTTTATGTTTTAGAGAATTCGAAAACAAGAACTCCAAAAGTATTTTCAAACGAAAACGTCATAAATCTTCTTACTGAATTAAGGCATACGTGTGTGATAGACTAGGAAGTAAAACGTGTAACTTCTATCACAGAAAACACGAGTTCAATACACTAAATTAATTCTAAATTATTACTTGTAATCCAAAGTAGTAAATACTTGCCTCCAATGACATCGCCATGTTAACGTAATGAGTTTAAACCGCCAAAGTAGAAGTTATGTAAAGTATGTTATGTATACTACGATATATGTTTATTAACAATTTACTATCTTTAACATGCAAATCAATAAAGTTATAAAACAATCGTCTGTCAAGAGATGAGTGTAAAATCCATATGTATACATTTAATAAAATATGATATGATGATTTATTTCGGTAGTATAAACTCGAAAAAGTAATTTTTTAAATTAAAATATAAAAGAGCGATATTAACACAAAAAAGTTGGATAGAACCCTTTGCATAGACTTTATTAAGATAGCCTTTCTTCTTTTAAACTTCGTTATTATTATTAAGTTTTAAGCAAAATAAGTTTCAGCAGAGTTTGATATCAATAAAATTACCCCTTTGGAAAAAATTTATTTGCTTTTCAATTTTAATGGGTTAATGGCCTACATAGTATATTACGACATCAACAAAATAAGACCCTCCTTCGGGAACTACCCGTCGACATATCCTCAGCTCGTTATTGGTTGGACCCACTGACAATTAAAAAAAATGATTTAGGTATGGCGTATAAATACACTTTTTGAATACCGCCTTTCTGAATCCAAAACGCATTGCGCGGAATTTATTGAGGTTTCTGAGATATTGAGCATTCATTTTGCTCCATATCAACTATCGGGTATGTTCTGTACTCCACGAGAAATTAAATCGTTCGGAATTGACATAGCATTGTTGTTATAAATTCCTATTTCCAACAACAATTCTATGTCAATTCCGCACGTTTTAATTTCACGTGGAATACAGAACATACCCGTATTTTAAGGTTTAAGAAGTATGTATTGTTTTGCTGTACACACTACTGTTTGGCGCTTGCTCCACATTCTTCATACAAAAACGTACAAAATAAATATAACTCTTGTTGTGCTTCATTTCCGTTATCGGCCGAACGACGAACTTTGTATAGTTCGGGGGTTAAGGATTTGTTACAGTTCATAAAATTTTTACTGGAAATTTTGTAAAATGCGTTGCTCAGGGGTGGAGGGTATAAAAACTCCGAAAATAGTGTTACGTAATATGTGAATGGCCCATTGTCTTCAAGAATTCCTTCTCCAAATATCTGCCTTGCTATGAATATTTTTGTAGCCCATGGATACCATTCAAGGAAAATCTTGAAATTTATTAAAAGTCTCTTAAACTCTAAAAAAAGGCAAAATTTTCGAATAAATCACATCTATCGCGCAAATGTTGAGAATTGGAAAAATCACATATTTCGCAAACATAACAAACAAGCCATAATTTTTATTAAAAATCGCAAAAAGTTGCCAACAGCAGCATAACAGCAAAGTCAAATATAGTTTAAATATTGTTTAAGAGCGTACAACATGCTATAAAAGCATAAGTGTAATCCGAAACGGATTGGGTCAATATCGATTGCCTCTATTTCTTTTCAAAGTAATTCTGTTTAAAATTCACGAAAAGTGTTAAGAAGCAGACTGCATACTTGCAAAAACACGATTTCATCGCGAGCATTGGAAAAATCGCAAGACTTGACAGCAATAAAATTCATTAAAGATCGCCAAACCTTTTAAAAATTATATAAACTCGAAAAAAATCGAAAAATCGTAAGTTTGCGAAAAATTTCTAAATGTATTGAAGAAATCACATAACTGAAAAGATTAAAAAGATTAAGAAAATCTCAGAAAATAAAGATAAATCGCAATGAAAAAATTGCTAACATCTCAGAAATTGCAATGTCTATTAAAAGTTTTTGTTTAATTATTCTACAAAATTATTTTTCAAATGAACGGAAAAAATAATTTTTTTGCAAATTTTTATGTTTTAACCGCAATATCGTATCGTGATTAACGAATTTTTTTATAATATTCATAGCCAAAACAGAGTATACTTTTAGAGTTTAAAATCAGTAGTTTGTATGGTTTTAAATTTTTAAAGTATACTTTATTTTGACCACCAATAGAGCCAGTGTTTTCTGTAAATTTACGAAAAAAAATTTGTAAAAATAATAAAATTTGTTATTTAGAGACAAAAATGTATTTCGTAAAAAACAACAAATATTTTCGTAAAATGAACCACATTTTTCCTTTATTTTACCTATGAAATATTTTCAGTGCAGCATTAAGTATACGTATGGGTGGCGTTGGTAGAAGTAGTTAGAATGTTGACTACAAAACGGAAGGTCCTGGGTTCGAGCCTGCCCGGTCACAGAAAAAGTGATTATATAACAACACGCATTTTTCTGATGTGCATTAGCGTCCCTTTGTGTTAGTTGTTGTTGGAAAGTTTAAGTGATGAAGACACAGTCTCTGGTTACTGAACTATACCGACTTCAGTGGATACTAATCCTAATGTAACAAAAGCGCCCTCTTTCGTAGGTATTGTGTAGCAGAATTATCGGCGAAGTAAAATAACTAATAAAATGGGTACTAAACACAGCTTCGAAAATTTAATGCGCCTGATTGATATCAGAGGCCCTGTAACACTGCATTAAATAAATCGTGTAAAAAGCAGAGTTGTAAAAGAATAAAGCTTTCTTTCACCACCTGTCTAGTAACAGTAAACCAGTACTATCATACAAAATTCTCGTTTTAAACTATTAAACTGTGGCAAAAAGAATAATATAAGATAAGCAAATTTTGAGTTAATGGCACTAATGTAATCTTCATATTCAAAGTATCTCTGAGAAAAATCTCAGTTTATTTTGTGCGATTTTTCAGGAAGTTATAGCGGAATGAATTGATGCTTATCTTTTTTCAACTTATAATTTCATATGAAATAATAGCTTAAGTTAGCTTATACTTTGGTATATTTCAAATTTAATGTAACTACAGTGTGTAGAACGATGTTTTCTTAATAAAATAAAAGTTTACACCGAATTTCCCAATCTATCTGCAAAAGAAATAAGCTTACATTTTTCTTCAAAGCATGTGTCGGAAGCAATAGTGAAAATACAAAACAATTCTATTGAGAAAATTTCATGTAAACCTTTTTTATGGTTTTTCTCCACTCTGACTTTTTGGTATGTGCACCAAACCAATAATGAGATGACGATATACCTTCTTATAGGAAGTATCAGTTCGAAACTCTTCTCATAGAGCAAAAGTGATCTGCAGAAATTAAGTATATTTGTGTTTTCAATGGTACGCTACCAGGGTAAAAATACAATATGGCTTAAAATAATGTATCCAAAATGTCTTGTTATTCAATCTTTTTATATAGATAACACCAAAAACCGGACGAAGGTAGATTTAATCAAATGCAACAATCACAAACGTGATTGGGCCTTCACACACTCAACTAATTTATAAGTGCACAATTTTTGTTCTTTTCATAACACATGGTTGATTATTCAACTGGAATGAAATGTAGTATATGTGCATACAACTCAGCTACCTAAGAGCTGTTTAGTAAATATGCGGCTATGGTGTCTAATTTACAACTAATAAACGATGGCCTAAGTGATATTGTACACTTTATGTTTTACTTTCTCTTATAAATCTTGAAATGTTTAATCGGCGATGTCTTTATCTAAAATATGTTTGATTTTTTTTGTGTTATTTTTTCTTCCAGCTTTTAAAATAATATATTTCTTTTAATTAATTGATTTTTTCACTTATCTATTGTATTCAAAATTCTTACAATATGATGACTGTTATTAACAGGTCGCTGCAGAATCATTTTGTGCACGCCAAAGGTCGAATCGATAGACATTTAAAAAAGCAAAATTCAACATAGTAATTTTTTTAATTTATTTTGAATTAATTTACATATCTTTTCTTTTTTGACTTTTGAAATTATTTGTAAGCTCTAGAAAGAATTCTAACTTTCCCTTTTTAAAATAGGCTTTAATCAATGAATGAAATAAATAACAATAATAAATAACAAGTACCACCCAAAAAAAGTTTTAAAATCAAGAAGAAACAATTTGATTTTAAAAACGAAACCTTTATGAAATAAAACTAACACCCTTATTCTGAACTTTGTGACAAATAACAAAATTATAACAAATAACAATTTTTCTATTTTAAGCAATTTAAAAATTGTCATTTGTTATAATTTTTATTTTGTCACAGAGCTTAGAATACGGTTGTAAGTTTGTTTTTTGTTATTTTAAAAATTTGCATTCTTGGCTTAAAAATGAAAATTATTTTGAAATTAAAAATTCTTATTTTTGATTTAAGAAACAACAACCTTGCTATAAAGTTGAGTTAAGAATGAAATATTCTTGAAATAATAATGATCCATTTTTATTTTAAAACTAATTATTTTTATATTAAAATGAAACGTTTTTAATTACTAATGGAGAGTTTTTAATAATAGAGAATTTTCAAATTACCGATGGTTCGTTTCAAAATAAAAAATTTTAAAATGCCCTTATTGTGAAAAATTTTCGAACTTCGACTGTAGTTCAAAGCGCTAATCGAACGAATTTTCATTTGGGTTATGACGATCATTCAACAAAAAATTTCACTATTATCAACACCGTGATTTTTAAAATTTGCAATAATTCTAAGATTTTGGGTAATGGAAATTAAAATACACTTGGCCACATTAATAAATTGATTTTCTTTTTCTAACACGACACAAATGTAAAATGTTACCCGGGGAAAAATAAAATTTTTTATTTTTAAAAATTCAAATTCTTGATATAATGGGCGCATTCATAAGAAGTAGCTGTTAAGCTCAACTGTTGTGAAACTGTAGGCAACTGTTGGCCCCACAGTTACTTCTTAGAAACGGCTTGGTAGATGTACTGCAAAATGAACAGCTGATGAATGTAAACAATTGAAAAGTAATAAAAGAGGAACAAAGAAAATAATTTAAATTGGCTAAATTAATTAGTTGAACTAAAACAAAATTTGAACATTACAAAATTTGTAATAAAGTCAGCAGATCAGGAATCTTAAATTTTACATTAAAATTTGCGCCACAGAATAAATATTCTTTGTTTGCACAACACCGGAATAAAATGAAGGACCTGCGGCTATAGTATTTATATTTTAACGCTAAGCCGCCACTTGCTCAAAAAATATTTAAACGCAATAGCGAATGAAATATGTAATATACGAGTATAACATACATAAATAGACAGCATAATAAACATACATATATTTGATGAGATTAGTAATTTTATTTTATTTCCTTACTCTATTGCATTTGAAATGTAAAATTTAACAAATATTTGCCCCCGCCACCTAACAAAGCGGCGTTGCATTATAGTATACACGGCGTAACTCTATTCGACCAGCTTTTCAGGATGAGCAGAACATGTTGACTATAGGTAGCGAAAAAATTTTACGATGGAAAAAATGGCAGCAATTACTCAACTGTTGAGTGGAGCGAAACTACTCAACTATGTGTTTCTAAGATAATCACTCAACGGTTGCGCAACAGTTAAGTCTTATGAATGCGACCAATAATAAAATATTATTGTTTTTAAAATACATAGTTAAAATTATATTTTATTTTTCATTAAAATTTCAAAAATCATAATTTTTATTTTACTAAGAAAACATTATTGTTTTTGAAATTTTTAAAATAAAAGCGCACATTTTTGTTTAAAAACTGCTTCGTTATAAAAATTTTTAAAACAAAATCGAAAAATTCTTGTTTTAAGAATGATTTTTTGGTTCAGTGTACTAAAAAATGTAATTAGTTTTTTGTTTCATATTTAACTCGAAAAATAAAAATAATGCTGAGCTTTGTAGGATTCCTCAAATCGTTGCCGAACGATGCTTTTACAACTCTCCCAATGGCTCATATAACATTCTTAATGTTCTTAATAAAAGATTTGTAAGATAATCTCTAAATAAATCTCAAATGACTATGACTAATGAGTCGTCTACATGTAACAGTTTCTCCCGTGCGAAATATCTCCCACGATTAACATGCGATTAAAAATTATCTGCATACATTTCACAATAGATTCTTCTGGGATTGAAAAGGGTATCTTTGTGCGTATTACAGTTTTTTTGTATGCATTTGATGATTGCTATTTTTGAAAGTTGTGTGTATTTATTGGTACGGGGTTGTACCCGATTAAAACTTTACTGCAACAAACAATCTTTTCGCCTCACACACCTACAAGCTGTCACGTTATGTCAGCACAATTATTTTCGAGTGGGAATGCCCATTGATCTTAAAAAACAATTAAAAGGACAGGAAAGCTGTACTTCGTGAATGAAAAAATAATATTTAAAAGTTAGGGATGTAGCGAATGTCAGTATTGCTAATGCTAATAATTTTAATTTTTGCGAAAGCGAATGCGATCGTGAAAGCAAATGCAAATACTTACAATACATTAAAAAATCACATGAAGCTAAATATATTTGTATAAGAACATGAAGTTGTATCATGTTCATAAAATGTTAAGAAATCAACCCAAAAACTGAAAAATATTTCCAAAAACCGCTGAATTTTATTTATGGAAGAGTATTTTTTGCTAAAATTTTAAAGCTTTGATTACAATGCTTCCTATGGTGATACAAATTATGGAAGTTTTACAGTATATGGCAACACTGTTAACATAAAATGATTGTACATTTGTAAAGAAACCTATTCATGTATGTATGTACATACAGATATCACAACCAATATATGTATGTACATACATACATGCATAAATATATAATGAACCCATCCAAACAGTGACTTATTTGCCTTGTAGCAGAAACTGAACTGAGCTAGACAGGTGACAATATCAAAGTAAATCGAATAGAAGAAGGTCTATAAGCCCAAATGAAGTTAGTTTATCATTAAGCCGCAAATTATACGGATGCTAATAAAAACAACGCGAATAGAACTTTAAACAAATTTGAAGTGTGCTTTAGTTCTCCTAATAAATCTTTATACATATATACGCATACGTCGTTTAAAATTATATGCACATATAAGTAAATCTACATATCTATACATTCATATCCATATATGTAAGTACATACATCCACCCATAGACATTCCACAGTCAGTTTTAAAAATTAATAAATAGTACCAAGGCAAGTACTTCAAATATGAAATTTATATTTAAGTTTATTTTTTGTTTCCTCATAGTCAAGTTCAAATAAAAATATTCCTATAACTTTAAGTTGTTTCGGAGTGTTAAATGGGATAATAAAAGTTTTGTTTTTCAAAAATTACATCTTTGATTTATGAAAATTTTTCTGAATCAAGTATATGTATGCATTACGGGCGTCAAATTGTATTAAAAGAAAATAAAACTAAAAATATTGCATAGCAAAAATAACTCTATGGAGAATCCTAAGAACATAATTTTAATGAAATTAAACAAACAAACAAAATGAGCGACACCCACCCAGCTAAAAAAATATGTGTGGAGCATATATGATATCCCATATATGGTTCGGATCCGAAAAATTAGGGTATATGGACATATTTGATAATATATATTTATCCATTTTCGTACATGTATGTGTAAATATTCCCAATACAGTATGCGAAGTTCATGTTCATACTCCCTTGAATCAAAAAAGCGCACTGCTGTGCAATATTTAAAATTACTACTTTTTTTAGATTTTGGACAGGAACGTTGTATTTAATTAAATATTTTTTGGACAGATAATTAGAAATGATCTAAAAAAAAAGCTGAATCGATTATTTAAAAAACAGAAAACTCATATTTGTACGTAAAATTTAATTTAAGAAACCAGAATAAAACTAATGCATTTACTTATAAAATAAAAAATAGTCCGTTTTCATACTCACACTAGTTTTCAATTTAATCTTTTGCAGTAATATGAACTTTGTTTCTTAAAAATATCTAGAGTATTCCGTTATTTTCTATCAAATTAATGACTGAATTATCCTTTTATTTGATTTATTAAATAGGGCCACAATATATAAAATCGTACAAGAATGGTTTTTTTCTGCTACAAGAGTTTTTATTTTCTAAACGTTGGGGCTTTACGCATATAAACTTTGTATACCGTATGTATTTTCTAATAGATTTTCAATTCACCAGTGATAAAAAAAGAGAGAAAAAGATCGAGTAAATAAAATGCAAGTTTTTTTTTTTTGATTGTAAATACGATCTTATGTGCTCAATATATTACATCTTATTTCTATATATGGATCCACATATCAAGAGCTTCATAATTATATTTCCATATATGAGCTCATATATTATAATACATTTTATATATTCTTCCATGTATCAATTCATATATAATAGTTTTGCCATGTATAGTCCCATACATTTCCATACATGAATTCATACATCTTCATATACATTTATATACATTCATATATTAAAAATGTATGGATCATACATATTTTTTTAGCTGGGTAGTCACAATTAAAATTTCATTCTAAAAATTCACATATCTTGTCCCCTTCAAAGTAATCCCCCTCAGATATAATACATTTATGCCAGCGAAATTTGAAAATAACGGTTATTTTTTGATCAGACCTCGTATATGATATACGATATATGGCTCCGATCCGAAAAATGAGGATATATGGACATAGATATATGATAATATATTTTCATTCATTCCATGTACATACATATGTACATATCGTCGGGTTAGAGTGTAAACCTGCTAAATCCACTTTTTATAGCATATGACATTTTAATGCCATTCGAAAGAGAAAGAGACGCCTCATCGATTTGCTTAAATATTTATTTTAATTTGAAGCTCTATATGTCGAAGGAACTTTATGTATTAGGCTAATTTCTTAATTTTTGTATAGAAACCGTTAACAGTATTTGGTCTCTTCTGTAAAATTTGCTGGAAGTGAGTTAGCAGGTTTACACTCTAAGCCGACGATATGTATTTTCCTATATATTTCCTATGTATAGTCTTATAAAATGCAACATTTTTATAATTTTACAACAGTGTAAAAAAATTTAATAGAAAGCAAGCTTTTTTGATTACATAAAGATTTTTCCAGTTATCATATCGCACTATTTCAACCATACTGTACTAACTCAAAAGCTTAAAGTATTCAAGAGAGACAAAATACTGTATCTTAATGCTCAAGACAAGTTTTCTTTAAATAAAATTTGGCAATATTAAGAAAATCCATCAATTATTGAATTGCGCTGCATATCCTCTTTAGTTATTCATTTTCTGCGGGTTGATTTTGTACTTACTGTCATTTTCTTGATTTTTTTTGTTTATACATAAAAAGTAAATATTTTGCGTTGTGCTTTTTTATATGTATTTAATACATGTTTTAATCAGACAGAGAAATATGAAATGAAAATAGGACAATAAAATAAATACTGAATGAATCTGCAGAGCTTACTGTGCTGCTGCCAGAAGAAGTATAACTTTCTCTATCTTTGTTTAGAGCAGTGATCTTACAATATGTATCTATGTAAATATGTCTTGCCAGCCCTGATATGATGACAGAAAACTACCCCCAGTTTTAAAAGTAGAAATTGACTCCAAATCGTTAGGTATTTCCCTAACGACTAATCGACTAGCTACTACACTAGCCACAAGTAATGCAAGAGTTCGCCTTTTGACTTTCTCACTCATGGATATGTTAATGCCTTTAACCTCAAAGAAATTTTTTTGCGTGTGAAAAAAACTGTGCTGTTATTCCAAAGAAAATCAAAAAGAAAGAAACTATTTTAAGTACACAATTATTTTGATTTTATGATGGCGTCAGTTACAATTGGAAGTTCGTGGCCAGTGAATGTGCAATTTTTAGTGAAAAAATTGCTTTTCTTTTAGAAAGTTAAAATGAGCAGCAGATGTAAATTAAAACTTTGCATAAAAAAGAAAAAGAACAATTAATTGAAAAATGTATTAATCACCCTTATCGGGGATAAAAGTTAACGTGAAATAGGTTCCGTTTCCCTAAAATTGTGAACGCCAATGCTTGCGTAATTATTCTTTAATTTTGTTCACCATTTTTTGTTCACGGAAAATATTTCACGTGAACAAAATGTTCGCCTTTTATTCCCGATAAGGGTGAATAATTATTTGTTTTATCAATAGAAAAATTAATTGTATTCATTAACGAAATCACTGACGAAGGGTTATGTATATGGTAGCAATTTACTACCATCAATCTCATCCCCATGTTAAAATCGTCAGTCTTTTGCATTGCTTGTAGTTAGACTGGTAGTTAGTGGTAACGATTGGTAGTTAACGAAATAGCTAGACATTCGCTAGCTACGCCGACTGCAGGGTACATATATTACGCTCAAAAACTAACCACCAACACAAACATAATGCTGGGAACACAACTGGGACGAACGACGATTTTTTCGGTGCGAACTTTCGTCATAAAAAATAAAATATTTGTGCATATGAAATGGAACACAACACCGCCGTCGAACGAAATTCGTCGTGCGTGACGAACTCTGAACTCTCTATTTTTTTCTCTCTCTCTCTCTCTCTCTCTCTGCACACACTATAACCAACCTTATCAATTTTAAGAGAGGAATTCGCTGAGTAAATTTGTCGTTGTTGTGCTTCACATGACGAATTTACGCAACAAATGCTTACCGACTAATTCGTCGTTCGTCCCAGTTGTGTTCCTAGTATAAATGTAAATGAACTTTTGATTTAAAATATTCACGGTTATAATTAATACAATTTATAAAACAAATTTCTAGCTGATCGCAAATTCAAATTATGTTTCCCAAATGCAAAATGATAAAGAATTAATATTACAAGGTTTTATTAAACATTATTCATCAAAACAGTCATAACTCAATAAAAAAAAATTATTTCATGGAAAGAGTCAGAATTCAAAGAAAATGTTGAGGATTATTCCATCAAAACAATCATATTTCGAATTAAAACAAAAAACTTACTCAGCCTTAATCAACACAAAAAAGGAATATTTTATGATTACAACAACAACTTAACTCAAAATATGTTAAAAAGCAATCATTTGTTATGGCCAGCACTTCAAACAACTCAAAATAATTTTATTTTCTTGATTCACAGAAATAAACCATTTCAGCAGGGAAAGGGCACAACATGTGCTTTTGTGAAGAAAGAATAGTCAGAAGGCACAATATGTTCTTCTGTGAAGAAAGTATAGTATAGTATATTTTTTGCCAGAAAGATAAAATAAAAAAAATTCGAGTTAATACAGTATTCTTGAATGAGTGCTATATGTACGAGTATGTGCATCAGGCGCGGATCCAGCTTAAGCTTTTGGAGGGGGAAATTTTTGGTGATATTTTTTTAATGTTTATTAATTTGTAGCAATTTATTTTGCTACATATATTCCATATTACATTAAAATATTTCACCATTTTTTCGATTAAAAAATACATATCGTCTTTGGCTTAGTCAGCTAACTTTGGAAGTCCACTTTATATGAAAATTGCAGGGACCGAAAATAATAATTATTCTTGAATTTTTGAGGAAAAAAGCAAGTAAAAGGAAACATCGGACAACGTACCCAATCACACCATTTTAGTTGTTTTCAAATAGATTTTTCGGAACTTTTTTATTTTTATTTTTTGAAGAGGAAATAATTGTTATTTTTTTGATTTTTATTTCTTTGAGCAGAAATAAAAGTTGTTTCCTGATTTTATTTTTTAAGCAGCTTTAAGTTTTTGATTTCTAACAGAAATTGTAAAAAATATATACATATGCATGTAAATAACATCCATGCTTTTCCCATTAGAAAAAACCGAAAATGCATTTCATTTAATACCCATATAATAAAAGTGATAAAATTAGTGCTAACATGATGTGGAATCTCAGAAATTGATTTTTATTTCTGCCCAAAAATATAAAAATCAGAAAATAACAGTTATTTTTCCTTGAAAAAATAAAAATCAGAAAGTAACAATTATTTTTGCAAAAAAAAATAAAAATTAGAAAGAAATCAATAATTATTCTGCTCAAAGATATAAAAATAAAAGAATATAAGAGTTATTTTTTATTTACTTTTATTATAAAATGCACAACAATTACGGTCCCTGGAATATTGAGATTTTAATATTATATGCTAGTATAAAGCATGCAACAACCAAAATGAGATATGATAAATGCATTGTTGTAGTAACTGTGCATAAGAAATATAGTAAGCCTTACATTTAAGATAAACTATGAGTTTTTGACTTTTATGTAAAACAACATGGGAAACATTCTTGTTCAACATGCTGACCCTCTAACTCTTCGTTGTAGGGTCTGTTTGTACCTTTCTTAAAAAAAGGAAAAAACTAATTTTTAGCAGCGATGTAATGGACTGAAACGTAAAATAATTTTGAGGATTAACTTCTTAATTTTTAAAATTAGTGTTCGGCATAGTAAATCTTTCTCAGCGAAAAAAAATCATGTTTAACATCAACGTTAAACCGGTCGTGTTATATGACGCTCAGGCTCAGGTACTCATCAATAAATGCCTGCGACATACTGTATGCCGAATATTTTGGACTTCGGCGACCTTCAATGTGGACTTAAGGTGTTAGGGTTTTTTATGTTTTTTGTAACCAAACTTTGTTAAAGTTGAAATAGTTTTCTCCTTTTCTCCCCTCCCCTGAAACCGCGCTTGATATGCATACAAGAGAATGACAATATGTACTAAAACAAGTAAGAGTGCTTTGTTCGGCTGTGCCGAATCATGTATACCTAACGTGACCAGATGGTTTTTGCAAAAGGCGGTACATGATCGATCAAAAACCGGGATTTTGAAGAAAATACCGCTAAAAAGCGGGATTTTAAAACAAATATCTTTTAGAAAGCGGGATGTGTAATATGCACACACAATTTCGTATGTGCTTAAGAAACTCAGTTTTCAACTCAAAGAAACGCTTTTAAATAAACAAAAATGTTTAGCTATATACATAAATAAAAATCAAATGCCTTTCGTTGGTAATCGGATCAATTAAGAGCGGATATTTTTTTAATGTGGCTTCTCTCATGTGTTTTTTTTAATTTTAAATATCTTTCAGAAAGAAACGTGAAATTATTTCTGAGTTGTCTTACAAAAAAAAAAGTTGGAATTAGACATGTGGGTGTGAAACCTACTTACAGCGTATTACTGAAGGTCTAGAAGGAGCAATGTGATATTGGCGTTGCACTTCCTACATAGAAGATATACTTGTTTAAAGATTTCTTGGAAGCCAAAACAGTAAACAATTTTAAATATTTTCGTAACGATGATAGTATTATAAAAAGAAGTAATAATGGAACGAAAAGTGTGTGTTCTGCTGGTTCTGCAGATGATAGAAAATAATCGGGATTCGACAGGTGAGCATGAATTTTCTCTCAAATAAAGAAAATGTTTACGTAAAAAATTATCTTGGAAACGAGTGTAGCGAGAATTTTTAAACCAGTCATGACTACTCGTATTTGTCTTAAGAATGAGAACATGGCACTTCTACTCGTAATATAAAAATTTGTTCTTTCATCTCAAAACGTATATGGGGTGTAGCAAAGCACTTTTGGCTAGTTAAGCAATAACTTCACTAAAAAAATATTTGGAATAAATTTTAGTCAGAAAATTTTTAATAAAAATCGATTAAGAGATTGAAAATTTCAATACTCTAAAAAGCGGGTTAAAGCGGGATAGAAATCCAGGCGGGAGCGAAAAGCGGGATAATCCCGCTTAAAGCGGGATGTCTGGTCAGGTTATGTATACCCTTCACCGACGTACATATATGGAGTATATACTTACATACATACATACATACATAATTACATACACACATACACAATTTGTGAAAAAATGGATCATTTATTTTTTGCTCTATTGCAATTTATAATAAGTTGCCTATGGGTATTGCAATAAAAATGTATTGAAATCAGTGCCCCGTTTCTGTAACTTGTGAGAAGTTCTCGTATCGAGAAAAATTAAATAATTATATTGGTTGTTCTACTTTACACAGGGTTACTCACATCACATAAAAACTTATATAAACTTACAAAAAGTTTCAACAAATATAGTTTTTTTCATACTGACTCTGTGTTTCACAGAATGATAACAATTTTTTCGACTCGAAAAGATCTCACGTTTGTTATAGAAACGAGGCACAGGTTTGCAATAGCAATCAATAGAATTGCGAATTTTTTTTTGGTAAAAAATATTGTTGCAATCGAGGTGAAATCACTCAATTATTGCAAAATTTTAAGCAGCAATCCACATTCAAACTAGCTTTCATGAAACGATTGGAATCAAATTCTAAAAATAAGCAATTTGATTATATATCGTCAACTAAAAGGTGATCGCATGTAACTTAATAAATTATTAGGCATACGTGTAAACGAATTCAAAAAACAGTGCAAGAATTGACAATTTTTTTATAAATTTTTAAATCTATGATTAATTATTTGCTGTACGAGTATACTTGCTTGTAATATACTTCTTTATGGAAAAAAAAATTTCCAATACATATTCGTACGAAGATTTCATTTTAAAATTTAAGCTGAAATAACCCGTTGCGTTTTAAACAGTCAGTCAATATTATACTTTTATTAAATCATGTTTAAAGTGCAAAAAAGTTAAAAATAAGTATTTGACACATATAAATCAGATTTTGATAGCGATGATACTTTCCTGGACTGCTTTTAAAAATAAACAAGGTATGTATACAGATTTAGGAGTAATTACTCGTATATCGTAAGTAAATTTTGTTACCTAAGGAGATTAAGCTCATAATATGATTCATCAAATTGAAAAATTATCCAATATACAATTAAAAAATATTAAAACTCAGTTAAGGTTTGTAGAAAAAAAGAAGGAATTAGACATATGTATTTTTATTGGACCCTGACACTAATTTGTGTTCTCTTAACAAATACCCGCTAATAAGGCAAATGTTTTTAAAATTTAACACGCCTTTTCTTCTGCTTCATTTGAGCGGCTATTTTCATTTAGTCGGATGGAAGGTGCTCCTCGGAGAAATAACTCCATTGACAGTATTTTTTAAATGCTTGTGTTGCTAAAACTAAATAATACTACACAGAGAAAACAGATTCGTTGACACAACCTAATTTGTAGCCGATCGAATTTTAGCGGTTACACCAACTATCATTGAATTCTGGTATAACGACTGCAATTTTCTTGTGCTACCACTATATTTTTAATTTTTAATAGAAGTTATGCTTGCTACCGAAATTATACTTACCATGCTTAAAATAAGATCATAATTGATACTTGTAAAGAAATTAGCTTTCCTTGTTAAAACAAAAACAAATAATACAGACAATAAAAACACACAATATTAAAAATTTGATAGTATTTTTATTAATATAATATTTTTTCATTGTATGTGTTACAAAGTAATTGTCATTAACTAAAACTATTTTTTTTCTTTTTTTACATACTAATATTTATTTATTGTATCTTAATCTTAAGTCTAAATATAATTACTAGGACCGACCAATGTCGGACATAAACTTAGTGATAGTAACTAATAATACATAAATCTCGCATTAATAACAAAAATATTTTCAAGAAGTTTCATCTGGAGTGTTGCGTATTAGAGCCCTAGTGTCCCTCTTTTTTAAGCGGATTAGAGCCCTAATGTCCCTCTTTTTTAGGATGTGACTCGAGTTTTGTAAAATATTTGCCTGCATATTTTGCAATTTCTTTTTTCACTAGTGGCATATTTAAATCACGATGTAAATTTGAATTTTTGATGTAGAATGGAGTCGATGAATTTCGTAGCACCATATAGGTTTCAAAAGCGACTTGTATATTAAAAGCTTACAATCTAGACTGATTGTTGAGTTTCTACGAATCACCCAATGTATCTGAGCTAATTTAAGTTTCATTTGTGTTAGCTTTGAGTCAATGTGGTGTTAGAGATAGATTCGGTCACGCTCATGAAGTCTTTTTTTCACAACAGTGCAATAATGTAACTTTCCGGGCAATAATGTAACTTTCCAAAAGCTTTAGTACATATGTATATTTAAACGTAGATATATCTTCAATTATAAAATTAGACCTTCATGCCACGCTTTATCAAATGCCTGAGAAACATCAATGAAGAGCGCAGAACAATACTTCTTTTCTTTAAATGTTCTTCTTATAACTTGAATCAATCTATACGTTTTTTCAATGGTGCTATGCCGACTTCTAAAACCAAATTGATGGTCCAGGATGCACCCATTATCAGTTAGAATTGGAGAAAATGAGCAGCTTTTCGAAAAGCTTTGGCAAGGTTGATAGTAAACTTATTGGCCTATATGACTCATCCTTGGTAAGATCTTTGCCCGGCTTTGAAATCATTTTGACCTTGGCAAGCTTTCAGTGGTGTGGATAATACTCCAGTCGTAATATGGCATTAAAAAGAAATTAAATAAATAATATAGGACACTAATTGCAATACGTGGTAATTCATTAGTATATTGTTACTAATTCGGGTTGAGTTCAGCACAATTTCTCTGAAACTAGAGGGGCTACAAAAATAATAAAGCTTTTTTCGTCATTAGCGGACCTGATATATTCATAAATTCGACTCTATTCAAATGAAAGAGAGTTTCATGTAGATTAAGAATAATAAATAATTACTAATACGAACCTATTAATCGGTTGGGAGTATCAACCAAACCTTAACATTTCATTTCAATTTGCTGCTTTAAACTATGATACTAAATTTAACCTCTGGTTAGTCGCAACAACTGGTAGAAAGTATTTATTTTAAATTAAATATAGAAGGAAAATTTTTTAGTTACCAATGACAAAAATTTGTATTGAAATCCAATTCATATGTAATATTTAAAAATTGTTTGAATCTTTATTACAATTATGTATGCTGTTATGTTAATTCATATGGATTGTTTTTTGGATTAATAGAAAATTGATAGAGTGAATTGAAATATAGTTTATGCAAATAATATATTATTGGCGTAACTATTTTCCAACCAATATTTTTTCTGGGTATATGTTAACTTGTACATTGCTCTTTGTCATCCTTAGTTAGCGTTTACTTTCAAACTTTAATATAAAAAAATATAAATTATTTTCAAATGTTATTTTATTGTAAAAATTCTATGTTAAAATAATTCTGCCAAAAAAACCGACTTCAATGCAAAGATTTGATAGAGCAAAAATGTATGGCACCAAACTGGAAGTAAATTCTTTCAAGAAGTACGTGAAATATGAAATTAAATTTTTTTGGGCTTGCCTCCGCCCATTTTTTTAAATGCAAGATTGTTTTTCAGAGCTCAGAGTATGTGTTAAGTTTTTTAAAAATCGGTAAAGTGGAACCACTTAAAATAAAATATTAAATTTTAATGGGCGTGACTCCGCGGCCATATTTTTAAATTAAATAGATTTTATCTATTTTAGAGCTCAAGGTGTGTGGTAAGTTTCGTAAAAATCGCTTGAGTAGAACCACGCGAAATATAAGAATATATTTTAATGGGCGTAGCCCCGCACATAAGACAATATCTAATGAATGATAGTGCTAGTGATTACACAAACATATAGTAGTTTAAAAAAAGGATTATGAATAAGACAGGAAAACAATTTGAATAGCAAAAGAATATAAATAAAACATAAATAATATAAATAGTTATTACATAAACAATTTGAGTAACTCCCTTTTAAATGTGTTGGCGTAGCCTAGTTTTTGGATATTGTTTGGTAAGGAGTACCAAAAAATGATCATGTAGATCAAGAATTGTCGTTTCGATACCTTGTATTTATGTTGTATAATATTTCTACGGCGGTTGGATCTAGCAAACACAATTTTATTATAAATGCATGCCAGTACTTTCGATGTAATAAATTTGTGCAGAAACATAAGACATTTGCATTTTAAGAGTTTTTCAAAATTTATTTGAAAAATCTGGTAGGCATATGACGAAATATGTACAAAACAATTTTTATTGAAAAAATTGCCAAGCTACCTACATATATTATTGTAGGCAACATTAAGTTTTCTTTTGTCTTCACAATTACAGTTTGCAAGAACTTCATAACCGTATAGAAGAGAGAGAGAGGGTACACAAATATCAATTCAGTACTTAAGTTTTTTTTTTAATTTAAAATTTATTTAACTTTGTTAATATAAATATAATATTCGACATCATACTAATGTAATATAATTCGTATTCCTGAATACTTTTCTTTAAAGGCTGCAGTACGCAAAGGAGCTTTTAAAAACAAAATTAAAAAAGAGCGCTCAAAAAAATTACACAAACATTTAAAAGGGCTTTTATCCCATGCTTTTGTATTTTTTTTTATTGAATATTCCAAATGAATTGAACATTCAAAGTTCAAAGTTAGTTGCAAAGCATTTTTGCTTTGCAACTAATCAAAAAACACCAAAATTTGTTTTGTAGCATAAAAAAATTAAAAAATGTATTAAAAATATAAATTTTTAGTGAAATATGCAAATATATGTATTTATTTTAAAATATGTATACAAAAATATGCACTAACAAATCGATGCCATTTTGTCGCAAATTTGTTTATTCGCAAAGATATTTTATTTACGTTCAACTACGACCAACGACAACATGTATTTGCATGAAAATCCTTTCAGTATTAATGACTTTTTGATACCGGGCTCGAGCTCAGGATATTCGGTTTCGTAGTCAACGTGCTAACTACTTTAGCCAACGCCACCCTCAACACATTACGTATCGTAAATGGTGTTGAATCTTTAACTGCCCACAGACTCCGTAGCATACTGTATACTCTACCTACTACAGTATTAATATATTCGGACCAAGTTAGTTTGTCGTTATTATACTGAAATTTTTAGAAAACAATTTAGATTTTTTTGCATTAACGTATATAAGCCACATTAATTTTTGGAAACACCGATTTCTGCTATCTTGCTGTTGTCCAATGATGGGTATGTCATAGTAGTCGATTTAAAGAAGTTCTTAAAAGGTTGTACATATAATTTCATGAAAGACCTATTTTTAATATATTTTTAAACTTTAAAGTTAATCATCTCAAAATTTTATTTTGTGGCATATGATGTTATTACAAATCCCTTTAATTGAAACCGATCGAAAAAACCCTTTAATTAATCTTGTTTAATAAATTTTTTTGAATTCCTAATAAAATTGCCTGGATGTTATATCGTGAGTGCGTGAAAGTTTATTCATAATTTTGGGAATATACTCATGCACGAAGGTTTTATATTTAATCACGCTCACTCACTCATGCGTGATTTATTTCAAGTTTAATTATGATCACGAATGGTTCATGCATGGTAAAATAAATCGTGACATATGAACATCTGTAATGATTCTTTAAATCGTTGTCGTCGATTATTATTTTTTTGTTACAAATAATGTACAATATTTGTAAAGGGGCATTTTTTACATCAGAGAAAATCAACTTATCTTAAACACGAGTAATTCGAATAATCGAATAATTGTTATTGATGTTTGTTCAAATGAAAAAAAAACTTAATTTGAGAATAAAAATTTTTTGTTCGAGAATTTATAAGAATCGGAATGGTATATTAGAGTGGCCGTTATTTTATTTTTTGATTTCTCATATTCTCTCCAAAAATACCAAAAATTATATTTACCAAAATTATATATATATGGAAATTTATATTAAGCATGTACAATAATGAGCTTATATCTATTAAATAATTTCATAAATATACATATAGTCAAAGGAAAACTAAACAAAAAAACAAACAAAAAATACATTGAATAAATGTGCTTGAGGGCCAACTTTGAGGGGCGGACGCACCCCGTAAAATACAACTTATGGCTATGAAATTTTTTTTGTATTTTTTTACATAAAACTGAACCGATTTGGGGGGAGAGAATATAAGAAATCAAAAATAGATTCTCCATACAACTAACGGCCACTCTAATGTATATATGTACATACATATGTATACGAGTATGTATGTATATTAGAGTGTCCGTTAGTTATAAGGAGAATTTTTTTTGATTTGTGTTTTAGGGGGTGCGTCCTCAAAGTTGGCCATCAAGCCCATTATTATACATACACATATTCATTTAATTGATTGTTCGAGCGTCTAATCTAACAAATATATAATAACTTTTAAAAATAAAAAATTAATATAAAAAAATTTATATAAAGTGCGTGTTAACTTGAATTAATTAATTTAAAATATGAAATTTATGAAAAATATGAATGATACAATAATAGCTGATTCGTCGTCTCAACTGCGTTTTCTAGAAAATGAAAAAATAAAATAAAATAAAATTTCATGTTTCATATACGAAAATTAATATTTTTTTTTTCTTTTTGCCTTTCAAATACTATTATTGTTACGCAACGCGGCAACCAATTGTAGAAAGGTTGTGAAAAATTAATGGCAAAATCTTATAAATAAGTTTGTTTTGTAAAGAATTTTGTTTGAGAATTTTAAATTTATTATATTTATATATGTATATGATTCTCAATAACATATTAAGAGTCAGGTAAATCCGGTGCTGCGGACGTTATATCCTTAAGCATGTACTTTTTGTAATATTGATTCCGTTAGCATTCTTGTGTCGTTCTTTAAAATAGCTAAGTTAACGCATAAAATAACACTTGTATTATTTTTACATTTTTAGTGCATAAAGTCGGTTTAATTTGTGTTTCAAGTTTTTATTTACTTTATTACTAAATTAAATGAGGTCCATATACATGTCTTGATCTTGCCGGTGAAAAATCTGCTGGCATAGCTACCAGCAAAGGCACAAGCGCAAGGGCATAATAGGCAGCCTATTCTATGACGATTGTATGAAGAATTTTAAGGGCAACTTGGTATTGGTCAAACACTTTCAACCTGCCAACCGTTCGTTTTGTATAAAGGCCATAGTGCCCCATGGCTTTGGCACACAATGGAGTACACGTCCTCCGTTGTTTGCCAGTTGTTAAGACGTGACGTATATTGTTGCATCCAACCGTCTACACGTTTTCATCACTTGGGTACCTAAAATTATTAACTGAATGACTGCTTGCATGTAACAATGTACATACATGCATGGAAAAAATGTTTATGCAAAATAAAATAAAAATATTCTAAATTATAATGGCTTCGCTAGTGTATATTTTTTATCTAGCCGCCTTATGGATTTTTTGCTCAAAGATATTTTAAATCAAAGGCTTAAGGAAACCTATGCAGAAAATATTTATTCAGGAAACCACCACTCTTTAATTTTCTTGAAAAACGTCATAAATAAAAAAAAATCCAAAAACATTCCTGAAAAAATTTCCCGTACTTGCGTGTGGCAACGATTTCCTCTCTCCGTTTACAAAAAATCAGTACCCAAATAATCTGCAGTTAAGTCAATATTAATTTTTTACGTCAAATGTTGTTCTACCTTTATATCATTTTATCATGGTACTCGTAAGTACTGTTAAAAGCTTATGTAAATATGCAAACTAACTTTTTCCATGAATTAAAACAAATTTATGATTGATCAAAAACAGCCAAAAGACATTGAAAAATACTTCGTAAATCGCCCTGATTAAAAATAGTTCAATTTTATTTAATTTAAATTGTTTAATATATTTGTTTAACTGAACAACTTCAATAGAAGGAGATTGAAAATGTGCCATGTGGATGGTACAGAACATATTCTTAAAGATTTTTGCCCAAAAATTAAAAAAAGAAATATATTGCATAACAAAGTTTTGTTTTCTATTCACATTTTGAGTAGTAATAATGAAAAAGTTTACGTCTTAAGTCTTTTGTTTTTCATTAAATTTTAGCGTGTAAAGTTTGTGGATGAGTTCTTTATATCTATAATAGTATCTATATCACAGTTATGTTAAATTGCTTTTATTTTGTTTGCTCTAACAATATGTTACTATACCCCAGGCCCAGGCCTATCGGCCCTAGGCCTGAATGCAGCACATATTTCAATATTTTATTTTTATTTAACGCTTGTCAAAATGAATACGAATTAAAAACATTTATCAAATTTATTAGAAGTGTTGCATAGCAGCAACGAAGTACATCTAGACGTGCTAAATCGACAAGAAATAAAAATTTAAAATGTTTGTTTATTATTATTTTGTGTAACAAAGAGCATATTTTCGGTTTTTTAGTTTTTTGGGTCCTATTTCATATTTTTGGTTGTCTTGCTTATAAGCATTCAATTCATATAAAAATAGTTTCCGATACCCAACATGTCGAAAAGAACGATTTTCAAATTGTTTTGATACCAGAAAAAATTCATTTTGCATTACAGTCTTTTTCAGTAACGCATTTTCACCAATTTTAGATAACAATTCGTTCTAAAACGTTGCAGTGATGTGCCGAACATAAAATTTTGATATTCGCGAATACGAATATTTAAAAAAATATTCGGGAATACGAATACACGAATATTATATTAGAAATTTATAGACATTAAATTGGCGTTCTACTTACGGCTACAAAATGAAATATGAAAAAATGTTATCCAATACATATAAGGAAATTGAAATTGGGGTGACCCTGTTACAATAGAGATTGAGCTGGCCACCTCGAGATGGAAGAGTCTTTCAGTCAGTATTAACTTATTTTTTTATGGTATTTTAAGATTTTTTGTGTAGCTTTTCAATTCGTATATCTAGTATTGAGTAAAAGACCTCACAAATTGATTAAAAAATATATATATTTAAAAAAAATCATGTTTTGTTTTCCGACAAAATATGCCAACTCTAAAAAATTATTTGTTTTTGGTCGACCAGTGCAAAATAATTTTTTTGCATACCTATAAATAAGTAAGCATATTTAAACCATCTTATGAAAGACACATCATTTATTTTTACGATAATGAGCGAATTAACAAGTTTTTTCGCTTTACTGAAAAGTTTGCTTTTTTGAGTTGTTGTATTGATATATTTTAATATGGAAAAATAATTTTAGGACAAATATTATCTATTATAAATTTAGTTTTTAAAAAAGCGCAACAAATTTTTAGAAGAAAAACCATCGATCGATCTGCATCGATTTAGAGGAAAAAGCTGTCGCATGCCTCCTGCTGAGTGCACTCGATACAAAATATTTCCTTTTAAAAAACGGAGTATTCTTTATCATTGTAAGGTTTATTGATCCAAGATATAAAATGATTTTTTTTAAAATAATTGCTGAGCATATTTTAGATTTAATTGAAGAAGGCTAAACGGTGCCATATAGCTAATCTCTCTTACTAAGATCCAAATTAAAAAATGCCTATCTCTGAAAGCCACGGTTACTTCGTTTAAGGACACTAGTGAAATTGACGGTGAAGCTAATGAAAATTCTCATCCTAGTTTTTAAAATGCTGCTCAGTCATCAATAGTGAAAATTATAGCAGACTATTTGGGGAGAAAACGGATAGCAAATGACATGGTTCAAACTAAATAGACAAAAATGCAGGATATTTATACCTGCGAACAATTGTTTAGTGGTGTTGGTCTTGTTTACGCACTTCATCATAATAGGCTTGATGGAGAAAAATTTTCTAAACTTTTATTTTTGAAGTTAAACATTCCTCTCTCTTGAGGCGAAGGAAAGTTCTTTAACATTTTTAATGTGAATTGTACAAGAAGTTTGTATTTCTTGTTTTCAAGTTGTCTACAAGAATATTAAGGGTTTTCATGAGAATGTTCAAAAGTCTCGCAAACTGTGCAATTTTCATTTTTACACTCTCGTAAATAAAATGTCAAAAATTTTATAGAAATTTATTTACACAAACCTGTTAAGTTTGTCCAATAATTTTTACTCGTAAACTAAGCTGTGCAATTGTGCATTTTGTACACAAAAACTTCTTTTTTGGATTTCTTTAGGCATTTTTAGACTCACACACACTTTTTTATTTTTATTAAATGAACTTTTTGACGTTTTTTTTCAAATTTACATAAACTGTTTGTGCAAAAGTTCAAAAGGGGCTTCATGAAACAAGTCTCGTAAGTTTGCCCAGTTGCTCAATTGCAATTTTAAGAGTTCTCATGAAAACCCTTATTGTTTATTCCTTGAATTGAAATAAATTTATTTCTTCAAATTACTCCAATTTGATATATTTATGCCATTTATTTAAAAAATATAAATATTCGTATTCACCTGAATTGGGCGAATCCGAATATCTAAAAATGGTCGAATATTGGGGAATTCGAATTCGAATACGAATATTCGCACATCACTAGTACATACATACATATCTCGTATTTTCATAAGCACATATGTATGTGTGTATATACACAAATACTTATAAATAAGACTACTCATAATTTACTTCTTTTCATATGTGTTTTCATACATACATAAACGCATAAGTGAAGAAGATAAAAAATGTGAGGAATGAATTATTAATTAATTTTTGGCACACATAATTATTTAAAGATATTAACATCTCATCATTATTCATTACAAAGCAAATAAATAGGCTTCGTATCGTTCATGATTAAAATACGGAAATGTATTTTAGATTTCAGTTTAAGTATTTAATAATTTCTATTAGTGCTATCTTTAGTACTTTTTGAATGCGTCAAACACCCCCTATAGACGTATAACGTTTACTTTGCAAAGTCTTAATGCAGCTGGGTGAAACACAGAGCTAACATTACTTTATTTTTCTGTCTTTCTCCCAGCTGAAGTAAGACTTTGCAAAGTAAACTTTGCGTGTCTAAGAGGGGCGAAAGCTTAGGATATCATTCGAACAAGAATACATTTTTGCCTTGTTTACATATGTATGAAGAACATTTTATATTTCAGAATAAAAAATCTAACTATTTTCGTCGAATATTCGAATTATTTTTAAAAATTACCTTTTATAAGAATCGAAAGGAATACATTGCCGTGAAATTCGTTATAACAAAAAACTCAATGCAACGAATATTTTTCTCAGTCCTCTGAAAAAACATCTTTGTTACAAAGTTCTTCATGTGAAACTTTGATTTATCGAATCTGAAGGGGTCGAAAAATACTTAAAGGTATTGATTCGTTTGTACTTATTTTATTTATCAGTAAAACTTTTAATTTGAAAATTTGCTTGTTTTTATGGTTTAGCAATTGTCTATATGCATTTCGTTCCTGCTTTTGGAACTCGTCAGTAGACTTCAACCCAAAAAATGTTTGAATTTAGTTGACAAACTTCGTATGTTTATAGTAAGACTCTTAATACTATATTGAGAATCACAGTATACAAACATAATAAGTTTGAAAGCTTCAAACAAACATTTTTACAAAACAAGCATCTTTATTCGATTTTCTATCTATTTTATTTTCCACCACCTTTTTACCATTAGCTGCCACATTGGGCAACAATAAAAGTATTAAAAAGCAAAAAGAAAAATAAAACATTTATTTTCATATTTGAAATGCATATTGACAATTGCTAAACCATAAAAACAAGCAAATTTTCAAATTAAATAAATAAAGACTTTATGTCAAATAAATATACTTCGGTATTTCAAATAGTAAAACTTTTATATATCGATGGGCAAAAGATATCCATACATCGATATATCGATATTTAAAGAAAGCCCATATCTTAAAAGTTATCAACAATTTGGGCATTTTGATAATTCTAAAGTATTGTTAGGCCCATAAAGTTTTAATTTCAATAAAAAAAGTCTATTTTCGATAACATGTTGCTTACGATAAAATCGAAACAAAGGCTCGATATGACGCCAATATTTCAAAAACCGATATATGATACATCGATTCTTATTTACGAGTAACGGGTTTCGATATTTTTAAGAACTTTGTAAATTTTAGCTGTTTTTGAACCGTATACTGACATCATAATCATAATTTTAATCCAAATTCTACATATTTTACACGAAAATATATGTATGTATGTATATGTACTAGTGATGCGCCAATTTCATACGAATACGACATTAGGACATTAGTTTTCTTTTTTGATATATAAGAACCTATTTTAATTCCTACACAAGTACTTATTTTTGATTGCCTGTATTTGAAATTAGCTACAATTGGAATTGTTATGTAGAAACATAAAAATGGAAAGTATTACGTTTTTACTAAAAAAAGAAATTGACTCTTCGTCAGCCGATTATTGGTTTGGAAAATATGCGAAAAAGTCAGAATGGAGAAAAACGATAAGAAAGGTTGACATGAAGTTTTCTCAAAGTATGCCAGATAAAATTTTTCTGTTTCGACTCATGTTTGGAAGAAATGTGTAAATTTTTGTGAACTTTCATGAATATATTTAAAAGTTAATATATATTACTTTATTGAAAGGGAAAAATACTGTTTTGTGCCGCATTCGCTATTTTTCCATAATTTATTTTCATAAAGTAGCTTTTTGAGCTGCATACGCATACAACTTTACTGCTGTATATTGAGAAACTTGTTGTTGAGAAAAAAAGAATGATTCAAATTAATTTTTCTTGCTGTCCATAGAAATAAGTCGATCTCGCGAATTTTTGCAATGTTCGCGATGAAAGCGAGATTTTGCAAGTATTTTGGTTCTTAACAATATTATACTTTGCTTTTATGCTGCTGTCAGCAAGTTTTTGAGAATTTTCGCTATTTTCGCGTTTTTACCGAATTTTTAGTATTACTTAGGGCCAATTCCACCAACTCTATTTAAATATCAATTCATATTTAAAGGTCGATCTTCGTAAATTTTTCTATGGAAAAACGATATTTAAATATGAATTGACTGGCGACTTTTAATATAAATTATGCATTGTTTAAAGTTTTAAATTTTTTGGCGAATTTGTAATTTTTGCGAAAGATGTAATTTTTCGTAAGTTTTTTGGCTTTCTTTATTTATTTTTTATTAAGGGACTTCAAATTTAAAATCTTTGCAAGCTGTTGCGCATTTTCATAATGTTTTGCGCTTTCTCCCGAGTTAATGATTCCATTGTAAGTTTTAAAGCTTGTTTCCGATCTTGCAGTTTCTCGCGAGTTTTTGCAATATTCGCCATGAAAGCGAGATTGTGCAAGTATTCTGCTTCTTAAAAGTTTTCGTGAATTTTTAACAATATTAGACTTTGCTTTTAAGCTGCTGTTAGCAAGTTTTTGTGAATTTTCGCCATTTTTACGCGTTTATTGAATTTTAAGCATTAATTAGAATTTGGCGATTTTAAATATAAATTATGACTTGTTTAAAGGCTTACAATTTTTTGCGAATTTGTTATTTTGCGAAAGATGTAAGTTTTCCTATTTTTTTTTTTCTTTATTTATTTTTTATTAAGGGACTTCAAATTTAAATTTTTTGCAACTTTCATGATGTTTCGCGCTTCCTCCCGAGTTAATGCTCAATTTCAGTTTTGGGTTTGTTTTCAATATTGCGAATTTTCAAGATTTTCGCGATAGGTGTGATTTATTCCAAATTACTACGTTTTTAGAGTTTAAGAGACTTTTAATAATTTCAAGACTTGATATCGATTTTTGCAGTTATTTCTATTTCAAGTACATAATCCAATTTTTTTCATATCATGCAAGTGATTTTTGCGCAGTTATTACTTTCATAACTTGGTACACAAAAGGCAGAGATTTGAAGTAAATCGAATTCTTGTAGCAAGTTCATCGAACTATGCGAAGTTCGTCGGTCGTCCCAATTGTGTTTATAACATTAGGGAAATTGAGCAAAACAAGAGTTAAATTTATTTTGTACGTTTTTGTAGACGAATTTGGAATAAACGATAGTTTGGCATGTACAGCAAAACAATACTTATTAAACCTTAAAATAATTGATATGTAGCAAAATTAATGCTAAATATCTCAGAAACCATAAGTAATTTCGCGAAACATGTTTTGGATTCAAAAAGGGTGTATTCAAATTCCACTAAATTTTATTTTTAAGAGCGGGGTTTATATATGTATGTCAGCAAAGAAATAATTATCAAATTACTTAGTCGTTTGCGGAAGCATTATCCACTATTTTTTTTTTAATTTGGATTGGAGGGGCAGCAAAATGTCCGCCCCAAAAATGGATTACTTTGTCATTTGTGAACCAATTTTCAAAATTATTTTTGCTTATGAAAAAGATATTTATTGGAAGAGGGGATGTTGGTTTGCAAAACGCACCGGGTTAAGCTAGTTTAAAATAAAACTAACACCGTGCTCGAATCGGAAACTTTTTTGTAACAAGCCGGAGAGTAAACATAATTCGAGTACGCTTAATGGTGCTAACCATTTTTTAAGGTTAGCTCTTGTTTAAAAATTAATTTAGGTTGAAAGCTTGGTTAAAAGAACTTAAAAATTGCAATATTTTCCCTATTTTCTACCATTTACTAACCTTTTTATCGATATACATATATATATCGATTGAAAAAAAAATGAATTGATGAATATGCATCCTAAGAACCCTTAAAAAAATTTTAGATTTTTTTCAATTTTTTTTTTTATTATAATTTTTTTAATTTGAGCAATTTTTTTCAAAAACTTCTTTAGAACACATGTTCATCCATAATATGCTCTTTTAATCTATAAAAAATTAATAAATGGTAGACAACTGGAAAATCGGTCTAAGGGTTACGGAGCTATGAAGTAGCGAACATATAACGAACATATAAGACGAATGGATAAACCTCCTCCTATTTTTAAGTCGATTAAAAATAGATTTATCTGTTAATAGTTATAGAATAATATCTAATATTTTCTCTTTCCAGATTATTTTGTTAAATTAAGATGTCTTCACCAACACTTGTTGGATTGAATGAATCGACGACTGTTGTTGATCGTTTGACGAACTTTTTTGTGGATCATGAAGATCTCCGCACAAAAGGTTGGTTTTTATCTAACGCACCAGGTCCTCTTTTTATGATTTTGGTTGCCTATTTATATTTTTGTTTACATGCTGGCCCTAAATATATGCGTAATCGCGAGCCATTTGAACTAAAAAATACGTTAATGGTTTACAATGCTGTACAAGTTGTCCTAAGCTGGTTTCTATTCAATGAGGCAAGTTTGATTTAAAACTAAAATCTCACTATGAACTTTTTGAAAATGTTACGAATATAATTCTTTCATTGTCGGCAGGGATATAAAAGTGGCTGGGGTGGTCATTACAGCTTTATATGTCAGCCTGTTACATATGGTACAGATCCCATTTCAATGAGAGTAAGTTAATCTTGAAGATACAGGAAACATTTTAATTTAATTTATTATTTATGGATGCAGATGGCTCGTGCTGTTTGGCTTTATTATATCGCAAAGATTACAGAACTGTTGGATACTGTGTTTTTTGTTTTGCGCAAAAAAGATCGCCAAATATCCTTTTTGCATTTGTACCACCATACACTGATGCCTGTGTGTGCTTTTGTAGGCGTTAAATACTTCGCTGGTAAGATAAGTTTAGAACATTATTTTATTGAAATCAATTACGTGGTGAATATTGATAGTGTTTGTGAAACGCCTTGCTGATAATCTTATATTATTAAAAGAAAATTACGTGTCTGAGTTAAAAATTTCTAAATAAAAATTTATTCAGAGTATCTTTTATTTCTTTTTCAACCGTCCACAATTTCAGAAAATTAAATAGTGGAGCTAATAATAATTATGAAAATTAAGTAATAGAAAAGAAAAAGGATAGTTACAGCTGATCCGTTTGGTTAAAATTCCTGACACCAAAAATGTTTTTTTAGTCATAGCATTAGCAATTTAAAATTGTCGTTACATGTAAATACATACAGATATGTATGTATATCGTTAGCTAAAACGCAAAAAGTCGGAAATAAGAAAAATATAATTTTACATGATAACCAAAAAACTTTGTATAACTCATATTCACACTAAAGTATACATGTATTTATACATTGTTTCCGGTCTACTATAGTTTTAATAAGTCGTCCATGCAATTCTTCAAACAATTTTCAAAGAAAACCAGTTCATTCTATTTTTTATAGAAAAAAAATGTGTAAGGTTCCGTTGATATATTACGCAACGCTGTTTTTCCGGATTTTTGACCCCCCTCCCCCTCGTAGCAGATCGTAGCAAAATTAAGAACCGCCCACCACCCGTTTAAAATATATATATATATATATATATATATATATATATATATATATATATATAATGAATGCATAGATCCCAAACGAAATTTAAATGAACGGCATAAAAATATTAGTTACTAATAATTAAAAAAAATTTATTTATTTCAATTCAAAGAATAAACAATCACCCTTCTTCCAGTTGTTAATATCGACGTCACGTCAACACAATAAAAAAAAATTTAGCTTGTTCACTCGCTGTTAAGAAAAATTTTGTGTTATTCTGTCTATTTAGTTTTCTATTGACGTGATGCTCATGTTCACAACCAGTGTTGTCTGATTTATTTTGAGTTGACTTGTCGAATATCGCCAAATATCGCCAATATAATGAAACATTAAATTATAGCTACAAAAATATTTTTTTACATTACAAATATTGTTAAATTTTAAATTCAGTAGGTAACGTCTATCATAAAACATAAAAATTAACATATAAATACTGGAGTACAAAAAATACTTAAAAATAACTTATTCCAAAAGATCAATCCAAATAGGATAAATTGAACTTGAACACCAAGATAAAAATTAATATTTAAATCTTGTGATAAAACTGAAGTAACATTTACTTACATGTGTATTTAAGTACACATATCATATCCTTGAAGTCGTATTCATACACTCTAGGCGGGAACTCTTGCTTCATTATCAAAATGTTGGTTCTAATTAATAAATAAAAGTTTTCCCCACTGTGTTTCATAAACACGAAATGAGATTTTGTGGGCCATATTGTTTTAAACTTCTTGGATTTCAGAAAATTTTGTTTGAGATAAAGAGTCACAACATTTAAAATTTCATGCACGAAATATTTTGTTGTAGAACAAATTCCTTACAAATAAAATTTTATATTTTTAACATTATTCTATTTTATTGAAATCGTAAAAATATAGTCAAAAAAATCGCCAAGGAGTTCAAATATCGCCAAGTAAATCGCCAATCGCCATTTCAAAATTTTCATCCCCAAAAAGAAATTTTCGTCGCCACGTTTGGCGAAATATCGCCATATTTGACAACACTGGTCACAACTGGAATAAAAGTGAATATTATTGTAGCTAACTTAAAAATAAACAAAACCAACTTGTTGTACGATCAACATTAACATCTTCACATCAAGAGAGGAATGTTTAACTTCAAAACTAAGAGTTTAGATTCTAAACTTTAGAAGCTTTTTCTCCATCAACCTATTACGATGAGGCGCGTAAGCAAAACCAACGTCAACACTGACTAACGGCCCTTTTCACAATGTACAATTAAAAGCTAACAGGAACTTTAACGGCAAGTTTTGTGTGAAGAACTTCGAGTTAAAGTTCTCGTTAACTCTTAATCATACATTGTGAAAAGGGACGTAAACATGCCTAGCTATAAGTATAAATATGCTGTACTTTTGTCTATTTAAGGCTGGTACTCTGTTCAAAGTTGTGAAAATTTTTCAGCACCATTGATTATTTCGCGTGAAAAATTTGACATGTACTAAATGTAGCCCAACTTGCGGTTTTTTTTTATAAATTTCTTGCTTTTATTGCTTGAAAGTATGCAACATTGTTAAAATTACGTGCGAAAAAAGCACTGCTCATGTTGATTCGCAGCTAAACTAAAATGATGCCAGACTAATTTTGCATGGAAAAACATGATTTTACGTGTTTTTCACAACAAGAACAGAGTACTACTTTTGCGAATTTATTTCGCAAATATTTCACACCAAATACTTTTATATGTAGTTTGACAGCATTTCGCACGAAATTGTGAACAGAGTACCAGGCTTTAGTTTGAACCATGTTCGATGACCGACTTAATTTGCTATTCGTTTTTCCGCGAAATAGTCTGCTATAGTTTTCCGTATTGCTGAGTAGGGTTTCGACAGCGATTATAATCGCAATCGAAATCGCGATTAATCGCAACTTTAACTCGTAATCGTAATCGAACCCATTAATCGCTAGATTACGATTAAAAATGTTGGCCTTTTTCAAGCGACGAACTTATGTCAAAGTTTGCATACAGAGCACAAGTTTTACAGTGGTATTCTCGAACCAGTTATAACAACACTTTATTAAAAGTAAAAACTTTTGTGACAAGAATAAAAAAAGCTATTCTGGATTTCAAATAAAAGCTTTTTTGTATTAATTTATAATGATAGTTATCGTATACATAACAGCACATGACTATAATAATTTATTGTAATATTTTGATTTTTTTATTAGAATGACATTTCAAAAATTAAATTAAACCCTCTGTTAACAAAAGTTTCAAAGTATATTTCATATAAATATTTTAGAAAATACTTCCACGAACAAGAACATTATTGCTAACCAGGCTAAAACAAGCATCAATGATCTAATGAACTCCCTTCATTATATATATCGAACTCCACATATCAAAAATTTATTATAAAAAATTGTAGTTTCTTTTGATATATTAATGAAAGTACGTATCTCAAATAAAAATATTAAATTTAAGTATCTAATTTATATAGCAAAAGGCATGAAATCGACAGAGTCGATTAGAGGAAATATAATACTGGAAAAGAAACCAATGTCAGAAGAAGAAAAATTTAGTTTCAAATTAGCCTTTTTCTTCAGACCAATACTTTTATAAATGTTAATAAACAATTATTTGATAACCATTTTTAGTTATAAAGAAGAAAACAATTTGCCAATATATTATTAATGTAATATGTAATGCCAAATACATACCATTATTTAAGATTCCATAAAAATTAAAAACTTGTAACACATATATGTAACATGGGCATGGAAAGGGTTAAGTATAAAATAAATAACCTCTTGCCATATCAAAAAAAATTAATTCTATATTTTTTCAACAAAAATAAAAGCTTTTTAAATTGTATTTTTTAATTTTGCTACAAGAAATATGTGACTGGAAACAATTGAATCAATTGAAACATTTTTATTTGTTGTGGGCTTAGCATGTCTACATATATGGCTTTATTTCATTGACGATACTTTTGAAAAGTTTTAAACCGCGAATATGAAAATCTGCGCTTATTGGTTGTTGACTGAGCCGTATTTGAAAAAGTAACATGATAATTGGCATTAGCCTCACGTTCGCTTTCACTAGTGTCTATAAGTGATACGTTTTGGATTTTGATTAAGAGAGCATGAAGATGACTCTGTTTTTGCCATCTTCAAATGACCTTTTAAGAGTTACTCAAATTCTAAAACATTAACTAAAATTTAGGATAATATACGGGTATTGTCTAAATTTTTGTTGAAATATTCTAAATGTCTAAATTTATATCGATTGTGTAGTTATTTGTATCGAAAAAACAGTATTTGTCTTATTTTACACAAAAATACAAATCTGCTTTTGAAAGAGTTTATTTTTTAACAAAGGGCGCTTAAAACACAGCCTTAATGACGTCAAAATGTTGAAAATTAAATATACATACATATGTGCGTAAAGCAGCAGAAACATGATTATCAAAGAAAGAAGCACAAAAGTGTACATGTTCCAACAGAAGCACGCAATATTAATCTAAAACTACTAGTCAAGGAAGATATCACATTATATACCGATGAGCATCAAGCAAATTTCCAGATTCGTTTATAGAAGGAGACGGAGAAGGGAACATACATAATGTATCATCAGTGTTGTCAGATATGGCGATATCTCGCCAAACGTGGCGACGAAATTTTATTTTTGGCGATGAAAATTTTCAAATGGCGATTGGCGATTTACTTGGCGATATTTGAAGTTCTTGGCGATATTTTTACGATTTCAATAAAATAGAATAATGTTAAAAACATGAAATTTTTTTTTTTAAAGAATTTTTCCTACAACATAAAATATTTCGTGCATGAAATTCTAAATGTTGTGACTCTTTATCTCAAACAAAATTTTCTGAAATTCAAGAAGTTTAAAAATATGGCCCACAAAATCGCATTTGGTGTTTATAAAACACAGTGGAGAAAACTTTCTTTTATTAATTAGAACCAACATTTTGATAATGAAGCACCAAAAAGCCAGCACGAGTTATCGCCTATGCCTGCCATACACTACACAAGTTCAGTGCTCAAGTCTGACACTGAGTAAAATAAGCTTGTGACACACACTATACAAGTAAACTGTGCAGTTTTTATTTTAATGCTCCATAATGCAGGCGATTCTTTGTATAATTCTAGGACCTCTGTCCAGAATATTTTTTCGGCGCTCATTTCTAGTTTTGAACTCTTAAAAAATCACGACACAACTGAGCGTTTGCAACATATACTACACAAGTTACCTGTACAGTTTTACAAACTTGAGGAAATATCAAAATCGTTTTGATATTTAGTCAGGTCACTACGTAAATAGCACAACACCCCCATACACTACACAGACGCACTGTGCAGTGCGAGACGTGTGCAGTGAACTTGTGTATGAATACAACGATTCTGATGGTACTTACCACTTCAAGGATATGTATAATAATTTTTATCTTGGTGTTCAAGTTCAATTTATCCTATTCGAATTGATCTTTTGGAATAAGTTATTTTTAATTATTTTTTGTATTCCACTATTTATATGTTAATGTAAACACTTTTCTTAATTTTTCTTATATAGTATAATTTTTATGTTTTACGATAGACTTTACCTGCTGAATTTAAAATTTAACAATATTTGTAATATAATTATAAAATGAAAAAATATTTTTGCAGCTATAATTTAATGTTTTATTATAGTGGCGATATTTGGCGATATTCGACAAGTCATTTGGCGACAAGGCTCAAAATAAATCTGACAGCACTGTGTATCATTCTGCTATTTCCTTAATATGCATGAGGATTCGAAACAATTTTTTACCGTTGAACTAAAAAAGAAATCAGTAGATTTGTATGTAATCTCTCGACCTTATTTTTAATATATATTAATGTGGTTTTATAGATATTGTATCTATTCAGGCTTTCAAGGTCATTCAACTTCTTCAAAATGTAAATAAAAGACGTTTTTATTTCATTTTTAATGTATCCGACGTTTCGTTGGGATTTTCCAACATCTTTAGGGATAATTATTTTTATTAAAATATATTTTATCCCTTATTCCAATTTACTTTTAATTTTTTGAGATGTATTTTAAAGAGACATAAAATGTACAACATAAAACACATAACGTAAAACAATGCAAATATAAATCAAATAAAAGTAAAATATCACAGCCTTTTCTTAACTTCTAATATCACAGTTGACTGTGTTATATACTTCAATGCTGGCAAAAAGTCGCCAGCATTGAAGTATATAACAAATATATAATTCATTGCATGATATTTGTTATGGATAGAATCAATATTTTGTTATTTCGTATTTTGCTATTTGAAGCAAGCAAATTTTCAAATTAAATAAATGACTATGTCTAATAAATATACTTCGGTATTTCAAGTATTTTGCTATCAATTTTCTCCATTGCATAATATTTAAATAAGATTTATGCTTTTTTATTTATTTTTATTTATTTTATTTATATTTAAATAAGATTTATGGAAAACTATCTGAGTAAATTATTGCCAACTATCACATACTACGTAAGAGTAACGAGCCCTTTAGGCTAAGGTTCGTATAATGAGGAGCCAAATTTTAAATAACCATTGTCGTACTTCTTTCACAATTAAGGCGGGTGTCAAAACATAAAACTGTATGTACATACTTACTAGATATGTTCAAGAAGTATCGCGAATTTTGTGTTTTTTTTTCAAAAATAATTTTTTTATTCATGAATATCTATTTTGTCCCCTTCAAAGTAATTCCCCTTAGATATAATGCAGTTATGCCAAGGTTTTTTCCAATCTTCGAAGCACTTAAAAAAATAATTTTTTTATCTTGTTCAGCTCCTCATTCGATGCCGTCTTTATCTCGTCAATCACAGCGTAGCGTGGTCCTTTCATGGACCTCTTCAGTTTCGGGAACAAGAAAAAGCCACAGGGGGCCAGAAATTACCCTTTGGAGCAAATTAGGGTCTTCGCGGACAGAGTCCAACAACTCATTAGCAATGTTCATGTGATGCTGTTTTTAGTCGAAATTGAGCAATTTTGGTACGAGTTTCGCGGCGACCCTTCTCATGCCCAAATCATTGATAAAAATCGAATGGCACGAACCAATCGATATGTCTAGGTCCTCAGCAACTTCTGTAATGGTGATTCGACGATTGGCCAATACCATTTTCTTCACTTCATCAATTTTTCGTCTGTTGTTGAAGTGCTCGGGCCTCCGGCACGCTCTTCGTCGTTCAACAATTAACTGAACATTCAAAATGGCCGAAATTGTCGGCATATGTGAGACACATGAGTATCAACATAACGCCACAAAAAAATCAATATTCGAATATACGTAACCCGCGAAAATTCAACATTCGCGATACTTTTTGAACACACCTCGATCCCATATATGGTTCGGATCCGAAAAATGAGGGTATATGGACATTCTCGTATATGATAATATATATTCATACATTTTCATACATGTATGTGTAAATATTCCCTTTACAACATGCAAATTTCATATTCAAACAAAAAAATCAAAATTCGAATATACGTAACCCGCGAAAATTCAAAATTTGCGATACTTTTTGAACGCACCTCGTATTTTGCTATCCAAATTGAGATTCAGTTAATACGAAATCAATTTTCAAAATTTTTGATAATGATGTTTATATGGCCCAATTCATACGAGAATTTAAAAATCTTGTTTTATTTTAAATTCTCTTTCACTCTAGATGTTTCTTTGAAGTCTTTTATTTCGCTCATCATAGCAGCTAGTAACACACTACTGTCCATACTACTTATAGCCGCACGGAAACATACCTCTTTTTCTTCTTTTTCATCGAACTCATAGCTTTCTATGTCGATGTTGCGCCGCTGGAACTCTTCCAATAATCTTTTCTGTAGTTCTACCTTATTACCAGTTGTTGGAAGATCCAGATTGTTCAACTCTTTCTTGAGTTGCTCCACCTTGAAATTTCATTTTCTTCAAAAACCAATTACTATCAATTACCTTTTCAAACGTATGTGGGTGGTTATATTCACGTTTAAAATTTTCAAACATGTGAGGTTCTCCTTTTCGTATCACTCTTACTTACCTTCAAACGTACACCAATTGTTACATTTTTACCCTTTAAAATCGCTTTTCCGAACAAACAAACAAAAAAAAAGCAACAGAGAAACACATAACCTCATAATGAGAACACATAACCTCATAATGAGAACTTTAATGTTCGTATGCAAAGTTCGCATTGTGAATCATACGTATTTTGCATCGTCCATAGACATTGAGTTAAGGAGAGTCGAAATCAACAACTTCATATCTAAATGTTTCTAAGTATGAGTTCGATGCGCACTTCAAACTTTCGAGTCAATATGAGTCATAGACAACATTTCAATTAATAAATATTGAATAAAGTTATAAAGGGTCCGCCAGATAACTTTTTTTTTTTTTTGAAAATGCTATAAAAAAATTACTGAATATTTGAATATTTTCTCAAATTTCTTTTTTTATTTGAAAGTACAATCCCTCCGGTTAATAATGAAAAATAATTTCATTCAAATGGCTGCCTCGGCTGGCCATGCAGTAGCCTACACGATCGGTCCAATTTTTAAGCACATTTTCGATTGTGTGGAGCTTTATTTCACCAATGGCTTCACGAATATTGTTCTTTAAAGCGTCAATTGTCTCTGGCTTGTCGGCGTAACACTTATCTTTGACGGCACCCCACAAATAATAGTCCAACGGTGTCAAATCGCAGCTCCGAGATGGCCAAACGACACCAGCTCTGCGGCTGACAATGCGATCTTCAAAAACAGGGCGCAAAACATCGAGTGTAGCTTCGGCTGTGTGGCACGTAGCGCCGTCCTGTTGAAACCAAATGTTGCCAATATCCTCCTCTTCAATTTTTGTGAACAAAAATTCGTTCACCATGGCCCGATAACGATCGCCATTGAATGTAACGGCCACTCCTTGCTCATTTTCGAAAAAAAATGGCCCAATTATGCCTCTGCACCAAAATCCGCACCAAACAGTGACTCGTTTTGGGTGCGTCGGCTATTCAATGTATGCGTGCGGGTTTTCTGTGCCCCAAATGCGACAATTGTGCTTGTGTAAACCCGCCAAGATCAAAATGAGCTTCATCTGAATAGATGATTTTATTTGGCAAAATATGCATCTTCTGTAAGTCATAATGTCGCAATATTTCCCAGCGTTGTTCAAGCGTATACACAACCATATTCGTTCAGCGGAAGGATAAAACTAATTATCTGTCAAATCAGACATGAGCTAAGTGTTGCCATTCACGAAATAAGCACTAGTTGAAAAAAACGTTAGATGGCGGACCCTTTAATAATTGAGATTAGTAAATTAAAATGTTACATAATATTAAAATGCTTTTTAATTTGTTCAAATGTAATTTACTAAATGTCTCGCCACAAGAAATATATGACAAGCCTCGATCACACTATCCGCACAATGTATCGGTTTTCGTCGGCTCACTGAAATAAAGTCATAAACAGGGAAACCGCAAATATGCAATTGCAGGTTTTTTCTTGTGCGTCGTATTAATGCGGAGACAAGATATTTATCCGTTTCAGAACTTTTTATGGATTTTGCCATCGATTTGTCAGTGCATATTTTTACATATTGTACCCTTTAAAGCATGTTTTTGCATATATCAGTCTTCACGCATATTCTTAGCATATTTCCGAATTTTTAGAGCATAATTTACGCTTTTAGGGCATAATTTGATACTGTATAGATTTTTTTATTTTAATATAAGCATATTAAAATTTTTATTTTTCGCCATCTAAATCTCTTTCTTATATATTACGCAGTTATTACGGACGTTAGGTTAGGTTAGGTTAGGTTAGCAGGCTGCTGGTAAGGAAAGGTGAAATTTAGAGACCAGCTCACTTGGGTCCAATACAATGATCCCTTTGTGTTACCTGTTAGTTGAAGAGAAGATAGTCAGAGAGGGTGATAGGGAAGGAATAGTGATAGAGAAGACAAGTGGTGAAGGAAGATGGAGGAAAGCTTCATTCTTTTACAACTCTGCTTTTTTGCACGCTTTTTTGATAATGCAGTGTTGCAGCGCCTTCTGGTGTTAAATGAGGCGTATGAAATTTTGAAGCTATGTTTAGTAGCTATTTTATTAGTTATTTTACTTCGCCAATGATTCGCTACACAACGAAGGAGGGCGCTCTGATGTTACATTAGGATTAGTATCTGATGATGCAGGTGTAGTTTTTAGTGACCAGTCCTTATGCCTGCATCACTACAACTTTTCCCACAACAACTGATTCAAAGGACACTAATGCACATCAGAAAAATGCGTGGTGTTATTATTTTTAATGACTGTCGGAGACCGGGCTCGAACCCGGGATCTTAGGTTTTGTAGTCAACGTGCTAACTACTTCAGCCAACGCCACCCTCAATTACGGACGTTAGTTTCAATAAAAATTCGGTTTTGCTATTTGTGACGGACTCTGTCCGAGTAGACGTTGAAGGAACATTGTTAATGCATAAAACTTTATTTAGATGTGACAGGCAACAATTTTTTTCAAAATCTAGGTCAATATTTTGTTGTTTATTGCAATAAAAATTATAACTTAAAATCTTGTCTTATTTATCCAAAATACTCGTACAGTTCCAAAGTTTTAATTCTGATATCGTGTCTCTTGAAATTTTTACGAGAGTATTCAAAAAAATTTAATTTGTGTTATTTGCTTTAGTCGAAAATTTGTACGGCTTTTGCTTTTCAGTTATTCTTTTTTAAATTTTTAATAAGATAAATTTGCTTTATTTCTCAACCAATTGAAATATAAGGACATAATTGCACCACACTGCGTTGATAATAATATATAGACTTATTCCAGAATTAATTGAGTAATAATGCCATTTTGGCTTATTACTTATGACTTTATTGCAGTGAGCCGATAGTGTGATCCAGGCTTTATACTACAATCATAATTATGGACACATTTAAGTATTGGAAAATCCTGATATTCAAACTAATCAATTGTGTTATATACATACATATGTACATATACATATGTTACTAAAGGTCTTCTATTTAAATTTTAGGTGGCCATGGAACGTTACTTGGATTTATTAATTCCTTCATTCATGTCATTATGTATACCTATTATTTGCTCTCTGCGATGGGACCTAAAGTCCAAATATATTTATGGTGGAAAAAATACATTACTATCTTGCAAATCGTAAGTTAATCGCAACCTCAAAACATGAAATAATATTTTGAAACACAACATACATATGTACATACATATGTATGTATATATGTATATTATTTTTTTTTAGGTACAATTCCTTATAATCTTCATACACACGCTGCAGATTCAATTTCAACCTAACTGCGCATTTCCAAAGCCAATTGCTGCTTTACTGACATTCAACGCAGGCCTCTTTACTTATATGTTCAGTTCATTCTATGTTAAAAATTACAACAAAAATAAGAAGCATAGTTCCGTGTTGGCGAAAAATAAATAAACAAATTTTGCTTATCCTTTACACATACCTACTTATTATATCTTTTTCAGCTGTTAGTAAATTCTATTGGAATAGTTCACAACTCAATTCAAAATTAATAGACACTTCGGTAATATAAAAGATAGTGAAGTATTGTTGTAAAACTTAAACTATGTACATATGTACATATGTTAATACTCGTATGAACACACCGCCCCTTTATTGCAACGTAGTCATGTTCGGAAAAATTCGTTTTTGTTAATAATGGAAAATAATTCATCATCTACATGCATATATACATATTTTATATTGTGTGCACTTTTACACTTACCTCTTGAGATAATAATTTTTTTATACTTTTAACTAGGGATGCAACCGATACCGATATATCGGCGATACTGCTGGTTTTCCGATATATCGATATCGGCGATATTTTACTGTCGATACGCCGATACTTCTTATATTTTTCTTTAGAGTTTTTTTAAGTCTTATTAATATCAATTTTAAATCTTGAGCCAATCTAAACTGAATGCCATCGTTTATTTTGTAAAATCATAAATATTGCAGACGTTTTGCAGTTTGAATCTTAGAAACGAAATGTATTGAAAATTTTGATGATTTGAATGGCTCATTAATAAACACTTATTTTGTATAATAGAAGAATTACTCTACTTGAGTTTTGTTAATTTTTTACTTGAGCTCAATTTCAATATGCGTATCGGTATCGGAATCGGTATCGGCGATATTTATTTTTGAATATCGGTATCGGTATCGGATCGGCGAAATGGCGTATCGTTACATCCCTACTTTTAACTCACTTTCTGAAAAACTAACTTTTTAAGTTATGACTATACTATGTTGCAATAAAGGGACTAGGTGTATTATTAATTTTTTTTCTAGAAATGTTTTCTCTTTTTCTATTTCCCTTTTCATGAATAATATTTTTAAAGAGGATTTTTTCACGTTTCAATTGGTTTTGCTCACATTATTTTTTCAGGCGAACTGAATTAACACATCGCGTAGTATCAGTATTTTGCTTTCAATTTAATATTAAAATTTATATTTATTTTAAGGACAAATTACATAAGAGAGATCTGATAGAACATTTTCGAAAAAATGTATGGGAACAAATTGGAAGTAGTCTTTCAAGCAAAAAAAAAAAATTTAAAACCCCTTGGTTAAGAATATAATAATAAATTTTAATGGGCGTAGCCGGCCCATTTTTTTAACGTAAAAATTGTGTAATTACAAAAACAAAAGGGTTTTAAAAATAACAGAAAAATTGGAATTTATTTTATTCGTTGGTGTGGTTTTATTAAAGGGACTTTAAAAATTTACCAGATGGGGAAATTCGATATGACCGGACTTCGTTATAACCATACTAATTATATGAAATATTAATGCAAAAGTGTTAGGTCGAGTGAAGTGTTCGTTATACATGATAATTCATTATAACCGGTGCTTCAAGATATTTGTTTTAAACACTAACTGTTATATTCATAATAATTTTTTTGTTTTATAAAAGGTTTATAAAACAACTTTTGTATGAAAATACATATGTTTTATAAAGCTTTTATAAATAAAAAATATTTTATATGTATAAGCGCTTAAATACAGTGGCTCAAAATGAAACTGGGACAATATACTTACTGTCATATTCATAAAAAATATTTTAGGTTTATTACAGGTTTATTTGACAAATTTCCCATATAAAATCAATGCCGCGTTTTTATTCTACAAAGTATCAGGAATAAAAACGGATATTAAAGTGAAGCTTTGTTTTATTTCGTGGTGTTCCACTTTCATTTTGAAATTTAGAACGGGTATTTTAAAGTTTTTTAATCATATTTTAAGTACTAAAATAGTAAATAAGATCTTGTTAAATGAATTTTTGTGTTAATTTTTTCAAGTTACAAAATCTCAAGTATATAAATTTTGAACCACTGTATGCATTTGAGTTAAGACTGTAACGAATGTCGAATATTAATTTTCAAGATATGTGAAAGTGTATGCAAATACTTACAATACATTAAAAAATCACATGAAAATAAATTTGTATACAAACATGAAGTTGTATTATATACATAGATGTACTGCATACAGCGTTTAATTAAAATTAAGTCTTGCAAATCTTATACACATATTTTTGTCGTACACTTTAAAGTATCGTATCGTCGATGAATATTGGAGAGACAAATACTATGGTTGAAAAGATATTTTTGTGTATATATTGAGAATATAAATGTTTTTTTTTTTTTAAATTCAATCAAAATCAAAAACCGATTGAAATTTAGAGTCTGAACACAATGTTTGCGGTGCATTGCGGGAGAGAAATAATATATAAACATAATAAAACGGAAGACGGCGACGGCAATACTTGTCATTGTTTGTTTACATTTTTATTAATTTATTTGTTCATACATTTTTATAAAATTTTTTTACAAAATTTACTGTTTGTGTTGTATATTTTGCAATGGCAGTAAATAAAAAAATTTAAGCTTTTAAAAAAATTTTTAGTTGTTGTGGAATTAGAATCCATGTGTGGAATTAGAATCCTACAATAATGTTGTGAACATAGCAAATTATTCAAAAACTATGGCAACATCAGAAAGAGAAAGATAGTAAAAAATTTACACAATAAAAAAGTCTGCAGTCGTAAAGCAGCTCTGGGCGAGTCAACATCAAGCGTCGTTGGCAATTATCTCTTAAGTGCAACCAGGCCACTGTTGTTTATTGGCCTTCGAGAGTTTTGCGTCTCACTCGCACTGGTTGACTGATCTGCCACGGATAACCGTATATTCTTGCGGTTCTTTTGTGGAATTTCTTTAACAACCACGTTGCTACTTCCTATGTGAAGGCATAGGTCGTGTACAGTCAGTCACAAAGCCTTTTTAAAAAACTGTTAATAACATCTTGGGCATATGGTCTAGCTACCCCGCCCATATTTGTGCAACAATACTTTGCAAATTTACTTTGTAAAGTATTTCTGAAATAAATAAATAAATAAAAAAGTCTGCAATGAAAATAAAATAGATTTTAATTTTTTGCCGTTCCGCACTGCGTTTTTTACTTCAAAATCGTATGAAAAACCACACCGCAATAAATTATCATTACATTGTGTTCAGACTCTTACTTGAAAAAATTAGTTTTCTATTTTGTTTTTGTTTTGTATAATAAATAAAGACATATATGACCTGCTCCACGAAAACGAGACCTCTGCGCCGAAAAAATTTTTTTTTACTTTTTGAGTGATTCTTATAGGAAAAAAACGCTCTTTCAAATGCCGCAAACCGCATGTTTCTATGTCTTTTAGTTTTTTTACAAATCACCTGTAAAGTTATTTCTTGCAAAAACAATTCGTTCGATGCGCTTTTTTTAAACGCGTTTTTCTCAATAACTTCTTTTCGGCGCAGAGGTCCCTTTTCGTGGAGCAGGTCACATATGTTAGTGTCAAATGGTATAATTTAGAAAGATATGTATGTATATGAAATTATATGAAAATAAATATAAATAACTAGCATTTTCCCGCGAATTCGTTCGCTTCCAAAAAGAAGCTGCGTAGACTTTAAACCGTATTTATACCAATCTTATCAAAAACAGCAGAAATACCAACAGCACAAAGAAGTAGATAGCACATTGACTACAAAACGGAAGATCCTGGGTTCCAGCCCGGTTTCCGACAATCATTAAATAACAACAAGGCGCATTTTTCTGATGTGCATTAGTGTCCCTTTGTATCAGTTGTTGTAGGAAAGTCCAAGTTTTACTTATTTTGGTTTTATTTATTTCTTACGTATGCTTTTATGCAATATGTTTGGTTGATATCTGCATGAGATTTAATTAAACCAATTTGTAATCATTTTCAAAATACTAAATTTATAGTTAGTGTTTTTTGCCAACCAATTCCTTCATTTACTAAAGGGTAATTAAAACAAAATAAAAATTCTTTTAAGCATCTACACACATTAATGCATATACACTAGACAGAATAAGTTTGCGTACAAGTCAAAGTAAAATCTTAGAGCGCTCATAGTTTTTGTCGTTAAACAATATTTGATATTTTGTAACTTTATAATAGAATTACGATACTAAAAACCACTTTCAACTGTTTTTATAAACAATTTATCATGTGGCAACTTTTAATTTTTCCAGTTGTAATGACAAACAAAAACAAATTTTAAATTTTTGTTGTTGTTTGCAATGTAACTGTGCAACGAGTCGAACGTTGGTGACATCGTTAGACTGGCCCTTAATTTTTTAACAAAAATTGTAGTCAGGTGAACGTAAAACCAAATTTATTTTATTGGTTTCTTAGATATATTTCATGTTTTCTAGATATATGCATTTCATTATTAATTGGGAAGTACTACAATAAGTACTTTCACATAATGATATAAATAATAATTCTTATTTTATTCATTACAGGACAGTCATTATACACATAAAATAATCTCGAAAAGATTTTGCTGGGAAGTTACACTTTTTATATGTATGTTTGTATATAAATTTACAAATTTCTTCAAGTTTTCTTATTTTATTTTTATTAAATACAATTTTTGACGTTTGTTTCAAATTTACATTAACTGCTTGCGCAAAAGTTGAAAAGCGGCTTCATGAAACAAGTCTCGCAAGTTCCCCCAATTGCTCAAATGAAAATTTTAAGACTTCTCATGAAAACCGTAAATGTTTTCCTGTTTTATACACAAGCGATGTTTTTAAATTTTTTCATCGCAATTAGTATTGTTATACATATTATTATTGTAAATAAATAAAAATTCATTCAGATTTAAAAAAAAAACTATAATTATGTATATTAAAAATACTAGAGCGCTCGAATTAGAGACATGTACTTATATACATATGTATGTAATTCGAGTATATACAAAAATATTGTTAACTAGTGTTTATTATAGTGTAAATATGTCTGCATATATGTATTTTTTCTGTCCAATTAACACAAAAAACCATTATGTATTGTAATCTTATTATTTATAATTAATTTTTTACCGAAAATGCGCACAGCTGCTCACCACAACCCTTGAGTTTTTGGTTTGTTACTTTTTATCCATATCGTTGATTCTTTTGAATGTGATACAGTTTTTGTACTTTTTATCCATATCATTGATTTTTTTAGAATGTGATACAGCTTTTGTATCGTGTTGAACAAAGTTAAGCTATTGTTGCTTCCTGAAATTTCAGGAAAAATTTGATTTAATAAACTGCTGCAAAAAGACCTGTACAGTGAAGGCCTCGTAATTTCTATCACTGGGAGCATACGTACCATATCGTCGGGTTTCTTCGTAAACCACGTAAGCGCCAACAACTCATTTTTCATGAAACGAAATAAAAAACTAATAACTTTTTAAATATGGGCTTAAAAACGATTTTTCTTTTATAAAACATGGATTTGCGACTCTTTTAAAAAATTTATTACTTACAAGTAACTGACAAAATGTATACAAAGAAAATTATTATTATTTATTTCACTCTTGAGCTCACTTGAAAAAAACAAAAATTATGTCGCCTACGAGGTTTTTCTAGCAATAATAAACATAAGTTTCAGTGTGCAAATTGGGATTTATTCTTATATTTAAGAAAAATTTATATATAAAATGTATACAAATAAAATTATTATTATTTATTTCACTCTTGAGCTCACTTGAAAAAATCAAACTTTTTTGTCTTATGAAGATTCTCGAATCGACTCGAGAGTTTGAACAAAAATACTTTTTGTACTGCAAACTCTTGAGTCGATTCTATAACTGCAATAAGGTCCATTGTGACGCAGAAAAAATATAACAAATAAACCAAAGATAATGCAAAAATTATATTGGTAAATAAAAAAGTTCATGTAAAAGAGCTTGTATCAAACTAGTAAACTGTAGCTAAAACCACGACGTCAATTATTTTGTACTTAAGTTATTTTTCATTTTATTATATTTGCAAAAAATGTAAATCGGGGGTTATTATGTATCTCTATTCGAAAAGAAATCATTCGTACATGTATACTTGTACATTGTATTTCTAAAATGTTTTCTTTGTAATCGAAAAACATAATAACCTCCCAAGTACTCCAATTTCTCTGGCGTCAAAAAAGTAAGAAATCAAATTCGACAATTTTCATATTTTTTCCATACATATTAAGGTTTGTATTGGAGCTACAATAAGGAACAGAGATAGAGCTTTGAGTTCTTTAACATAAATATTGGTTATGTAAAAATAATTTGCCTCGATCTCAACAACTAACCCTTTATGGGCATGCGTTAACCACTTATGATCCGAAAAGGAATTTAGGCTCAGAACGGCTTTTTGTATACAAAAAGCTTTGGCATACAGGAAAAAATCTGCATTTTATTCAAATAATGGGGGCTCGAGGAACATTTGTGCTGCATAGAACATATAGTTTTTGAGTTACATGACGAAAAGTGTCGATTTTACTAAATTACTGACTTTGAGAGTCTGGCGCCGCACCAAAAGTACTCCGATTGACCTGGGGGTCTACTCTGTATTTTGAAACGAAAGCAAATGCTTTCGAATTTGTATGTTATTAACATTGCGTTTCGAAATCATTTACTTTCGTTTCGAATTACAGAGTAGACCACCTGCAATTTTCCAGATTGTTGGGTAAGACATTCTATTTTGCATACAAATGTCATTTTGTATAGCGCTTACGAGGTTTTGGAAATGGCTTTAATTTTTGTTTTTTCATACAAAGTTGTCAAGATGAGAATGCAATCAGGTGAAAATGTTATTTTCCGCCGCAAAAACAAAAAAAAGTCAATTATAAAAAAATGGCGCTTACGTGGTTTAAGAAGAAACGCAACGATATCACTCATAGAATACACATGCATGCATACATATAATTACATACCTATCTTAATAATCATAACTAGAATTATAAATGCCCACACATAAGAAAGTAAAAATACACCTTAACTAGAACAAAGTGTAGGAATATTGGAATAATTTTTAGCATTCATAAAAATCTCTTAAAATAAAGAAATTAAAAGTTACAACATATGTACGTAAATACATTTCGTCAACGAAAATGGAGTACCGGTTATCCTAAAACAAAATGCGAAATCTTTATTTTTATTAATTCTAGTCCGTTTAGTCTAAAGGCATCTGGCTAACTTTTATCAGGAATTTATTTACATTCTAAAAATGCTTTTTACACACGAACTTGTTTTTTTGCGATCTGTAAACTTTCCAAAGTGTTGGATAGTATGGCTTGCATTTTCTGTAATGATTTGTATATAACAAAGAAATGTCCTAGCTAATTGATACATCATCGAAATATGCAAAATATCCCGATTTGAAAAAATAATGAGTTGGGGCATTTCCATATTAAGGTAACGATATGTATGTATGTATGTATGTATATACTAACTTATATATAACTTATATAATATATATGTAAGTACATACATATGTAAAGTTGTATTGTAGTATACAAGTGAATATAGATAAAACAAAAAACAATTGACTATATTCTATACTTTTATTCTGATTTAATATATTTAACGGCATTGTTGTTGACATCGATTAGTCGTTTCATTTGATCGCCCTGTGCCAGAAACGCTTTTGAAGGAATACATCCCATACCGCTGGCTGCACGAATGGCTGCTTTAGTGGCTCCATTAAAATTTGATTTATATGTCCTTTTATAAAACTTCCCAAACAAGTACAAAAAGATCAAGGTATTAGCAATGAAGAAGAATGTTAGAGTTTTCGGCATATTGCAGCCCTTCAGTGCAATAATAACCATATAGGCCATGATTAAAATAAACTGGATCAATTGAATTCTAGTCATATACTTTTTCCACCACAAGTATTTTTGGTATTGCGGGCCCATAGCCGAGACCATGTAATAAAAATACATTACAATATGTACCCCGGAATTAAGAATGCCAATTACGACACCTTGTTCACCTAAATATAAATATAAAAAAACATAACTGGAATTGTATATACAAATAAATGTGTGTGTGTTTGTGTGTAAATACCTGGAGCATATTTAAGATACATCCACGAGAATAGAGCTGTAATAGTATGATGATATACGTGCAAAAATGTTACTTGATTTTGTTTTTTACGCAGCACGAAGAAACAAGTATCAAGTAAATCAATAATTTTTGAGAAGAAGTAGAACCATGCTCCAGAATATAAATTTAGGCTCTGTTCACGTGTTCGAACAATTTCACACTTCTTTGATAGCAAAGTATCGGTTATACGGCTCTCTTGCAATGACTTTTGTTGGAAAAAATAAAAAAAAATTATCGCTGAGTTACTTCAACAACGTTATAACTTAAAAAAAAATTTAATATTACAGTTAATAACACAGAATAATTCCACATATCGCGTTTCATCCTGTGTAAAAGATTCATAAAATGGATTGCACCGTCCTTACAAAATAATTAGAACTATAAAAAATCAACAATCCTTTTTATAGGCATCAAAATTTTTTATATCAAGGAGCCTTTTTAGCCTGCCTTGTTTTGACAATTTTCCTTTATGCCCTACGAAAAGTCACGCACACATCAAACTGACGCGTCAAACTCGACTTTTCGTTGATAGTATTAGTAAAAAAAACTCACACGTATGGTTTGATGTGAGTTTGACGAAAATAAAAACAATTTAGATTTTCACTACCATCGCGGCTGAAATGTGAAGCTAGTTTGATATGTGAGCGCATAATTACTTCAAATGTCATTTTTGTTGAATTTTCGCAGCGACAACGTTATCGTTTTTTGGCGACGCAGTGTGAAATATGAATGGAAGAAAAAAATTTAATTTTAAATTTAGCTAAACTTATCGCAGTTTGCTTGCTTTATGGCAAGTTAAATCTAAACAATATAGTAATAGAACAGAAAATATGCGCGGTACGACATTTTACTTGAAAAATATCATAAACAAAATTTCGTTTAAAGCTGCAACTTAAAATTAAGAACGCGTTACATTAATTCAATAATTTTCAATGTAATAGAAACTAGTATTAAAATACTTAAAAATAAATAAAATTAATAAATAAATACTGTAAATTGATATTTTTCCATATTGAAAGAAGAAATTTCAACATGACTAGACTTTCGTTAATATTTCTTATTAATTCAATATGGTTTTTATTGATTTTAAGCTGTTTTTTCTCTGGGTGTACCATTTACACATGAAACTAATTGCATGAAAATCTCAATACACTCACATTTTTTCACTACCACACTCACGTTGTTTTTAATTTCCACTCAGATTTCAACGATATTTTCAAGAAAGTAAAATAAAAAAAGGTTAACATTGTTAACCCCTTTAAAAATTTGTACAAATACACAGGATTGTGGCAAATAGTTATTATAAATTATGCTTATGTTGTATAAATATTTAAAAAATTATAATATCTTATGTTCAAATATACATGAAGGAGACAATTCATTCCTTTTGAAAACAATAATATTATTCAAATATTAACAATAATACTTATTCCCAATTTATTCCTTTATAAATTTGTATAGGTGATCATCTGGGTAACTCTAATTAAGTAGTAAGCAAAACAATTTCTACAACTTTGCGTTTCGACGACATTTTTAAAATGAACTTTCACTTTCATAAAACGAACAAGAAATTTTCATGAAATTTCGTTAAAATTTTTATTCATAATACGTATACAGAAATTTCAAGAAAGTACTTTCATGTGTAAATGTATCGTAAAACAAATTTGAAATGAAACTTGATGGTTTTTGTGTTGCTGTGATAGTCAAAACCATGATAGAAGGTACTTCCATTCTCTAATTTTTTCTTGACTTTCACCATCTGACAATATAAGTAGTATGAAGTTTCCAGTAAAATCGTGCTACCGTATTAATTTAATATTTCCCCTCCGTTTCCTGTTTGTTTGAACATTTTATTGAAAAATTATTTCAGTTTTCTCTTTTATAAATTCAAACGATTTAAAAAACAATAGTCATAAATATTTTATTATCTTGAAAAGCAATGAAATGTATTGTAAATGTATTGTTGTATTAAAGAAAGAGAAAATTAGCTGCATATTTCAAACTGTGGACGTACAAAATATCATTGTGGCATTTTTTGACTCGTATACATTATCTGGTGTTCGCTAACAATGTCTAAGAGCCTGTAAAATCTGTGAAATAGACTTGCCAATATGATCGGGTATTTAAGCCATTTTTTAGAAAAACATGTTACAATCAACAAGAATTATATAGATTAAACAAAATGCAATATTAATCAACATTTGTTAAACTTAATAAAAATTCATTGTCAAAGACTTCTTTTAGGCAGAAAACTTAAAAAAAAGATGTGCCAAGTTATTACATAACCGCTTTTCAACTTCACAGATATGTGGTCATGTATATCACTTTATTTATTCGAAAATTGTTGCTAAGATAATTGCACATTTTTGTAAAAAATTTATAGGGGAAGACTTTTATTTTTTACAATATGAGAACATTTTTTTATTTCTCTCAAAAAGCAAAATTCAAAAATACATACTTATTTTTCAAAACAAAGGGAGAATGGAAGTACCTTCTATCTTTATATCATGGGCAAAACAGATTTTTACCAACACATACACAAATTTTAGCGTCAGTTTGATGTGTGGCCATCCCGCTTAACTTTTTTCTTCATGCCTTTTTGACATACACGCTTAATGCTGAGAGTACGAAAAGGGCAAAGAGAAAAGTAAAAAATCGCCTGGAATTTTCATTACGTGCCTTTTTTTTACCCCGCAAGCTTTTCACCACGTGACTGCACAGGCTAGTAATAAAGGCACAGTGTAAATTGCGTCAAAGAAATTGAAAAAACTTATACAGGGCAATCATGAATAAAATTCCGCGAGAAATTTCTCCCTTTCCCAATTATAATTTTTTTTTGTTTTCCCTGTTACTTGCTATTAGTTGGAATTGTTCCCCGGGAAAAATTTCACGCCCTGATTGCCCTGATAGACTTTGCAGAATTTTGATATAAATTAGAAGTGAATGAGAATGTAAAAAAATCACGTACAAAAAACTAAAACACACATCTACACGTGGCAGGACGATTTCACCTTATTTATTAAACAATGGCTTGCACAATTAAGGCCGAGCTTACATCTGTGTACCATGTGCCCAAAAAAGCGTAACAACTAATTACTAATGAAAAACTGTTTGATTCTGACATGTATTTATTTATTTAAACAGTTTCCAATCATGTTAAATTCTACAAAATTTGTCTATTAGTTATGTATGAAACGTTTAGTAGTGTTGTTAATTCGTGTTTTATATTTCTTCGAACGAAATTTCATGATTTTTTTCTTGTTCGAACAGACGAATAATTTTGAACTTTTGTTCAAAAAAACAAACAATATAAAAATGTATTCGAACAAAGAATATAAAAATGTATTCGAACAATTTTAAAAAAGTTTGCAAAAAAGAGACGCATTTGTATTAGTTAAATTTTTTTTATTAACAAACAAAAAATAGTCCATAACACAAGAAAAACAAATAATTTTAATTACAAACTTAGAAATATTCAGGTATGTTATGGAAAACAATCGTTTTTAAAACGATTTCAAAGCAATCGTTTTGAAAATGTGTAATGAATTCCGATCGATTTTGAGTATAATATTTGAGACAAACTCAAACTCTCAAACTACTGACTTCTAAAAAGCACATTAGAAGATAAAATATAAATCAAATAATAGGGCTGTGAAAAGAAATTGATCAAAAATGTTTGGAAAAACCTTTCAAAATAAATTTTAAAATTGTTGACAAAACGACTATAGAAAACTCATCACACCTTTTATCATTTTCAAATTGGTTTTGTGTCTAAATCGTTTTTCATCACATACCTGATTATTAAAAACCGAAACGAAATTAGTTAAAAAGTATTAAAAACGTATGCGTATACACATTTACACACACTTTTTAGTATATCATTGATTTCTTTTCTAGTAGTCATTTAAAAATAGCAGATAATCCCACTTCATAGCTTGTAGACGATTCTTTTTTTTTCTTTTTGTTTTAATAAAAGAACAATTAGAAAGCTTTCTTTCGCAAATTGTTAATGCTTGTGGTATAGTTAAAAAGCATTAAAAAGCATATACAGTTTATTGACGGTTTTTAATATTAGTACAATTTCTTACTTTGTTGATAAAATCTTTTAGAGCAGTTAATAAAACATTACCACTTACTTCAGAAATGTCATCTAATACTTGATCGTACTTGAGCTTTGCGTACGCTTTCTTCAGTTTTTGTGGCATATTTTAAAGAGATAATATTGGATAGGAAAGCTCAGGAATAACATTAAAGCATTTAATGATTTTTTACGTCGTTCACTAATTCGATTCTTGAGGCTTTTGATTGGATCTGCAGTTATTTTTTATAATTCCATTAAAGATTCATTATCTTTTCCCAGCAAGAAAACAAAAGATGCGTTTAGCCAACATATATAAACAAGCTTACAAGTATTTATAATTTGGAGTAATTTGATTACTTCACTACAGGAAATGCGAATAGTGAAATTGTAGTAATTCACTAGTGAAATTGTCAGTATTACTACTGAACAGGTGTGCCCCAGCGAATGTAATCATCTATTGAGATTTAACTTTAGCTTGTCATTGAAAATCCACCACTAGACTGTAGCATTATTGACTAAGTAGTTTTTTTGGGGCCACATTCAGACATTGGCACCAAAGATTCACTAGTAAATTTTAGGCTCTCTAGTCTAAAATATTGATATTTCCTCGCTCTATGTCAATAGTAAAATTGTAGTGATTTACTAGTGACAGTCAATAGTACTACTGACTAGGTTGGGGTTGTCATTGAAAATCTACCAGTAGACTTTAGTACTATTCTTTTACGACCATATGGACACATTTAAACCAAAGATTCACCAGTACATTTTAGTGACCCTCATCTACAATTTCATAATGCTGGGCAACAAACTTAAACACATATATACATGTGTATTTATTTTAACAATATTGCACATCATAATAAAAAAGAAACCCAAACTGCTGTCTCTAACGTATCTCTACTCGCGCATAAAACGAAAGTTGTCGACATTTCAACTAGTCGCTATAGAAAAGAGTGTTGACAGAGATATATGGTTCTAGGGTGACTAGAGGGTTAACATCCTTTTGTTAAAAAATTAAAAGGTTATGAAATGTAAAATACTTTTTATACAAAGTAAATAAGGGAATTGTTCGAATATTCGCCCAAAATTATTCGAATAATTTTTTCTTCTTAATTGAAAATTTTTGTTCGTTCGAGTAAAAGTGAAAAAATGTTCGAATATTCGAATAATTTTTGTTCGAATGACAAGACTACTCTTTAACTTAATAAATACGTGTCAGAATCAAACAATTTTTCATTAGTAATTAGTGGTTACGCTTTTTTGGGCACATGACACACAGATGTAAATTCGGCCTAAGAAGAGGATATTTATTTTTTACATTTTCATTGATTTGTTTGTATGTAAATTAAAAATTTTAAGTAAACCGGTTTTTTGTAAAATATGCAAGTTTTTATGAGTTACATATGACAACTTTAAGTAATTTTAATAATTTTTTGTAAGAAAATAATATGTAATATGGCGTTTTGCGTTTTTATAATCTATAATCTTGAATATTAGAAGGCACTTGCTAAAATTCTTTCAGAGAGGAAGAATGATGTCATCTATAATGCTACACAAAGACCAACTGGTCATTTGATTGTGCTGAGCGAGGAATTGCCTTGGTTTCTCAACAGCTGTTACAGCTTTCCACACAAAAGTTTGAGCATAAATATTTTACCTTATCAACACAGAAACACATATCCTGGAGTCTTTCGATGAACATTCAATAGATGGAACGAGTAAATAATCGAAAATATGACTAATCAACCTCAAAGAATTTGTAGATTTATCTGATTTTTTAAACATCTCTTTTAACTATTGGAATGGGGACAAATTTTATGGGGGCGATTTTACAAATCAGGAAAGTCTGATATACATATATTGTATATATTGTCGCTGTTTTAACTAACCGAGCTAACTGAACTTTTTTTAAATGAGCTAAGTCCACTACTAGTCTTTACAATTCATAAAGGTGTATTATTATTTATAAAAATTATTAGGTTTTGTAAAGCTTTTATAAAACAGATTTTCATAAAAAATATTTCTTATTAAGCTTTTATAAATCCTCAATAATTTTTATGTCAACAATTTTTATGAAGTATGCACTAGTATTGTGCCTATAAAAATAAAAACATTTCGGACGTATCCATAAGAATGCATGTAGATATGTATAAAACAATCATACAAGCTGCTCTCCTGTAAAATTTTAAAAATGCTAGTTAGGCCAGCGACGATATATGTGTATGTGCAAATATACATATTTATGTATATTTGGATAATGGTTCAATTTGTGATTCAAAATACGTTACCGTACGACACATCCATATAGAATAACAAACTTGAATCGCATTGTAAGCAATCATGATATGTTTTAAATTATAAGGCTCACGGGATTTCATAAAGGACGGTCCAATTTTTAAAACTATTATTAAATAAACTGTTACTATAGAAAATACAGGACCCGGAGAGCTCATTAAAAACCAACTGTCCACAGTGTCATCTGAAAACAGAGTGTAATATTTTTTAATACATTTTAAATTTTCGTTATGTAAAAACTTACCAACTCCTTTCGACAGTGTTAAATAACGATCATTAAATACTTTAATGTAGGTCGTCATAATTATCTATTTGGCTGAAAAATATGAAAAAATAATTACATATACATTTTGCATCATTATATTTGTGTCATTATATTTAGTTTAATGAGTTCAATATAAACGTTTTGGACCAAGCATATATTGTTAAGTTAATCGCAAAAAAACACTTTCTAAAAACAGTAGCTATCGAAAGGAGAGTAAATTATAAAATTTCTCATATTAATTAAGCAAAAATGAAAAAATCTGATCAAAAAGAAGCTAGAATTCATATGGCTAAAACTATATTTGGAATACCGAGGGCCCAGCTTAAAAGCTTGGGTCGACCATCTACACCGTTTGTTGAGCTGAGCGAATGAAGAATAAAAAAGTAGGAGCTAAAATCTGATAAAGGCAAGAAGAGGATAAATTCTCGAGGATTTAGTGTAATACTTACACACATACATTTTGAATAGGTTGTTACTCAGTTCAGATCTACTGAGACCAAACCAAACATTGCCATTCACAACATGATATTCCTATGATGATTCGGATTCGGATTTAGAAGCGGTTACTGGAGACGCAGAATATGATCATTACATTTATTACATTGTGAATTTTATAAACAAAAACTTCTTTATGCATTTTCAGACACAAGCTATATTTTTGTCAAGATAATTACACATTTTTGTAAAAAAAATTTAAGGGGGAAGACTCTTTTTTACAACATGGGAACATTTCTTTTTTATCTCAAAAAACAAACTTCAAAAATACTTATTTTTTAAAACAAAGAGAGAATGTTGTTTTGAAAAATAAGTATTTTTGATGCTTGTTTTTTGAGAGAAATATAAAAAACGATCCCATATCAGTGATGGGAAATGTGGCACAATAGTGCCATTTTTGGCATTATTGTGCCACTGTTCTGGCACTTTTTGTCCATTTGATCAATAACCGGTAAACAAGTTTTTGTGTGTAAACAACTAATTTTGGAACGTGTTTTTTGTGATGTTCATGGAGTTTTCTAGCTATACACAATAATGTATCATTTAAGGCCATGACTCACTATCATACAAAGTCGTGCGATCTACGAAAAAGTACAACCCTGGTGTGATGAATTGTTATTGTCTTTTGAAAATTTTCATAAACTCCATTATACCAGGGTTGTATTTTTTCGTAGGTCGCACGACTTTGTATGATAGTGTATCACGGCCTTTAAGGAACATAGTATACTAAACGAACATCAAGTGTTAACATTTAAATTATATAAAAGTAATTTGGCACTATTCAAGTGATTTTGGCACTATTTAGAAACAGATTCGGCACGAAATCAAGAATTCCAATTCCCATCACTGTCCCATATTGTAAAAAATATATGTAATTCTTCCCCTATAAATTTTTTACAAAAATGTGTAATTATCTTAACAAAAATTTGCGAATAAATATAGTGATATACAGACAACATATCTATGAAGTTTGAAAAGTGGTTATGTAACTTGGGACATATTTTTAAGTTTTCTGCCTAAAAGAAGCCTTTTAACTATATTTTCATCTAAATTTGGCATTGATAAACCAAATTGATTGATGATTTTGAATAGTTGATAATGAATTTTCATTAAGTTTAACAAATATTGATTGATATTGCGTTTTGTTTAATCTTTATAATTCGCTTCTTGTTCTGTTGTAATATGGTTTTCTAAAAAATGGCTTAAATACCCGATCAGATATTTTGGCAAGACTCTTAGCCACTGTTGTCGAACATCAGATAATGTAGAGAACTCAAAAAATGCTACATTCATATAATTACAATGATGTTTTGTACATCCACAGTTTGGAATATGCACCACATTATTAAACAAGTAAGTTTTTACACTTGTCGGAAGTAAAGTGACAAAACTAAAAACAGTGTTGCCGAATACAGGATTATTTCATTAATTTGGTTAATATTAGAGCTTAATTTTTGTATATATAAAAGATATTGAGTTATGACACAAAGGCTCATTTTAAAGCTAAGTTTGAACATAAATTTCATGTTTTAATAAAAGAAATATATTAACAATACATTTGACAACATTTAAAAAATGAGCTTGCACTGTGCTGCATACCCACTAAAGAAATAGTTGTGTTTTTTTACATTTCTCTTGATTTTTGTTAGTAATACATATACACTACTTGCAAGTAATTACTGACATGTGACAACGGGGGTTAGTATAACAATACATTTCATTGCTTTTCAAGATAATAAAATATTTATAATCACAATTTATTTTTTTTATTTTAAATTGTTTGAACTTTTTTTAAAAAAATTCTGAAATAATTTTTCAATATAATTTTCAAACAAACAGGAAACAGAGGGGAAATATTAAATTAACACGGTAGCACGATTTTACCGGAAACTTCATAATACTTATATTGTCAGATGGTGAATGTCAAGAAAACTGGGAGAATGGAAGTACCTTTTATATTTATATCATGATTTATACCATGATTTTTCCCCCTATTCATAATATTTAAAATGATTTTGAAATACATACATATGTACATACATATATGTATATTTTATTTAAAATTTTTCATACAAAATTTTCTTCAAATAGATTTCGAATACATTTTATTTTTTATGACTGAAGCTTACACAAACGACATGAGTGATGAGGGATACATTTATCAATTATAGTTGCTCCACTCTAACTTATATGTTAACATCTAACGTACATATCACAGAGGAGACCAGAGTTGTAGAAAGTGACTTAAGAAAAAATCTCAAATCATCTGATTTGATCACTGTTAAAAAGGGACAAATATAGTGTGTTTGTTATTGAATATTTTTAGTACAATAATCAAAACAAACAACAGAAAATGTGTACTTAGTGAAATGAACAATTGAAAATTTTTACAAAATTAAATGAAAGATTTTGCAGTGTTGAACTAAATAAAACAATGTGTTAAATATTATTAGTATTATAAAAGTGATTAAAATTAGTTTCCAAATGCTTACAAACTCAATTTTAAACATTTTCCTTCAAAAATATTAATTTTTAACTTGAACTTCCAAAAAGCAAACATCGAATGAGACCACAAAGCACAAAATGAAAATACACTTGAGCACATGAACATTTGTACAAAATTAAATGGAGGAATTTGTGGTATTGAATTAAAAAACACAATGCGAAAAGGATTATTAGTATTAATAAAGTGACTAAATATTGTTTTCAAATGATTAGAGACTTTGTTTTAAGCATTTTCGTTCGCAAATATTAATTTTTACCATTTATTTACAAAAACTAAGCTGCGAATGAGACCACAAGGAATAAAACGTAATTACTTTAAAATAATACCACGCGAAAGAAAAAGTAAAGAGGATTTGATGACTGTGTGAGCGAGACTTCTAAAAACACCACAAAATCACAATTATCTTCCGTCTTACTTTGTGCTCGTGACACCTCTGGTCTACTTTGTGGTACATATACCAAAACTTTTGAAACATCGAGTTTTATTATAAAATATACAATTCGTTCGGTCTGTGAAATTAAATATTATAAAAGAGTTATGTGCAGGTTCCAAAAGTCAGGTAGGCGACTCGTCTAGAAAATTTGTATGAAAGTCACTCAAAATAATGAGTGTTTTCCATATAAATTTTATACTCAAGTCTACCGTCTGGGTTGTAGAAAAAGAGGTTAAAAAGTTAAGTAAAAACAATAGTGAATAAAAAATTTGCAAAGTTTAATTTAATATACTACATACATATATTTCTTCTTCAAATTTTAAATATGGTATGAGGTATCTGGTTTTGCTTATATTTTTTGCTTTTTAAATGTTTTATTTATTTATTTATTTTTGAGTCACTTTTTACAATAAAAAAAAAAATAATTAAAATAATATAAAAATTATGCTAATTATCAGTTGTGTATGATTAGTCAAGATTGATTAGTTGGAGTTGAAAGGTATATCCATCAATTATGATCAATCAAGCATGATTAATATTTATGCTATTATTGATTTGTGAAAAGCAATAGAGTGAGCAGTTCGAATATATGTTATATAGTCGACGGAATTCATTAGTTAGAGAAAGATGCAACAACACATTACACAAAAAAATTTCCATGACATTTTTCATTTCGACTACCAATACTGATTTTGTAGGGTGTTCGCCCAAAAATTGAAAACGGGCTTCATGAAAAAACTCTCGCGAATTTAGCCAATTGCACAACAGACAATTTTAAGAGTTCTCATGAAAACCCTTAATAAAAATCAAAATCACAATCTATTCTAATCTTCTTTTATATAGAAAAATGAATTCACTTCTGTTAGTCTGACAAAAAGTCGTGAACAGCTGAATCGATTTGGCTAATTTTGGTTTTGAAATATTTGTATGAGTCCAAAGAAGCCTTAAAAGGGTGATTAAGAAGCTGAATAAGGGCAAAACGGGTAAAAATGTACCGAACTTTATATCTCCGACACTAAACCTGATAGACTCAAGATGCTAATAATATATAAACTCTGGTGTTTCGTTCTTCTTCGATATTTGAAATTTTAAGAGATAAATTGGACGAAAATAATTTGGTTACCTTTTTTGCACTCTACATACGAGTATATATCTCCTAAAGAATTACATAAAAAGCTTTTTATTTTTTTCGAAATTGTTGTTGTATGGTATTGTTTTTGCTTTTAATTTTTCATTTGATTTAATGATCTCTTACTTGTCCATGAACTGTTGAGCGGTAAAGAACTTTAGAGTAATGTATAGTTTCTAGAAGATTCAGTAAAAACTTAAATTAAGTTCATAACATTTTCTTTTTATAAATTAAATAAATAAAGATTTAATCTGCTTTGTTTTTCATATTTTGGCACTGAAATTTTCTTTACAGTAACATTGCTAATAAATGAGAGTTTGTATTAGAACAGAAATTCAAACATATAAAAGTTAAAATGTACTCGCTTTTGGAACCGTTACCCTACGTATATACTTGATATATTTTTATCATGACAAAAGTCAAACTTTGTATTAAAAAATAATAATAATAAATAAATAAATAAAATAATTTATTATGTTAGCTATTTTTCCTATCTGGAATTTGACATTTGTCATGATAGAAATATATCAGGTATAAAAGTAGGGTTAAGTAAGTAATTTTAATATGGTGTGAAATGAAAGAGAATTTCGAGAAGAAGGTAAAAAAATATAGAAATTGGTCCAAACACAATATCACGAATCACTCCTCATTTATCTACTCCCATGATATTAAATGCAAATAATCTAATTTATTCATTTTACGTTTAAAAAAAGCAGATTTTTGACACTATTATTCCCCAATGATCATCATATTACACGACATTCCCGTTTTATTCAAGTTTTTATTATTTAAGGCTCTAGCTTCTCTTTCGATTTTAAAAACTCGAAGATAATAAACCGAGTAACAAACTTTTTTTACACCGTTGACGATCATAATGAAAATTTTTGTGTCTTAAGTCTTTTGTTTTTGAGTCATGTTTGCCCATCTAAAGTTTTTATTTTGTTTTAGAAATAATTTTTTTTCCAAACATCTTTATGACACATCGAAAATAGCCATCAAAATCACCAACTTTGATTTTAACTAAAATAATTCGCAGTAATACTTGCACAAATTTTCATACAAAACTAAAATGTTGAATTTTATTTCGTATTTTTAACATAAATTTGTTAAATTTGTTGCATTTTTAATTAGCCAACTTCAAAAAACAAGCTTATAGGTTCTTCGTGTATGCAATTGTATTGTGCACCGATTTTAAAAATTATTTTTTAATTGAAATAGTACATTTTCAAAAGGTGGGCAAAATATATCGATATATATTGATATTTAAGAAAACATACATATGCAGGGAAATCATGAATAAAATTCAGCGAGAAATTTCTTCCTTTTCCAATTAGATTTTTTTAGTTTTCCCTATTACTTGCTATTGTTTGAGATTATTCCCCGGGAAAAATTTCTCGCCGAATTTTATTGATGATTGCCCTCATAGAAATATGTACATATAACGCCGATATTTCAAAAACCAATGTATCAATAAATCTATCCTTATTTACGAGTATCGTTTTTCAATATTTTTAAAAGCTCTTTAAATTTTAGCCGTTTTACAACTCTATACGATGCTGGCATCACTGCATGCATCATAATAGAGTTGGGCTGTTGAGGAACGAACTAGTTCAATTGAATTATACCCCTGAGTGAACAATGTGAACTAGTTTAGTCTAGTTGTTCATTTTTGTTCTTTCGTTCGTTTTTGTTCCTTCGTTTGTTTTTGGTCTTTAGCTCGTTTTGTTTTTCTTATTCTCTGTTCCTGACCAATGTACAAGCAAAACATTTCAATTAAAAGGTTGTAGTTTCTGAATTGCGTACTGTTAAAATAGACAAATTTAGTGTGTCTATTAAATTTTTATCACAATAATCAAAACAAACAACAGAAAATGTATAATTAGTGAAATGATCAAAATACAAAATTAACAGAAATAAAAACAGTTTGTAAAAAAGATAATTAAAATTAAAAAAAGTGATTAGAATTAGTTTTAAACGGATTTCATTTTAAAAATTTCGTTCAAAAATATTAATTTTTACCTTTTACTCATTGAAAGCACACAGCGAATGAGACCACAAAGTACAAAAGAAAATACGTATGAACAAATGAACATTTTTACTAAATTAAAAGAAAGAATTTGTTGTGTTGAATATGAATGAGTATTAAAAAAAGTTATTAAAATTTGTTTTCAAATGATTACAGACTTCATTTTAAGCATTTTCAATCAAAAATATTAATTTTAACCATTTACTAACAAAAACAACGCAACGAATAAGGTCACTAAGCATAAGGCCGGGTTTACATCTGTGTGCTATGTGCCATACTTGCGTAAAAAAGCGTAACCACTAATTACTAATGAAAAACTGTTTGATTCAAACACGTATTTATTAAGTTAAACAGTTTCATACATACTAATAGACAATTTTATAGAATCCAACATGATTGGAAGCTGTTTAAATCAATAAATATATGTCTGAATCAAACAAATTTTTATTAGTAATTAGTGGTTACACTTTTTTGGCCACATGGCACACAAAAAATGCCAGATGTAAACTCAACCTAAGATTAAATTACTTTAGAATAACAACACACGAGGAAAACATTAAAGAGGATTTGATGACTGTGTAATCTCTGTTCTGTTGTTCACTGAACAACTGATCGAAAAGAACAACTGAAAGAAAAGAACGAACAATCCGCAAAAGGAACAACTATATCCAACTCTACATCATCATAAGTTTTTCAAACTGAGGATTTTTCATTATAACAGTTAATGCTCATCTATAAAGTGACCCCACTAAGCGAGGTGAGTTTTGTTTGTTAACTAAATGTAAGGAGTTCTTGCATACAATTTGGCATTAAAAATCGGAGCATAATATAGTTGTAAATCACTATCAAATCCTAGAGTGATTTTTAATGGAATTGTAAGCCAAAACTCGTTAAATGGCCATTCACATAATACGTAACGCTATTTTTTTGATTTTGTATACCTTCCCCCGTCAATAGTAACGCTTTTTACAAAATTTGCAGTATAGACTTTCTAAACCGTAACAAATCCTTAACCACCACCACCCCCCACTCCTACAGCATTACGTAATATGTGAACAGCCCCTAAGGTAATATTACATTTTGTCACTCATGCTAATTGACATGTAGTTTTTCGTTATGCATAAGGCTGTTAGAAACCAGTAAAATCTTAATAAACAAACTAAAAAAACTGAGCTTTAATGTAGTTTTTTTTTGTATTAAAGTAAAGAAATTTCAAGTATGTAGTTATTTTTATTAATTGAGTACCCTAGTAAGTACTTATGTGTATGAAAGGAACTTGGACTTTTACGTTTTTCTCGTATCAAAAACTACATAATTGTAAGGCTATTTATTTAAAACGTGCTTTACTATTTTAAGTATACATACTGAGATTAAACTCGCCTGATCGGCCGATATAACATTGTATGCCATATTTCTATTCTAAAGAAATAACACATGCATGCATACATACATACATACATATGTGTATATGTGCATACTTACATACTTTTTCTGTCACTTGAACTAAAAAGAGCAAATATACGTCAACATAAATTAAACGTGTTCAGCATTTTTTATTTTTACATGCACATAGTACTTACATACATACATATGTATGTAGCTACATTTGGGCATATAAATGTACCCTGAAGGAAACGTGGGGTTAAGTGTCCCCAAACCACCACTTTTGTCGACTATTTTGGCGACATTGTCAACGGAGCGAGCGTCTACATATTAATATTCTTTTTGATGCGTAGAAAACATTTTTCCAGATACACACAACCATGTTTCCTCTCAATGTTTCATTGGTTTGTTGAAAGTGAAACTGGTGTCAAGCAACATTTACTGCCAGTTCATAGAAGCCATGTAAAAATTCTCGCCTGGCTATTTACATTGAAAACAAAAACAAATTTTGAGTGATTTTGAGGTTCTATGAACTTGCAGTTAAATTTTTGTATAAATTTGTTTAGGAAATCAAATTAAAATGTTAACATTAATCTATTGAACAATAATTAAAAAAATATACAAAAATTAATTACAAAAAAACTAATAAAGTAACAACCAATAATTGGTAGAGTGAATAAAAAAACCATTTGCTTTTTACAAGCTTTTATTTAGTGTCACTTGTCCCGTTGTCTATCTGTAATCAAATCTTGCAAATTAAATTTGATCCACTTCCCGGTTTCCGATTGAGCTGATAATGCAATATTATTATGACATAGAGCTGATCTGATGATGGCGGATAATTTTTTTGGATAATTTAAATATCATAAAAAAAGCTTGTTTTTAAAAAAGGTTTTTTTAATTACTACTTGTTACTTAAAAATTTGCTTTAAAACCCCAGATATGTAAAAAGCAATTGCTTTTTTTATTTACACTACGCATTGTATAAAAATACTTAATGTGAAAATTAAAAAAGTTTAAGTGAAAGTGTTCACTATGAACATTTTGTTGAGTCTGTGGAAGATTTTGTGCCATCAGACTTTCAGATTCATACGCAAGTGTTTGACTTTACTAATTTAGCGAAACATACACCAGTTATAAACTAGTGAACTAGTTGCTGTTATTGTATGTTTTTAATGCATAAATTCCATTTTTTTACACATTTGTTTAATAAAACACCAAAATGCGAACAAAATATGAAATTTCATTATCAAAAGTGTATAATAGAATTACTACCAGTAGTATCAACGTCAGTAGTTGCACATGTTAAATGTCTGTAGCAAAAAGAAAAAGCATTGTCTGGGGTATAATTCGTTAGTAGTACTGGCGATAAAGTCAATAGTGAAACACTACTGATTCTGACTAGTGATATTTCCTACAGGGTATCTAAATATGTATACATATATACATATGTATGTATGTGGGCATATGTGCTTATTTACACACACACACACCCCACAGGAAATGCCAATAGTGATTTACTGGTGAAATTGTCAATAGTACTACTAACCAAGTGTACCCCAGCCAATGTAATCGCCTATTGACATATAACATGGGGTTGTCATTTAAAATCTACCAGTAGACTTTAGCATTATTGACGAGGTAGTTCTTTTTCGACCATATGTAGACATTTGAACCAAGGATTCATTAGTACATTTTAATGACCCTCGTGTACAGTTTTATAAGGGTTGGGGCAAAAAACTTAAACACGTGAATACTTATATATTTTTTAATATTATTTTTTTTATTTAAAATTAAATAAATTATTTTTAAATTATTCACATTAGAATTTATTTTGCACTAAAAATTAAATAATTATTAAAATATTTAGATCGAAACTGTAGCTTAAAAGATATTAATTGAAATTAAAAGTTTTCATTCGAAACTAAAAATAGCAATTCAGTTTGATAAAGTATCAATTGAACATCAAAAACTATCAATTGATATCCAAAAATTCCATTTGAAATTCAAAAACTACATCTGAAATTCAAAAATTACATTTGAAATTTAAAAATTTTTATTAAAATTCAAAAATTCCATTTGAAATTTGAAGAATATCGTTGGCAATGTCACAGAGATACACTAGAACTGTTGTCTCTAAGATGTCTCTACTCGCGCATAAAAGCAAAGTTGTCGATATATTAACTAGTGCAATTGTCGCTAGAGAAAAGAGTGTTGACCTAAGGTAGTATGAATAAAAAAGTATTTGCTTTTTATTTAAAAATTTCTTTAAAAAAAAACAACAAAAAACATACATACGAGTGCATATTTGGGGTTTTAAAACAAATTTTTAAGTAAAAAGTAAATACTCTTTTAATTCATACTATCCATAGAGACATATGGTTCTAAGCTGACTAGAGGGTACATACATATACACTAGAATTCTGATATTTCGTAATAGCAGGGAACGAGTAGAATTTACAATTTGACAACATTTAATTTTTTTTTAATATTTAATTTTATTTTATTTTCAGTTGAAATATTTAAAATGTTACATTTTCCGTTTTCAACATGATCGAGCTCATCGCATTGAATATTTTGAAAAAATGCATCACTTCCCATTAATAATGGGCCACCAATGAGAATATTGGACTGTCTGCAATTTTTAAACCACAAAAATAGAAACCTGTGTATTTTTTCATATTCAAGTTGTGTTTACACAATGTTGCCAGTGGATGTTTTGATAAATACTTCCTCATTTTTAAAAAAACCTATTCCCTTACGCGCTTAAAAATGTATTTGTGTACGAGTATATTAAAGTTTTAACAGCAGAAATCGACAACAAAAAAATATTTAACATTTCTATTCAATTCAGGCTTAAGATCACTGCACTATTTTTTAAATTACAACTCCGAGATTCGAAATTAATGCATTATTTTCCACTATTTTGAAGAAGTTATCTTAGATCACATTTATTTTGTTTTTGGTCAACTACTGTCTAGTTCAAATTTAAGCATTTGTTACGGTTTAGAAAATATATACAGAAAATTTTTTAGGGGGTATATAAACTTCGAAAATAGCGTTAGGTAATATGTGAACGGGCCATTAGTGTATACGTATCAGTGTTGTCAGATTTATTTTGAGCCTTCTCGCCAAATGACTTGTCGAATATCGCCAAATATCGCCAATATAATAAAACATTAAATTATAGCTACAAAAATAGTTTTTTATTTTGTAATTACATTACAAATATTGTTAAATTTTAAATTCAGTAGCTAACGTCTATCGTAAAACATAAAAATTATATTATTTAAAAAAATTAAGAAAAGTGTTTACATTAACATATAAATACTGGAGTACAAAAAATATTTAAAAATAACTTATTCCAAAAGATCAACCCAAATAGAATAAATTTAACTTGAACACCAAGATAAAAATTATTATTTAAATCTTGTGATAAAACTGAAGTAATATTTACTTAAATGTGTATTTAAATACACATATCATATCCTTAAAATGGTAAGTACCAGCAGCATCGTCGTATTCATACACTCTATGCGAGAACTCGTGTAGGCTTTTTGGTGCTTCATTATCAAAATGTTGGTTCTAATTAATAAAAGAAAGTTTTCCCCACTGTGCTTTATAAACACCAAATGAGATTTTGTGGGCCATATTTTTTTAAACTTCTTGAATTTCAGATAATTTTGTTTGAGATAAAGAGTCACAACATTTAGAATTTCATGCACGAAATATTTTATGCTATAGAAAAAATTCCTTACAAAAAAATTTCATATATTTAACATTATTTTAATTTATTGAAATCGTAAAAATATCGCCAAAAATATCGCCCAAGGAGTTATAATATCGCCAAGTATACCGCCAATCGCCATTTCAAAATTTTCATCGCCAAAAACAAATTTTCGTCGCCACGTTTGGCGAGATATCGCCATATCGGACAACACTGATACGTATGTGCAACGTATGTACATACATAAGTATGTATATTGCACATACATAAGTATACATTTGCTTATGAGCATATTGTACGAATGGATGTGTGTATGTTTGTACGCACCCTGCAGAAAACATGAGGTTAAGTGTCCCCAAGTCGCCACTTTTGCCGACTATTTTGGTGACATTGCCAACAGAGCGTCTATTAATAATGGTTTTAATGCGTAGAAAACATTTTTTCAGATATACACAACTATGCTTCTTCTTAATGTTTTATTGGTTTGTTGAAAATAAACGTGACATCAAGCAAAATTTAAGTGTTTGTAAAAATTATCTTAAGAAATACTTAGAATTATAAGGTAAATATATATAAATGTATTTAACAATAATTAAAAAAAATAAAAAAAACAAATAAAATAACAAACAATATTGTATAAAAATATAAAATGTGAAAATTGAAGAGTTTTAAGTAAAAGGAAATTTTGACCCTGTGGAAGATTTTGTGCCATCAGGTAAAGATTTGTCACATTTTAAGATCCATACGTAAGTGTTTGACTTTATTAATTCAGCGAAACATACAATTTTTAATTTTATGTATTTAATAGAAATGGCAAACAATTTCCTGCAGGTAGTGACAGTGTCTATAGTGAATCAGTACAGTTTTACTACGGACATCGAGCGAGGAAATATCGATATTATAGACTAGAGCCCCTAAAATTTACTAGTGAATCTTTGGTGCCAATGTCTCCATGTGGTGACAATGTCACTAGTAAATCACTACATTTTCACTATTCGCATTTTCTGCAGGGTACTTAGTTACATCCCTGAAGAAAACATTTGGTTCAGTGTCTCCAAGTCACAACTTTTGTGGACTATTTTGGTGACATTTTTTCCGATACACACAACTATGCTTCTTCTTAATGTTTTATTGGTTTGTTGAAAAAAAAACGTGACGTCAAGCAAAATTTATTAAACAATAATTAAATTAAATTAAACAAAAATAAATTAAAAAAAAAACAAATAAAATAACAATCCATATTGTATAAAAATAGAAAATGTGAAAATTAAACAATTTTAAGTAAAAGGTGCCAATTATGGAAATTTTTGTTTGACCCTGTGGAAGATTTTGTGCCATCAGGGAAATATTTGTCACAGTTTCAGATCAATACGCAAGTGTTTGACTTTACTAATTCAGCGAAGCATACAATTTTTGATTTACATGTACATACATACATATGTATTTAATAGAAATGAAAAACAATTTCCTGCAGGTGGTGACAGCGTCTATAGTGAATCAGTACAGTTATACTAAGGACATTTCCCACAGTGTGGTGATATCATGAACAGTAAGTCAGTACAATCTTACTATTGACATTTTCGTCGGATGGTCCCACAAGAACTACATAGTCAGTATTGACGCAGTTCTGATAGATTTCGTAGGACAAGACTGTGTTAAATGTCAATAGTAGATAGCATTAGTTGGGGTATAATTTTTCAGTAGTACTGGTGACATCGTCAATAGATAATCAGTATAATTTTACTATTGACATTTCCTGCATGGATATTATAGAACGAGATCCAGACAATTTGTTGTTTTTGGACATACATAATTTGCGAAACTTCTATCAATAATTGCAAAACCAACTGCATGTTGTTATTATTTTATAAATTTCACGATTAAAAAAAGCCGAAAGAGGGAACAATAATAGGTTATACCAACAAAATTATTTCTTTAATCTTAAAAAGAAATTTTGTCAAAAAAAATTTTTAAAATATTTATAAAAATAACACACCGTTTCCAACACACGGTGAAGTCAGATTTTTTTAATGTTCAATTTTAGTGCAAAGTGTTGTTAACACTTATGCGTCAATACACTTCTAGTCCGCTCTACCTTTCACATAATACATATTATAATATTATAGTATATACCAAACAGACACACAGTCGTCTGTATTCTAGATGTAAATAATTTTATTAAGATTCATAGAAAAATTGTCTAAACGTCATAAAAAAAATCTATTTAAAACAGCCACACAGTATACTTACATACATACATTCTTACATATGCAACCATAATTAATTAATAATACATGAAATTAAAAAAAACAAAAACGAAACCCCTTCAACTAAGCTAATTAAATTTATCGAACTCTCTCGCCTTTAAGTATGTATGGTTTTCAAACAATAACAAATAGAAGAAAAAAAGAACAAATACTACAAACACACCTACATCTTTTGTTTCTTTGTTTAAGTGTAAGTCTATCAAAAACTAGCAACAAGCAAAAAAAATATTTAACATTTCCTTATATTATTCCACTTCAAAGGCTAGCGAGTGTCTCATCCTAGATCCTGGAAATGCACATATCGAACCTTTGCTACAAGAGTCATAACCCAAAAAAATTACTTTGCGGCTCTCTTGTAGCCAAGCCTGGATATGGACATATGTAGGTACTCATATCCCAAAAAAAGGTTTTGGAAACATTGCACCAGTTGATGTTGTTTCTGATATTCGAGGAAATGGTGTGATATAAAATAAAAAATAACTAGAAATCTTAATGACCAACCAGTTTAAATTGAAATTCATTATTGTATTTATTTGCAAATTAAAAATCTGATTTTTTGTTCACGTATTGTGCATACGAGTATACATACATAAGTATGTATGTACAATATACATACATTCATAAATATTTTGCCTCATGCAAACCAGATTATGTATGTATATGTATATTTAGATAAGTACATACACATGTATATTTACATATATGTAACATATGTATGTATGTACATATATTATGGAAGATCGATTTGTCTTGGAAAACATAGGCCTGAAATGTGTCGAGCTATGTTAAGGCAGTTAAAATGTTCCACAAAAATATACATCGCATAATTTGGCATAAAAGAGCTTAACATATCTCATACCAAAAATAAACCTCATAACTTTGGCCGCTTTGATCGTAAAATGATGAAACTTAAAAACATAAGAAGACCTCATCGGGGTTACTTTATATGCGAAATTTAAATGTTTTACAAGGAAAGCATTCTGAGCTATGGTGGGACAATGCCCATATATCGCTGGCATCAAAAATTGATTTTTTAGCCTCAAAAAAGTAAAACCGCCGTTTTTCTACGACAATCTACAAGAAGTAGCAACATTTGTATGACAGCACCATCTGGCGTGAGTTTTAGGTAAAAATAAATATCAAAAATGGATTTTGGCTGTTGCACTGTGTTATTAGTGCATATTTAAATGCTGCCAGTTCGTTCGTAGAATTTCTAAATTTTCGCTGCTAGAACTATAAAATATTGATGCAAATTGATAATTGTGAAAGAAAGTGGAAGTAATTATTCAGGAACTACTTTTTCTTTACTTTCAAAATATCAATATGTATGTATTTCTTACTTTTCAGGAATGGATTATTAATAACATCCAGATAATTAATTAAGAAGCTACATATATCACTTATGCAAAATTGGAGATCATTTGTAGTTTTCGAAAATACTTGCGATATGTCTTTTACCAGACTGCGCGACGCAAAGAAGGGTATTGTGATTATCAGATGTGTGTTCCCTTGCGGCACTATATACTCGTAAACCGAAGCCTTAATCAATCGATTGGTTTTAATCCTATGAGTGTCACTAAAGACATGATAGTAGTCAAAATTCAATATGGCGTCCAACAGAGGCTAACTATAACAAAATAGGTATCATTCGACTCCACCGGCAGTTTCTCGCAGACTTGCCATAAAAAATGACATGTGCTTTAAAATTGTATTGATAGCGTGCAAACCGGCCATTCGCATGCACTTTTCACCCAAAAAAAAACTATAAACACTTTTGGCCCCATAACTTTCAAATGCGTCGTTTTTCGGAAAAATCTTATATGCAGAATAAATAGCACAACATATTTTCTGTACATAGTTTTGCCCTAAGTATGGCCTATCATGGTGCTTTAATGAGATGAAACTAAGTTTTTTGGGAAGACCTTTTTTCAACGGCTCTCGCTAAAAATTGTATGTACTTTAAATTTTTTCCTATTTGCTGCAAAAAATATAATATGAATTACCTTCCTATTTATGTTTAATACTCATGAGTTTTGCATTTGATTTTAACTCTTTTTTGTTATTTTTTATCCATTTTTTGTCTACATTTAGCCACTATTGGTGAAAGAATTCTGGCATCATTGCATTGCACCGATAAAATAGCGGGCAAAGTGAAAATTATATTCTAAATTTGAAAGTGAAATTGATTCACAAACATTAATTAATTGTTATTGTTCTTAAGTTTTTGCCGCCCCTAAAGTCATGCCACCCTAGTCCCGGGCCTCATGGGCCTATACGTAATACCAGTGATGGTAATACCAACGTCAGTATAGCAAAAAGCATTGTCCCGGTTATAATTCGTCAGTAGTGCTGGTGACAAAGTTACTAGTGAATCAGTACTGTTTTACTAGCGCGATTTTCTGCAAGGGTTCTTAAAAACTGCAAATTTACTGCATTCGAAAGATGTTGAGTTGAGCTCACTTAGATATCTTAAGATAATGAATCGATTCAGTTCGCTAGACTTCAATTTTAAAAATTTAATCAACTCTTAACCTCACAAAGACACGTCGATTTCTGTAAATTTTACTATAATCAGTTTCACTGAATTTTACGAGTATAGACTTAAAAGTGTATCGGATGCCGCAAATTTGAGCAGGCTTAGCTTAGCGGGAATTTCAGGGAAGGCCTGAAAAGTCAACCGATTCTCATATTTGCCCTTTTTCTTTAATAAAACTGAAAATTAAGTCTAGAAAAATATTGGGAAATTTCGGGGCATAAGATTTTTCTCCTCCACGGTATGTCCAAAGTCGGAACGGAAATTGTTTAATCTGTTCATTTCGTTAATAAAACTCAAAATGAAATATGTACATATGTATGTCCAGAAAAAAATATTTTAGTGTTATTTCGCCGAGAAAAGAATTTGGAACTCATTTCAATTTGTACGGTACTTATGTACATTTTTAATTTTATTAAATTCAATAATTTATTGTAGAGAAAACAATTGGAAATTTCTTCGCTGAGGTTTGTAATAATGGACATTTGTTCACTTCTTTATATGGGAAAAAATGTTGTCAAGTTCACAGGTGTCATCCAGACGATTACAAATTTATATAATGCATAGCATTTGCAACGATAGGTATTGTGCCAAAGAAGAACTTGATCAAAATTTTTATCTCACTACTTTTAATGGCCAATATTTTGGATAGGAACTTCGCCTTTTTTCACATTTATGGTTTCGGGAGGGTCATACATACTAAACATAGTTTTTTAAAAATCAAATATTTTCTTTATTTTAACATGCATACTTACGCATGTGTGGATGTACATATTAATTTAGATGGTTAATGATGACAATTTAAAATTAAAAGCAGCTAACACGGCGTGTACATTGAAAAAATATATTTGATAATTTTACTCACTTCCGACTTCTATAATTATTAAAAATTAAAAACAAAACTGTAAGATAAATATGATTTAAAATTTGAATGCTTATTGTTAGTTCATTTTTGAAGATACAATAAATAAAAATATGTATTAAAAAAATCAATATAAGGCCGATCACGGATGTGACGATTTGAGCCCAGATTTATTGCTTATATGTATATCAGAAACAACAAATCAATAAAACCTTAAATTTGCGCTAAACATAGTATTATTAACGTGCTATCAAAAAATGGCAACAAACAAAAAAAAATATTAATGATTTCTTTATATTATTCCACTTTAAAGGCAAGCGAGTGTCCCGTTCTAGATTCTGGAAATGCCCATATGTATGTACATATTTAATATTTTAGGTCCGTGTGGTTAAAATTTTTTATTGGTAGTAATTTTAAAAGTTTACAGATGTACTGGATGTATTTTATAGTACATATCGCTGATTTACTCAAAGAAAATAACGTTTTGAGTTAGTGGTGCAGAATTAATCCTCATATCGTTTTTCATATTGTGTAAAAATTTCATACAAATACCTATTTTACTCAACTCTTGAGAGTAAAATAAAATTTTCTTTTTTTATTAATATGTGCGTAAATTGAAAACTTCAAGCTCGTTTCTGGCTAAATGGTTTTTTTGAGTTATGATGTTGTTTGAGTAAATGAACATTATGTACATTGTATTAATATGTATATATCATAATTTTTTTGAAATCGAGATTTTTGCATTTTTGGATGATGCATTAAATTTTCTTCTATCGAAATATGCAAAAAACTCGATTTCAAAAAAAGAATGAGTTAAGGCCTTTCTATATTAAGGAAGCGATATAAGAGGTACACTATTTCATTTGTTACGTGATTGGAATTTTAAAAGTATGGATATATGTATGTACATATGCTTGTACATACATATGTATGTACATATATGCAATTAGAGAATTTTAATATTTTAAGCTTCAAATGTCTAACACTTCCGTATAACTATTTCCAGATCCATATGTATGCATTTGTACATGTAGATATGTACATATATATGCATGTGTGCGCCTGAAAGCAAATACTTACACAGATTTTTATGCATGTGCATTAGGGTTCCCCTCACTGTATGGGTAAAAATATTTTGCAAGTTATCGGTTACAAGTCCGTATAAATATGTTCTTCACAGCAAAAAAAATAAACTTTGGAAAATTTGTTCTGATCGAGTTACGGGAACGCGTGCCTCATACGCCGTTAAATTGGTGGAACGTGAATATGCGGTCTTAAATGAAACCCCTTAAATTCCCAAATATTTTATTTTATTAAAAAATCTTTAAAAACACTATTAAGCCACCAATTTTAGATATTTATATAGGGTGTTTTTTATTGAGGTATAGAACTTTAAGTTGGCATCACTTTTTTAACTGGCGGCCATTTTGTCAGCTGTCAAGTGATTAATATTTAGTTTGGTTTGCCATTTCATCATGAACAGGTTGACAAAAGAACAACGCTTGCAAATTGTGCAAATTTATTTCGAAAATAATGGTTCAGTTCGCGAAGTTTACCGCAAGCTCCGTCCATTTTATGGTCGACATAATCGTCCATCAGAGCAATTAATTCGGTTAACCGGTCAATTGGCCACCAAGATCGTGTGATTTGACACCATTGGATTATTTTCTTTGTGGATATGTGAAGTCGCTCGTCTACGCCAACAAACCAGAAACGTTAGGGGACTTGGAAGCCAACATTCGTGGCGTTATTGCCAACATACGGCCCCATATGCTCGAAAAAGTGGTTGAAAATTGGACCTGTAGAATTGGCTTTATTCGAGCCAGCCGCGGCGGCCACATGCCCGAAATCATATTTAAACGTTAATGGCATAAAATTATCCTTCCAATAAAGCCAAATTGATGGACATTAAAACGATTTTCTTGTGTTTTATTTCAATTCGAAGTTATATACCTCTAAAAAAACACCCATTATATACAACTAGAAGGTTCAAGATTTTACACAAAAATAAAATATTTGTATTATTACTTTAAAGTACATACATGCATTCAATGTATGTAATTAGTTGTGAATTTGGGGGTTCCCCCTATAAATATGTCATACAGAAATTTGGTTTAATATTGTCTTTTCCTGTTCAGTTCCTTTCTTGTTCTCGTAAAAGTCGCGAGTATAAACTGAGCTCAAAAATCCGAAAGTCTAAGAAAATTCAAATTTTTTTTTAATATCAAAATATCAAAAAAAAATATCCGTAATATTTTCCGAGATATAAGGATACAGATTTAACCCTATTTTACCCCTTTTTACTTCCTTCGAATTCGAATTTCCAAGTATACTTTAGGTGATCTACACTAATACTATCTTTCCACTACGAGTTGAATCACTTGCTTCGCTCTCTCAATCATGTTTATGAATCATCTCGTTTGCACGGTGGATTCGTGCTTCGTCTTGGCATTTTTTATGTACATATATTCACACATGCATACGTATCATACGCACGAATATTAGAGTTGTGCTGTAAAGCAACGAACTATATCAATTGAACTATTCCCTTAAGTGAACAATGTGAACTGGTTCAGTCTAGTTGTTCCTTTTTTGTTCTTTTGGTCTTTGTTGTTATTTTGGTCTTTCTTGTTCATTTGGTCTTTCTTGTTCTTTTGTTCGTTTTTGGTCTTTAGTTCGTTTTTGGTCTTTAGCTCGTTTTGTTTATCTTCTTCTCTGTTCCTAACCAATGCACAAGCAATTTTTTTGCCATTTTCGATTTTCTCGCAAACGGCTCGACAGAATCTTAGCAACATTGTCTCATTTTGTTTTCCTAAGTGTCCACTTTAAGAATATATGAGACTTTGGCGTGGGGATCCAAGAGTGCACCTGGGAAAATTCATCCACGGATTTTTTGTGGCCATTTTCAATTAAGTCGATTTTCTCGAAAACGGTTCGACTTTAAGAATATATGAGACTTTGGCTTAGGGGTCCAAGAGTTGTCCTGGAAAATGCATCCACGATTTTTCTTTAATTTCCGCCCTTGAATTCCCAAAATTGATGCTGGCTTCTTAATACATTTTTAAAAATACCCATAATTTTCCCCCCATTTTTCCCCGGTTTTTAAATTCCCAATATCGACGCTATTTTGGCGCACTTGTTCTGTAATAAATTGTCAACTGTTTCTGACTAGAACGATCACATTTTTCTACTAAAATTATGAGTTTTGCATCGTCCATTGGTTATGTTTCAATATAGTTTTATGTTTTTATGGTAAAAATTAAAATGTCTAAATTCTTAAAGCACAGTCACAGTTTATTTCTTAACAGTTTTTTGAAACAGAACAGAACAGAATGAAAGAGAAAAACTAACGTCTTGTATCAGATTTCTATGAACAAAAAAGAGTCAGCTGATTCGTAACAGAGTAGAAATTAAAAACTAATTGTGCCTGTAGGATTATATCTACACAAACCAAATTTGACATTTAGAGTAGTTAACAAATAACTTGCGAGAAGTTTTCGCGTTGGGAAATATAAAAGAATTATAATGGTGGTCATGTTTCCCACAGCCTGATTCATATAAAACCTGAAGTAAGCTTACAAGAAACATGAGCCATAACCAAACCAAAACTCAATTGGTTTCTATGGTAATTACTATAGCGCTATGGGGAGCAGTGTTGCCAGAAAATGATGATAAGAGAATGCTAAATCGGTAAAAAAAAATGCTAAAATGTTCTACAGAAGAAAAGTATAATGCCAGATTTAAATGTAGAAATAATTATCGAAATGGCTTTGAATTTCATGTTTATAAAAACTTATTAGTATTTGCAGGTGTTTTTAGAGCACATACAAATATAAAATAGTTAATAAAATTAGCTGGATCCTATGAGCATTTCACTGTTGGTAGTGCAGATCATCAGGGAACCTTTATTTTGCAATGCATGTACGTTTATGAGAAAAATCATCTATACAGAAGAATTTTTTTAACAAAATACAATTTTTTATTTTCATCAAATTCTGCCAGAATTTTTTGAAAGTTGAATGCTTTTTATTTAATGAAAATGTCAGATCTGGCAGTGAAAATGCTAAAATGGCAATAATGATGGGGAGTCACCTATAGTCAAATACAGTGTTGACCATTAGTTTGGTTCGAACGGCTGTTTTCTATGGTTATGGTTATGGTTATGGCACGTTTGATTGCCTTTAGTGGCGTCACCTCATAGATGCGCCTTGGCTGTTATTATGAAATTTCTCGTTTTTTTCTTCGCATCACTAGAAGTGATGCCAATATCATACAGTTAAAAAACGGTAAAAATTTATAGAGCTCTTAAAAATATCGAAACCCGATAGTCGTAAATAAGAATCGATGTATCGATATATCGGTTTTTGAAATATCGGCGATATATAACGATATTTATTTTCCCAAATGTCGATATTTCGATATATCGCTATTTTTGCCCATCTCTAGTGGGATGCAATGATAAAATTTAATTTATAAGAAATAGTTTGGTGTATGATATAAGTAAGATGTATTTATGTTTTTATCTTATCTATTTAAAATAATAAATGATATTTATGTGGAAGCGCAATCAGAAGATGTAAGAGTACATTTAATTTTAAAGAGGCTTTCTTTTTTATTTCGTCACTTGTGAATACTTTTTTTAAACAAAAAATACATTGATGATGATCATGTTGATAATATAGATCAATATACACACTATCTTCCAACGGAAGAAATTTAACACGTTGTTTTAACACATGTTGATAATATAGATCTATATACACACTATCTACCAACGGAAGAAATTTAACACGTTACTGAAGTTGAACTATTAATAACCAAAAATTCAGTTTTTCAACACAAAGTTGTAAGCTTAAGCAAAGTTTATCAGCATGAGGTCAATGAGAGTCGTCAGGATTCTGTCGGTATTATAATTATAATAAATTTCAGTTACATCTACTTGATATAAACATACTTTGAACTTAAGTGTGAGTGAGTTTTGGAAAGATTCTCCGATATCCTAACAAATAGTTTCAATGAAAAAGTTTTTTATAATATTCATCGAATCGTTCAAGGTATTCTTGCTATTCTGCACGCTTCATTAATTGTGGAAAGAATATTTTCAGTTCGAAGTTTGAGCAAAAGTAAAATGAGAAGTAGACTGTAATTAGAAATTTAGCATCTTCAATACATGCTAAAGACTTTTTGAAGTCTAACAATATACATTTTTTATAGTAGTAATGCATATAAAATGAAAAAAAATAAATTCTGTTGTACCGATAGAATCTTTGTTGAATTCAAATAAATAGCTTACAATTATTATTAATTTTATACAATTTATCAGTACATATATCAACCAAAAACCATATATATTTGTGACATCTGATTAGGAAAAGTTATATATATCTTTTAAAACTAGTTTAGAGTGCTTATACTCTTTACGTACATATGTATGTCCTTTAAATTAGAATGAACATTAAGTGCAAACATTTAAAATGTATAAAAAAGTTTGGCACTATTCAAATGATTTTGGCACTATTTAGAAAGGGATACGGCACGACATCAAAATTTCCAATTCCCATAACTGATACAAATATATGAAAAAAAAACACTGTTGAAACAAATACTAGTACATGATGAGCGTTCGTGCGCATGTTCGTTAGGTTTTTTGTGACACCGACAAGGATGGAGAGAGGGAACTTTGCTCTGAGTGTAATTACACATACATATTGTTTGTAATTTTTTTTTGTATTTGCAGCTCATCGCAGCTATCCAAGAGCTGTTTTAATAGGCTATGGTGTTTAATATACAAATCCTAAACGAATCTTCTGCTGATTATTTGGAGAGTAATATTGTAGCATCTGTCTTATAAATCTTGCATTACATTTATCTAAAATATGTTTGTTCTTTTTTATTTTCATATTTACTGTTATAGATTGTTATGTTTGTCTTCGTTTGTTCGCTGATGCTTTCATTTGAGTTTTGAATAAGAATCTTGTCGGTTGTTTCAAGTAGGGATGTAACGATACGCCATTTCGCCGATCCGATACCGATACCGATACTCAAAAATAAATATCGCCGATACCGATTCCGATACCGATACGCATATTTAAATTGAGCTCAAGTAAAAATTAACAAAACTCAAGTAGAATAATTCTTCTATTATACAAAATAACAGTGTTTATTAATGAACCATTCAAATCATCAAAATTTTCAGTACATTTCAGTTTCTAAAATTCAAATTTTCAAACTACAAAACGTCTGCAATATTTATGATTTTACAAAATAAACGTTGACATTCAGTTTAGATTGGCTCAAGATTTAAAATTGATATTAATAAGACTTAAAAAAAAAGAATTGAATTTCAATTCATGTTAACAAAAAATTAATAATTGTTTTTCACAAAATAACAGTGTAAGATTGAATGAGTCAATTCAAACTGAATGAGTCAATAAGTCAATTCAAACTGAATGTCATACTGTTTATTTTCTAAAATCATCAAAATTGTCAATACATTTCAGTTTCAGTTGTTCAAAAAACTCTAAAGAAAAATATAAGAAGTATCGGCGTATCGACAGTAAAATAATTAAAGATATGTTAAAGTGAAGTATATATTAATTTAATGTGTTTGGTAGTTTACATCAAATATTTATTAAATTATTGGAGGTACGTAAATACCTTTTAAAATAATTTAATTCTTTTAATTAATTGAATTTTCATAGATCTTTGCCATTCAAAGTTCTTGTAACACCGTCTTGTATACGCCAAAGATAGAAGCAATAGACGATTAAAAAACTAAATTCGACATATTACATAATCATAAATTTTCTATGTACAGAGACTGATGCATCTATGTACATACATATGTACATAAAATAGTTTTTTATCAATTAATGAAAAAAGTTTTTTATTGTATTATTAATAAGTACTAAAAATTTTTTTTACTTCTAACTTGCAAAATAAAAACATACTGAGTATTGTACGAATCCCCGATTCATTATTGAATGATTCTTATACAACTCTCCCAATGATTCGAATAAGATTAACATTGAAGAGCCTAACACGATTCTCAATATTCTTAAAAGAAGAGTTGCAAGATACGAGTAATCTCTAGATAAATCTCAAATGATTGCATCTACGACTAATAAATAAGCCTTGTGCGGCTCTTGTACATGAATCGTCTTCGGTAACAGTTTCTCCCGTGCGAAACATCTTCCACGATTAAAATATGAGCTCGTCTGCGATTGAAAATGCTCTGCATACGATTCACAATAGACTCTTCTACGATTGAAAAGGCTAGCTGGGATGTGTTTCATGTATCATTTACTTACATATGTACTTATGTATGCATGTGAAATTTTACGTTTATTATTTATTTTTTCAACACATCATAAGGTACTTTTGGTAAAAGCAGTTTTATGTATCTTATTTGCTTTAGAAAAACAAATACAAACAAATGTGTTATTCTCATTTGCTCATTGCCCAACCATACAATAATTGCTTAAAAATCAACATTAAGAACTAGTAACAGATACGCTGAATAACATACATATGTGTTCATACCAGAACCAAAACATACGCAAAACTGATGCAAACAGGTATATCTGTGCAGGCCTATAATATATACAGCTCTCCAGCCTCATAAAAAATATTTTAGGTTTATTACGGGTTTATTTGACAAAATTTTCCATAGAAATATGTCAAATATGCCTGAAATTTTTTTTATGAATAAGGCAGTTAGTCGTTTGGGCTGGGCGATTATATATCAGTCAATCAGTAACATTACTCTTTCATATATATTATATATTTGGCACCATGTTTTAATAAATATATTTTTATAATATATTTTACTTGACTTGATATGAATGTACATACATGTATGTATTCTTAATATCTGTGCGGCAAAGCAGTTACTCAGGTTTAGACGCGACAGTTTTTCTTGCTCAACTTTTGATTTTATAATGAGAAAGAAAAAGATAGGTATACAAAAGGTATATATTACTTTCTCAACTCTCTCATACAAAATCAGAAGTTTAGCAACTAAAACTGCCGAGTCTAAAACCAACCTAACTACCCGACGACATAGCAATTTAATTGCTGAGAACACTCAATAACGTCGGCAGAATAATTTAAAATTGTTTGCTTGAGGCGGGGACAGGGTTCCCAGATTTCTTTCGACTGTCATCCCCAATTTGAAATTTTGATCCCCGAAATTCCTTAAAAAGTAATTTGTACTATCCCCAAAAATCCCTACTAAAAATAATACTAATTCAATTTATTTAATTATTTTCTTATGAATATTTTATTTGTACTGTGGTTCATATTACTTGTACACACGGTTTATATTTAAATATGTACATATTTGTATTTATAATTCTAAAAAATTAATTAAATAAAAAGAAGTGAAATCTTCTGTATCGTCCTATAAAGAACTTTTTTGGTGCATACTTTTAGAGTTACAGAATTTTACTATTTCTGGAGATGGATCAAAAGTGTCACAACATATTCCATTATTTTTAATGTAATGTATATTAATTCTTAACAGAGATTCGAGCAATTCGCACTGTTTTAGTATTTATTGAGTTCATTGCCGAAAAAACTCTTTCAACGCAAGCGTTGCTCCTTGATACACAAAGTACATTTTAAATCATTACAGTTCTTTAGACGGCCGTAATCCAACGGCATCTTGATATGAATAAACTTCTACCCAAAACATGTTTGAGTTGCTTGTTATTTGTATATAAAATTTTAACGAACTAATTGTCACATAACTTGGAAGTTATATACATATAAACCAAAAATTAGCTGATGAGCAATCTTGCCAATGTGAGTATATGTCTTCTAATAAACCTTGTTTAAGTCTTACAACCAACAAATGTTAAAAACAAGTTCATTTTTACTAGTAACAATTTTTATTTTAAGCGTTTTTGTTAACATTTTATATTATTTATGAAATTAAAAAGAGCAATTGGAAAATGTACTGAAATTAAAATAATCTAAGAAATAAATAAAACAAATATTAAGTAAAATACAAATCCCCATAAAATTCCCAAAACATAAAAATTATCCCTAACGAATTCCTCAATCCCCAAACCAAAATTTGTATCCCCAATTGCAAAAAAATCCCAGATTTTTTTACAGAAATTTTACACATTTGTAGAGCAGGTATTGCCTAAAATATATACACATTTCCAATGAAAAAATACGAAAAATGTATGTTTATTTTTTTTTTTATATCATGTTTTCAATTGATGTCTTTTTATATTTTTCTCGAATTCACTGTTTTGCAAAAATTAATAAACAAAATGTAACAAAAGTGACTGCAGATTGCTTGGCAATAATTACTCGAGCAATCATTGCGCAATGGATTGTTACTTATGGCAATCGTGGTAGGAAATTTCATGGACGCAATCAAATTTGACAAATTCCCACAATGGATATTGCTACGTGAAGACTCAGTGTTAGAGTTGATCAGGACTGCATGTGAATTGACGGCTGTGATACTTCATAATCAATTGCCGTCATCAAGGAAACAACTTAAAATGTTAGATTGAATTAAAGTACATAAAGAAATAAATGAATTAATTAATGAATTTATGCATTGTTTTGCCTCAGCAGAATATTTTTAACACATAACTCGAAAAAGAGGTGATCATCTGTTGAACAAGATTATCAATTTGAAAGGCGACCTGAAAGAAAATACGAGTATTAGCATCAGGTTTGAAAAAATACATACATGTGTATATGTATATATGTCCGCGTACAGACTTGCAATTTTTTTAAATTCAGCTTTGAAATTCTATTAGTATCCACATCATGACATTTTTGTCTAGCAATTATGTATTAAAAAAATTCTATTTCATCAAAAATTTTCCTGAAAAATTAACAATTCTATTTAGTTTTTGATGTATTTTGAGTTTTTCATACAACTTAAAAAATAAAATAAAACAAATACAAATTTTATATATAAAATAATATATTAAAATATATACATTTAGCCTAAACATGTCTATATGACTGCATTTTATTGGCGCTTTAATAAATCATCAGCAGACTTCAACCATACTTTTGAAAAGTTTCAGACTTCTTATCTTATGCACATACTTTCAAAAATCATTTGAGAATACGAAATATATATATATATATATATATACACAGAGAGAATAGATTGGTTAAAAATCTATTGGAGCAACAAATATTTAATTATGTATTCCAATATTCCATATTTTCTATCAATTATCAATCAATTTTTTTTATATTTATATTCAAAAAACCATAATTACAATGTAAATAGAATTCTCACAATAGTTTTATTAGTAATAACAATTGATTCCGTGTATTTCTAATAACCACTTTAAAGTATTGGTAGACACAACTGAATTAAATTCAAGTTAGAAAGTAACGTACCTGAATATTGACTTTTGAAATGAAAAAAAAATATTCCTGCAAACAATATTTAGTTTGAAAAAAAACTTCGGTTATTGTAACTAATTAAAAAATTGCCGTCGTACTGAAATTCTATTGCAGTAAAAGAAAAGAAAATAAAATACTTTATTGATGCTCCTAACCGAATTTTTTATTCTGAATACAAAAGGAAAAACATATTTTGTTGTCGCAATTGAATTATTCCTTATTTGTGGACAAATTTGAATGTTTTATGATCAAAAAATAAAAATTAGAAAGAAATGGCATATAAAAATATCTTTTGGAGAATAATTACACAAAATCCCGATTTAACAAAAAAGGTAAGGACATTATTATTATATCGCAAAATATTCGAAGTGTTATTACTATTGTTCTGAAGTGAAATTATTTGTGCAAATAATCGAATACCGGCAACGGAGTTACAATGCGCCACGCGAATCAAAAATTTGCACATTTCATTCACTTCAGAATATAAGCGAAAACTTAGAATAATATGCGATAAATATAATAATGTACTTACATACCTTTTTTATTCTGCACAAATTGTTTTTATGTATGTATGTATGCATATATGTACATATGTATGTGTATGAGCCATGTCTACCAATGATTCCTTTAGAAATACCAATTATATTGGTTGTATCAATTAATTATTTCTATAGTCACAATTAAAATTTCATTCTAAAAATTCATATCGCTACTGAAAAATTGGTGCTTACAAATGCTATATTCGTTCATTACAACAGAATTGTGTATTCGTTGTTGGAACCGACAAAATTCGATTGGCTACAAATTCGGTCATCACAACAAATCTGTTTTCTCTGTGTGTGTAAGTAGGTATCCGCACCTGATGAATTTATGTATATCATGATGACAGAACAACTTCATATAAAAAACGGTATAAGAAATACTGGGTTTTATATGAACTTGTTCATTCATTATGATAAAAATCATCAAGTGTGGATACCAAATTAAATAAAAAACAAATTAAGAGAGTGGAAATGGAAAATATTGATTTCCCACAATTAGTACTGTTTTTAATACTCATAAGTTCTGATATACGAACTTCATTTTACATGTTTTACAATTTTCTCAAAATAAAAATATAATTTAATTGAAAAATTAAATTAAAACGCGAACTCAAGACAAAATAAATATATTTCTTTGGCTAAACCCATATACATAGTTCGAATAAAACTCATGACGCAATTAATTTTGGTTTTAGTAAAAATTATAACAGTATATTTTCTTGATTAATCGCCATTAATCGATAATCACGATTAATCGCATATTTTTTAATCGAAATCGCGATTATGAAAATCTGCGATTATTTGCAAACCCTAGAACCCAAGTCATTATAAACTTAGTCTGTTACATACAAAAACAAAAAAGGAATGGAAATATCCAATATATGTATATCTTAAATGTTTTAAAGCAATGAAGGGGTAATATATTTAAGGTAAAATTTTGGGCGATATCAATAACTTAGTAAAAAGATATAAGCAAATGTCAGCGAGAAACAGACGCGACAAAAATTGAAGTTATTTTCGTGCACTTATAGAAAAATACATAATTCAGCGAAATTTTACGAAGAATTTTTTTTTGTGGAAGTAAAGGTGAAAGATGATCGTTTATGAAGATTTATGAAATATGAAAATTTTGTTTTAAGTTTTTTTTAAATGGGTAAAGTACAAATACGGACTCGACAAGGCGGACGCGACAATTGTTTTCCAAGAGACCTAAACGCAGTAACTTTTTTAATAGAGATTGAACTTTAATTAAAAAGAAATTAAAGCTTATTTAAAAAAAAAGATTAATAAATATTGATTTTATGCGACGGATTCGACATTAAGGTATAAGTGAAAGCAAACTCAAAGAAATTCCCATATTAGAACTCCGTTCTCCTTCTTTTGTGCTAATGCGTAAGGTTGTTAATAGAAGAAAATATGTATTTTACAAAAAGAAAAATATAATACCTCTTAATTTAAATAACCGCTAAAAAAGGTTCAGCAAAAAAAATTTTACAGTCACATATTTCTGTCAAAAATTTTAAAAAATTAAAAATAGTTTTACATTTATAAAGTATAGACATTGCAACTTTATTATTAAAAATAAAACAAAAAATTTTTGCCAAAAAAAATCAAAGACTAGTATCAAAATACATACTATGTATAATAAAAAAAAAATCTTTCAATTTTAAAATCAGGTAGGTGATCATATATTTTTCAAAGAAAACAAAATTCACAGAAGGTGAAAATTTTGTTGTATTGGTGGTAGCGCTAATAGAAACTGAATCGCTCAATCTATTACATATGTATTATGTATGTATGTATGTATAAAAGTCGCAGACGAAAATCTGCTTAACCACACTACATACATACATATGTATGTATGTACAAACAAACTTGGATACAAGTTTCAATGCGAATAACATTTTTGGTTCAAAGTCAACACTGACAATAAACAACCGCAGCAATTCGTGTGAAATTTAAACAAATTTATAATAGGTATGTACTTTTCGAAACATTTAAAACTTGTTAGTGGTTACACAGTGCAATTTTGTGTTATTTACTATAAGATTAAAAACGTTCTTAAAAGCATATGTATGTATGTACTTGAATTTAATTACTTTTGTAAAAATTGTGTCACTTTGAAATTTCACAGTTTCACATTTCAAATTAGTCTTAATGAGGACACTGATTGATTTTTACTTTGCTTATTTTTTTATTTATTTATTTATTTTGGTAAATATCGTAAGAACACTAAAATAAAGTAAAGGATTCAAGAAAAAAATCTAATATATGCTGCTTGTAGCATACAAACTTCATTTGCGAAGTGGTTTTAAAACATGTATGTATGTGTGTATACTTTATTGTCTATTACTTTTTCTTTAGGTTAAGGCCAACTAGAAAATTAACGTTTTACATTTTTAAATGCATTAATCAATAGCTTAACTTTGTGCATTATATATCTTATATGTAAGAACATACGAGTATGTATGTATACATATTTTCAATTTGTAAACGTTGTTGCAGTAAATTTTCACTTTTTAAGCTTATATTTTAAAAACTTTTTCAAATATTAAAAATGCTGTTAATAAACTCACATTTTCTATAATATTTTATGTCCGTTTCCGTTTTACAAATATATCCGTAAAAACTTCGAAGAGACACGTCAATTACGGATGCTTAGAAGACACTGACTAATTTTTATTTAATGAAAAGAATACTTTTTCAAGGGATCTATAAATAATTCATTGTTCTCCAAAAGCTTTTTTGTTCTGTTGAGCACATAATACACAACTTCGTTGTCAACTCAGTGCTTTTAGAACTATTTTAGTGCTTTTTTAAATTTTAGAGCTGCTTTTATATACATACGAGCGAGAACTCGTGCAGGCTTTTTGGTTCTTCATTACCAAAATGTTGGTTCCAATTTATAAAATGTCGTTTGTGTGGTCCGTAATTTTGTTTTAAACTTCTTGAATTTCAGAAAATTTTGTTTGAGATAAAAGGTTACAACATTAAGAATCTTGAACATGAAATATTTTATGTCGTAGAAAAAATTCCTTAAATAAAAAATTTCTCATATTTAATATTACTCTACTTTATTTAAATCATAAGAATATAGCCAAAAATATCGCCAAAGAGTTCAAATATCGCCAAGTAAATCGCCATTTCAATATTTTCATCGCCAAAAACTAATTTTTGTCGCCACGTTTGGCGAGATATGGCCATATCTGACAACACTGCCTACAACAGTTGCAACCAAGGCGTATTTAATTAGGTGGTTGTCCCATTTCATATGATCACTTTTTTCTCTGTGCTTTGTATTTGACGAATGTCGAAAACTTCTTTTTTTGGTTTTGGTACAATAATTTTTGTGCTTTTGACGGTCTTCGGTTTTCTACACAGTTATGGTCGCCGTATTTTTTCAGTCACCTGGTGAACAAACTTAGACAAGTTTTAATATATGTATATCAGTAGGGAAAGGATTTTCATGCATTTAAAATTGCGTCTTGTGTACATAAAATATACATTAAAAATATAAAAATATGTATTTAAAACTAATAAAATATTCATTTATTAACTCTTTTTTCAACATTTAATAACATTAAAAACTTTAAAAAATCAGCTCATTGCTTTCTTAATAAACATTTTGTCAAATTATATGGAATTCAAAATAAAGTTAAGAAGAACTTTTATTTACGTAAATGAATAAGTGTTTTTGTCAAAGATAAATCTATGACGATTTTTTCTGAAAAAAAACATTTTTATTGTAAAAATTAACATTCCACGTCAGCAAAAGTTATTGGTACATATTTAAATGCTGCTAGTTCGTTTGTGAAATATTCAGTTTCTAAATTTTAACTGTTTTAACTATAAAATATTGATGCAATTTGTTTCATTTTTTAAGTCCATATTTTTTTCTATAACTTTATCTAATTTATTTTTAATTTCTTCACTTATGCTGTCTTTCAGAGCACTAATCTTCAATTAATTCAACTTGAGCTGTTGTTAAAGAATCCAAAACTATCTAATTGGACTATAGTGTTAACACGAAAGCCATTCTTTTAGCGCACAAATATCTATTCAGTACTTAAGTTTTTTTTTAATTTCAAATTTATTTAACTTTGCTAATATAAATATAGTATGTGACATCATTCAACCATATCATATGTTTTTTAAATAAACAAAACAAAAGGGTAATATTAAAAGTTATATAAAAGATGCAAAACCTAGTAATTTAAAATATATTAAGATATGGATTTAAGTTTCTTAAATTTGTTAAAAGTTTATAAAAAGCTAAAAAGAAAAACCGACGCCGCTTTAGAAGATGGGGTGTTCGCCCTATAATGTAGTCCCATAACTACATTTGTACAAGCAGTTATTAGCTTGTACTAACAAAATAAGCTGCTCGACGTTCATTACAATAATAATATTTTGGAACAGATTTTAGCTTTTTTAAACTTTGTATATTCTATTTAACAAAAGTTTGTTTTTATTTGCTATTGTATTTATCATAGCGCCTTGTTAGGTGCTATGTTTAAAATCGATTTAAAGATAGTAAAGCGAATTTGACGCTTGAAACGTTAAAAAATATTTCAAATGGTAAATCATCCTGTTTGTAATTAATTTGTATTAAAAAAAGTTTTGTTAGCAAGCAAGAAAATAATTCAATATGTTTATTTTTTATCAAAGTTGTTACTATAAAGGCATATTGATACTTAATAAACAAGTTTCAAACAAGTTTTTGAATTTATTTTCAAAACACTTTGTTTCTAAATTTTTGCTGTCTTTTATTCTTTTATTTACTTCCAGCTATTGGAACTATTTTTAATGCTTTTTGAAAACTCAAAATTCCAAATCTTGAGCGTTAGTGCCAAACTAAGAAAAATCAGTAAGTAGTGCTTTTAAGAAATTTGTATATTTCTTAAAATTACTTTAATAAAAACTTGGTGTATTTATTTTTTCAGTGTAAAGAATACCTTTTTCGAATAATATATTTCATTAAAGATGTTGATACTATTGCCGAAATAGAGAATAGTGCTTTTTACGCTTTTTTAATTTTGATGTGCTTTAAGAGCTAAAAAATCTCGGATCACTGCTTACTTCGGCCTCATTTAAAAAGCAGCTGTTCCATAGATATGCCATATTTAATAACAAAAACACAAAAGCCTTAATTTTTCAGATTTATGAAAAAATATGAAAGCTGAAGAATACGGATGCCAATTCTGAAATCCCGATCCCAAAAATTCCGGAATTTTCGGGATTCAGGTAATCCCGAATCCCGGGATTTAAATTTTTTAATCCCGGGATTTAGATTCAGTTGATCCCGAAATTGTTTACTAAGTTTGTTTGTGTTATAAAAATAAATTCATCATGGCTTTCCCCCATGTGAAGATAGTAACAGTAATTGTGTTCGCACACGCAGAAGTTTTTAAAAATTTTACTGAACTTTACTGCCTTTTTCTAAATTGCGTTCGTTTACCCAAATACAGTTGAAATAAATTTTTACTTAAAAAATGTGTTACAAAACATTTAAAAATAATTATATTTAATTATTAAAGTACATATGTATCTTTTATTATACTTATTTCACATATTAAAGGTTTATCAATTAATAAATTTACTTTGGTTTTGTTGTATGCAGATCTGGGACTATTGCATTAAATAAGCAAATCATTGACCATTTTCCCACACTAAACCAAATAAATGCAAATGCAAATTTATTACATTAGCACTAACTTTGATAATATTAGTGCATTTTTTTTTTGCATTAAACTAAAATCCCTTCAAAATAATGCATGAATATTGCATTGTTACTTTTAGTGCACTATTTTATACACCACTACATATGTATATTACGAAGAGTATTATTGAATTATAGTGCACGTAAATGTCTACATACATAAAAACATACGTACATACATAAATATGTAAATTTTTTCCTATGTACATATCGTCACACTACGTTTTTTATAATTTTTCGAGAGAAAGACAAAACTTGATGAAATTGTTCCAAGCAGTAGTATTTTTCGTTTATAAAATCGCCATTTTTTAAAATATAACCTTACAATAAACGAAAACCTAAGTTCTGATCTTTTGTGAATTGCACGGTTTTTCATATAAGTTCGAGATGCAATGTACTTGAAGTATGAAACTTATTCATTTTTTTCAATTGGTTCTGAAATCTAGTTTGTGTTTATATTGACAGTTTTTCTTTTATTTAATTTGTATGTACGTACTTATAAAGGTGCCCTCAATGAACTTTACGGTATTCTTTATTTTATTCTTTGTGCTATCTGATAAAATAGTTTCACGTTTTATTCAATATTACTGTGTACAATATTTGATAATGCAATAATATTGCATTACTTCATGATATGCAATACAAAATCAGTACATTTTTCGCCATGCGATTAGCTGCTAATGCAATATTATTCCATTACTTTTAAGAGATTTTATTTAAGTGAATAAAATAGTTTACTAGAAGCATCATATTTAAATTTACACTAAAATTTTTGTTTTTCAATCAGTGCTTATGCAAAAGTAATGCAAGTTGCCCAGGTTGTATTCATCTGCTTTTGACATTCATCCATTATTCTTACACAAACAAAACGCCTGTTGTTTTTGTACTTTCTTATTTGTTGTAGACCTGCATATAAATATTCTTTATATAAATATGCTTTGCTTAGATTGTTCGTGTTATAAAAATATTGCATCGACTACCAATAATTAAAAGAGTTGAATAGTCAAAAGTTTATAAATTTTTCAACATTGGAGTTGTAGTCAACTGTTTCTTTAATCTTACTAATCTTTACTATTTTTCTGTTGGACACTTTTTTTTCTTTTTGGAACTAAATTTTAAAATTTTCGCATTAATTACTCATTTACTGCATTTTAGTATAAAATTTAAAACACAAACATACTGGCAACACAATATTGATCTTTTATATTTGTTTGTTTCATACTGTTAATAATGTTAATGAAAATCTGTTTATTAAGCATGTTTTTCTCCTTTTCTTTATTAATTGCAATCTATTTGATGATATTAAGAGGGACCGCAACGGTTATAATTTTATATCATGATGAATCAATCAAATATTTGCAAAACACTTGCCAAATATATCTAATATGCATGTTGTTTAATTTTCTGGTTGTGCCGCCATTTAACATTATATTTTTGAAAATTTTGAAATTTGGCTTTTCCAGAATAGCGCAAATTATAACAGTTTTGATTGTGAACCTCCTTCAAAGACATTTTTTAATAAATACTTATAAAAGCATATACATATCTTTTAATGTTCAGAAGCCCCAGAGTCCCAAAAAGTCCCTAAACTCCAAAAAGGGTCCCGAAAAATCCCGTAATCCCGAAATTTGATTTTTGAAATCCTTAATCCCGAGATTCGTGAAACTTATACCGAAAGGCGGTACCAATTGAAAAATATGAAAATGTTCAATTTCGTACATATTGTGTGACACACCTGAATATGTATGTATGTTTAAAAATATTTTTATATAGAGAGAGTAATGCACGAATATAATACACATAAATATTACAGGCGAAAAAGTTTTTTATGTACAAAGTTTCGTTTGGCGACGCCTTGATCTTGATAATAGGCAGTTTAAAACAATAAACAAAGTTCAATAGCAATAATAATATCTTAGGTGAGATTTAAACTATGAACTAAAATGTTACTGGCAATAAAATTAATTATTTGGCACATTTTGAATACGTATACATGTATACATATCGTTTATTTACTCAAAGAACGCCATAACTCAAAAAATAAAATTTTTAATTAGTGATGCAGAATTAATCCTTACATCGTTCTTCATATTGTGCCAACATTTCACATTTTCTTTCTCTATTAAGTTGTGTGTAAATTCAAAACTTCAAGCTCGTTTTCTGGCAAACTTTATGTGACGTTATTTGAGTAAATGAGCGATATGTAATTACTAGTGTTGTTTTTCGTGTTTTATATTTGTTCGAATGAAATTTCCTGATTTTTTTCTTGTTCGAAGGGACGGACAATTTTGAACTTTTGTTCTAATATTCGAACGAACAAAGAATAAAAAATTTATTCGAATAATTTTAAAAAAGTTTGCAAAAAACGACACGCATGTGTATGAGTATGAGCAAAAAATAATTCATTACACAAGAAAAACAAATAGTTTTAAAAACAAATTTAGAAATATTATTAGAAACCGAAAATAAATTAGTTAAAAAATTTAAGTTTTTGTACACATCTACAAAAATGTTTAATATGTCATTGATTTCTTTTCAAATAGTCATTTAAAAACAGTATTTAATCCCACTTTTTAGCTTGTAGACGGCTCTTTTCTTACTTTTGATATAAGAACAAGTAGAAAAATATCTTTCGCAAATGTTGATGTTAATGATACCGCTAAAAAATTATTAAAAGGCATAATCCAGTTTGCGTGTTCTTTGATATTCAAATAATTTAAATCAACCTCAAAAATGGTGAAGATTTTTTATTAGTACAATTTCTTACTTTATTGATACAATTATTTAGATCAACTAATAAAACGTTGTCAGTTACTTCAGAAATTTCATCTAATGCTTCATCGTACTTGAGATTATTTTTCGAAATTTTTATTACAAAATAATCGTGAAATCAAAATATTTACGTACTCTTTTTTAGCTTTTTGTAGCATATTTTAAAAACTTATTATTGGAAAACTTAGGAATAATATTATTTATTTATTTATTTATAACAATAACCAAACGAGCCCATAGGGATTTTGATTAGATCTGTACCAGTAATTATAAGACAGCAAGAAAACAAAAGATGCTTTTAACGATCATATACAAACAAATTTGCAAAAGTATTTATAATTTAGACTAGTAATGAAATTAACACCCTATTTTGAAAAGTTATGAAATGTTAAATACTTTTTATACAAAGTAATTAAGGAAATTGTTCGAATATTCTACAAAAACGATTCGAATAATTTTTTATTCCAAATTGAAAATTTTTCTTTGTTCGAACAAGAATGATAAAAAGTTGATCGAATAATTTTTGTTCGAATGGCAACACTAGTAATTACCCTGTCGGAGAATGTATTGTTGACTACAAAAATAATTAACTTATAGTTAACTTTTCTTAGACTGACTAAAATCTAACTGCAATGTCATCCAGAACAGATCCAAAATTAATTTTTAAGTTGAGTACCTACGTAATAGAATTTCGTGAGAGCAAATTTATTCTCAGCTACTTTTCTCAAAAGCCGTACGAATGTGTAGGATAGTGAGTCCTAGCCTTTCGTGTTCAGTTTTACGAAATATTTTAGGAGAAAATAATGTTAGTTAATATTTTTAGCAATTTTTACAATTAAAATTCTAAAGTCCCCGTCCATAAAGTGGAAATTTACTGCAAAACTTTTGAGATTGTTTATGAAGGAGGAAAGAGGAATGGAAAAGTCTACTTAGTTTGATGTACATGCAGTTTTTGTTGAGTACGTCATTCTCTTCTTATTCTCATAAGAAATATATGAGAAAATGTATTAAGCTGCAAAACAAAAACTTCACAATGTGGACACGAATACAGTATCAAAAGAGAAATCGAAAATGTTTCGCAGCAAATGTTTCACTGTATGGACGAGGACAAAATAGGTACATATGTTCATACTAGGGGTACCAATCGGGACTGGTTTTTACGATTTTATTTTTTGAAATCCCGGAATTTCGGGATCCCGAAATTTTTTGAGATTCAGGAATTATTCGGAACTATGGGTTTTTTGAACATTAAAGGACAAATGCTTTTTATAGGTATTTACTAAAAAAGTCTTTGAAAGATGTTCACAAACAAGAGTCTTATAATTATTTCATATTACATAGTCAAAAACTATTTGAGAATTCACAAATAATATTTTGGAAAATCACAAAATAAAATATATCCCGGATTTTCGGGATCGGTATTTCGGGACTGGCATCCCTAGTACATACATATCGTCGGTTGGTTATTGATTTGCTGCAGTCATAATGTATTTTGAATATACTGGGCCGCAAACCAACCGACGATATATCTAGTCTGAACTAATGAACATTGTAGTTCTTAACTTTGAATTACCGAAAAGTGCAAACAATATACGCATATTTGCTCTTTAAATTTGGTATATAATTTGAGTTTTCAGTTTGAGGGATTTTGAATATTACCACTGCTTAAAAATAACTCGTAAAAATGTAAGGAAATACTATTTTTTTGCAGATTCGTACATTACATTTCATCTCTATAACCATTACATTACATCTCTATAACCATTTTCATTACTTCATACAGAACAGTATCTATAGACTTTTTGACACCGTTGCAGTTACATTCCATTACAGGCGGCTAACTGAGGCTTTAAACTCATGTTAATGGCTCTCAAACAGTCATGTTAAATTAGTAATTTTTTGTTTGTTACGTAACATTTTTCAAACCCCCTCCCCCTCCGTAACAAACCATAACAAACACCCTTGAGTAGTACGTAATATGTGAATAGCCTCTTAGCAGGTGCTTGCGTCAACAAATAATAGTCACTATTTTTGTAGTAAGTCATGTTTTAGACTTGGCAGTTTTTCTTGAAGCAAGCCTGAGTTTATGGGAGAGAGGGGAAAGAAGAGGGGTACTGACTTGCTTGTGCAGAAAAGTTACTTCAATTCTCTTTTGTTATTTCATTCGCTGTATTAAAACCAATAGGAAAATTTAACAAGAAACCGTCTTTGTGTAAACAAACGAGCAGTTTTAAAAGAGAATTGAAGAAAACTGCTTCAAGAAAAACTACCGAGTCTAAAACAAGACTAATTGAAAATAGTGCACGTGTTTTTTAGTAGAGTTAAGCTTAAATTAGACGTGCCATATAAATTATGTCATAGCCATAACCAAACAAAAATTCAGTTGGTTTCTATGGTAATGGCTATGGCGTTATGGCGAGTCACCTATAATCAGTGTTGCCCATACGTTTGGTTCGAGCAACTGTTTTCTATGGTTATGGTTATGGCACGTCTGATGAACCTTTACATATTGGCCACACCTGATGATTTTATATCATAACTCGTAATATGACGCCGGCAAAGCAACTGTCATTTTTTCATTAATATCAACACAAAGGGGTAGACGTTGATGATTTTATATCATGATGAATCAAAAAAAATATTTGAAAAATATATACTTGCTAAGAATATCTAATTTGCGTGTTGTTTAATTTCTTAGTCACAAATAATAGTTGTGCCGTCTTTTTTAAACGAAAATTTTTTAATAAATAAACGTTAAATGCACAGTGACATGTTATATCAAGATGAATTTATCAGGCCGTAAGCTCTGATGATTATATCATAACGCTGCTGTAATATTAATAAATTGAGTCTATACGTGATGAATTTTCATCATGATATCAATTTGACATTCATCATGATATAAATTCATCAGGTGTGGACACTATGTTAAACTTGCGACTATTTAAGGCCGTGATACACTATCATACAAAGTCGTGCGATCTACGAAAAAATACAACCCCGGTATGATGGAGTTTATGAAAATTTTCAAAAGACAATAACAATTCATCACGCCAGGGTTGTACTTTTTCGTAGATCGCACGACTTTGTATGATAGTGAGCCATGGCCTTTAGCAATACTTGACCAGTTTCTATGTAAACATTGACTAGTCATAGTTTACCAATGCTTATGTAATCAGTTACTAGCAAAAAAGAAGCAGAGTAAGCAGTTCAGATATATATGTTTTAATTAAGTGAAATGAATAAGAGAGAGATAAAAAATCACACGTACACAAATGTTTTGGTAATTTTTTCACCAAGCCCTTAATAAACTAACTGGGGACTGTGACCGAAGTTTCGGTGATCGCTACTATCTTTATTCTTATAAGTCTCTTAAACCAACAGTAAAAACATATTCATTTTGGAATTAAAATAAGAAAAGGATAAAAGGAAAACATCAAAAGTGAAAAAAATAAAAGCCATCATGTAAATGCAACTTTGAAAAATAGACAAGTCTAAAAAATCGTCGTGAAATTCCGCTGCCACCCTGTTAAAATGTATTTAAAAGTGCTCTGATGCACCCTATTCTAATGTTTATCCATCGAGGTAATAGTTTAAAAAAGAAAAAAATACTTTTACTGCTAGCAGTTAATAATATTAGTTAATTTTATATGTAAGGTGTGAATTGAGATATTTATTTTATTACATTATACAACTTATTTTGTCTTCAAAAACGGTCAGTAAAGTGCATTAATCTATCCATCAGACGTAGTAAATAATATTGGGACATCTGATGAGGATGTCAACGTGTATTATATTGCTACAGTACATGATATAAACATAGTACATACATATATACAAATACGTACTACATATACATATATGTAAATACATACATATCTATGGATATGAAGTAATCGATTTTTTCTTTAATTTGCAAAAACAGTGGCTATTTTAATAAAATATAATTAGATGTATTTGTTGATGGTGCTTATTAACTTATGCAGGCCAAATAATACTTAGGGCCTTATTTTGTAAAACGTAACCTAAGCATTGACAAATTTGATATGTATGTATGTATGTATGTAGTTTTTTCTTGTAATTTATATTTTTTATGTAAAATTTTTCAATATAGCGTTGCGTTTTACAAAATAAGGCGATTATTAGATTTCCTCTGGCTTAAAAACAAACAAAATTAAGTTTTTATATACATATGTATATATTTTTAAAAAATTAATATTTAATCAATCCAATAAATGAATAAAAATAATTGTCGGTGATTATTTAGCAAATTTCCTAATGTTTGAAAATTAGACAATTTGTATTTTTCTTATCGGGAATAAAAGTTCATGTGAACTTGTGATTGCCAATTTTTGCGTTGTGTCATTATACAGTGAAGTACTAAACTCTCCACGCAGCCATAATTTTTGAGGTTTGACAAAATCCGGGTGCTGATAAATATGTTTATACAAAAAATAAAAACGTAATTCATAATTATAATAACTGCAATATTAACAAAAATATTAAAAACTCATTGGACAAAAGTCTCCACACAGGCATAAAATATGTGAAAAATACGTGCAAAACAGTAATTTGAAAGTTGGTACGATCGTACCTTTCTGATACTATTTCACATGAAAAAGTACCGTAGTACTCCCCCCAACACATTTGATACACTCACAGCAGGGATGGAAAAGTTGGTACAATTGTACAATTTTTAGCACTATTTGAATGCCAAAAGTACCGTAGCACCCCAATGACCATTTTAGCACTATTGAATTGTTTTTTTCTATTATGTAATATAAATACAAATAGCATTAAAAATATAGAATTTATAAGTAACCAGTTTCGAGCGAAGATTGATGTAGAAGTTATTAAGTCTTTAAGAAACGACAGGATATGTATGTACCTTTTGCTCGAAGGTATTAGAAATGAAAAATTTGGTAAATGAAGCGATGTTTTCCGATATTTCAAAAATATATTGGAGGAATGTTATACATTCCAAATTCATCTGCAAATGTGAAAAATATATTTCCAAAGAATGGAAAAGTATATCCTAAATGTTACTTTTATATTCAGATCTCAACAACTAATAGTCTTTTTTATACGTTCTGACATTAAAGAATAATATTAATTAATAGTATTAATTAATAATATTATAATCATTGAACTTTAAAGTGCCTTTTTGTCAATTGCTAAGCTTTTACACATATACTATGTGTGCCTTTTTAGTTAATTAATAGAAGTATTAAAAAATTAAAACTAAAGAATTTGGTACAATCGTACTGAAAAAAATACAATTTTTCTTGAAAATTAGTACAATTTCTAAATCTGATTTCGCATCCTTGACTCACAGTCAACTTAGAAAATGCGGATGCATTTACTTTTCGTCGGTTTGTTACTGCTTTGATGTATGGAACAAAAATGTGTTTTCGAAAAAATCGATGAAGAATGTTTAGTTCATTAGTTTTATAAAAATACACGATAGAATTATTTGTTTAGTAATAAAAGTAATAGATACATATGTATGGTTTTTATTCAAACTTAAAGTTGATGAACTTTTTACATCCAACATGAAAAGTTATTAGGATTTAAAGAAAAAATGACAAAAATCTTTGTCAACGCATGCCACAATCATAACAAAAATATTTTTCACTACTTGTTCAAGTAGGTTAAATTACTGTATATATTTAAGTAGAAAATATAAATTTTATTCATGCAACATGACATTTAAGGAAAAAACAACGGAAGATATAAAAGGAAGTTTGAATATATTTAATAAAATAAAAAATAAATATCAATTTCATTTGTTAAAACATGACACAATAATAAAAGTTTTGCATTTTGCTTTGAATCACGTTCGTTGAGTAGAATATGCATTGATATACATCATGACAATTGCTATAACAATATTAATGGCTTCGTTAGTCAAATCGTATCGTCTTACTTTTGAAGTTGTCGTATCGTTTAAGTCTGTAAGTTAGTAAAAACGTGAGAATGCCAGCGAAAGTGTCGCCTGTTACTTTGCTTTATACGTGTGTGTGTATGTATGTAAGCCAGAAGTTGAGGTTTGCTACGTAAAAATCTATTTTCTGTAGATTTTTACGTAGCAAACGTTGCCAACACATTTTCAATAAGCATCAACATGCTTATTAAATGTTACGGATTTTGTCAGCTGACACGCAACAGCACGATACGATTTCAGTAATTCTACCATAATACTTTTACGTTGGAAAGTTGCCACATATGCAAAAAATTGCTGATTGCTGTAAAACAATTTCTAAAATATATAAGAATTGTGGAAATGGCGCAATATTGCAGCTCTATATTTCCTGATATATTCAAGATATCGGAAAACTGATAATGCATTTGGAAAGAGAACACATTATTCATATGTGACCTGCTCCACGAAAAGGGACCTCTGCGCCGAAAAAATTTTTTTTTACTTTTTGAGTGATTCTTATAGGGAAAAAAACGCTCTTTCAAATGCCGAAAACCGCAAGTTTCTATGTCTTTTAGTTCTTTTTACAAATTTTAACCTGAAATTAATTAAATAATAGATAAATTAAATAATAATAAATAATAGAATAAAACAGCTCTAGTAATTTTTAAAACAAAATTAGCAAAAACAGGTTTTTAACTGTTATAAATAATTTTCATAGAGGCAACACTGCATAGTGAACATCGTACAAAGTACCAGAGAGTCAAAATACATTGCCAGATGATAAGGTTGAAGGAAGAGTTGCATAACCATGCGCAAAACACGGAAAAACGAAGCGCTTTTTTTAAACGCGTTTTTCTCAATAACTTCTTTTCGGCGCAGAGGAGCAGGTCACATATATGTATAATCAATCAATAACTAAATTTGTTAAAAAATGTTTCATACATCAAACCAGTAACCAACCGACGTTTTGCCAAGAATTAAATTTATTTTTCGACAAATGGCACGAAACATTTATTATTAACGAAAAAATTTTCGAAATAGTCGAATCTCTTGCCATTTGCTTAACTGTTTACACATGCAATTGTAAGTTCATTTTAAAAATGTCGCCAAAGAGTAAACTTGAAAACATTGTACATATGTTAAATCAGTTTAAAGAAAATTGTAAAAAGTTTTATATTTAATTCTGTCAAGCTCTAAGGGCAAAAGTGTACTTTGACAATGAAATGTTAGTTTGGATTAGTAAGTTTTCTCCTGAAAATGTTTCATACCACTTTTAATTAAAATGTTTCCTAGCGAAAAGCAAATTTTTTAAAATATTAACCAATATAAAGCATTGTATGGCATGGAAGAACGGAAACCATTAACAACAGAAAATATATGCAGTTTCTGGTCTAGAGTGCACAGTGGGGACTTTTTCGGCTTAAATAGTGTTTAGGTCCTCGCAGAAATAAATAATAATTATCCTATCCGATAGAAAATTAAAAAATAAGAAAGAAAAAATTAAATAAAAAATTGGCGGCGAGCCTTAGTTTCCGAGTTATGGGCCTTTAAAGTTTTCATACAAAACTGTGATTGATCATTGCATTTCCGAATGTAACGGGCCAATATTGCCATCAGTTAACAGATATGCAAAGAATATTTAGTATGTACCAGAGAAAGCCAAAAAGTTACTTTTTGAATGCTCAATACTCAAACGACTATGAGTATGATAGCACATTCGCATCGACAATCATGCTTACATACAGGCATGCATAGCTATAGCTATCAACACAAATAAGTGCACATATCGATAGGTGCAAGTTCGATCAAAGCAATGTGCTATAGATATTCGTATCAATACATATGAGCATAAGCATAACTATATGAACCACAAAGATATGAACAATGTTACCAAATATGTATGCATATACCCCTTTTATACACGCAAAGCTTACTTTGCAGTCTTAATTCATCTCTGTGAAACACAGAGGTAGTAGTATAATCTCTTTCTGTCTGTCTCCCAGCTGAATTAAGACTTTGCAAAATAAACTTTGCGTGTGGAAAAGGGGTAATATAAAAAAATCGTTGTGTATAAATTTAACAAATACCTAATTTATATTATGCATTTTTCATGAAATCGATTTCACAAAACTTTTTTCTTTGCTAATTCAAACGCTAGAGATGAGAGTGATATATGTATAAAAAATTACGTAACATGAATCTCTGAAACATTTTGGACAACTTTTTTTAATCTAATTTGGTTCTCCAGGCCTCCTATTTTCATAGAATCAATTTCATGAAAAATGCGTAAGTGCATGGCGGTATCTTTAGAAAATTTCTATTAAAAAAAGCAAAAATTATATAAACTCGCAAGGATTAAAACAATAGAAAAAATCCCTTAAAGCTGATTATATAAACCGAAAAGAAATCAATAACTCGAAAATTTACTTACAGCATATAAATTACGCAAACTTGCAAAAATGCGAATATCTTTAAAAAAATTTCAAAAACTAATAAAAAATAATCCCATGTTCAAAAAGTTGCGAAAATTCGCGAATAATTTCTTAATCGAAAAAAAGTTTTAAAATTTATTAGAAAACCCCAAAATTGTAAGGAATGCCAAAAACTTGGAAAAATTTTAGACGATATCGAAAATTCGAAAAAACTTGGTAACATCAAAACGATATCAAAGTCTGATACTGATTAAAAATCTTTAAAACTGTCAAAAACAAATAATTGAGAACAATCACTTTTATTGCGAAAATAGAGAAAATTCGTTATAAATTGTAAACAAGCCCTAAAATAACTTACAAATACCTAAAGATCTGAGGAATGCCAAAATAACGGAAATTCGCTAACATCAAATAGATATATAGATGGATTAAAAATTGGTAAAATGGTAAAAAAAACCAAGATTTGTTTGCAAATTCAGTGATTTCCGGTACCAATGCGGCAACAAATATCATGTTGCCACGAATATGGTCTAATATGTTGACGTTAATTACGAAAGTAGAAAACGAGTTTGAAGTTTTCAATTTACACACAACTTAATGGAAAAAGAAAATTTTATTTTGATTTCAAAACGCATGGAATTTTGTATGGAATTTTTACACAATATGAAGAACGATATGTCGATTAATTCTTCATCATTAAATAAAAAATTTAATTTTTTACGTCAACCCGACAGCAAAAAGTTTGCACTTAGCTTGTCAATAGTACTCAATTGTTACCGACGACAAGTAGAGAAGTGCCAATTTTATTGTATAGGAATGAGAAAAGTCGACGTATAGATAGTTGTAGTATATGTATAATAAGATAAAATGACTTTTTCAAAATTATGAATTTACCAAATGTAATATTTCTTTCAAAGGTCATATATTTCTTTTTGTTTTCAGAACAATTCTTATGCCGAGTACACACTATGGCATTTTGTGACATCGCAATAGTGTATACTGGTGGCAGCGTTTGTTATCTCTGATATTTTTCGTTGTGTGGCATTGCTTTCCATATAAAAAACGTAATGTGAACGGCGTTGCAGACATTTTGAAAATGATAACACAAGAAATGCCAGATATGAACTCGGTATTAGTTGCATATTGTAGCACCCTTGATGAAGTATTGAATTTATTTTGCAATGCAATTTCCCGCCCCATGTTCAAGATAAATGCTCCAGAATTCAATGTGCAAATTGTCAAGATGAAAACGCATCATCTGATAAAAATTGCTCCCGTTATATTCAACAAAAAGAAATTCTTAAAATTAAACCATTCGCAAGTGCTCTTTGGTGCAGCTAAAAGGAAATACGAAATCAGTATGAAGGTTAGGTTAGGTTATGTTTAATTGATAACAATTCTGATATCACGAGAAAGAGGATATGCAGAGAAGTGAAGGCTGCAATTTGTATTTTACCAATGGTTCAAAAGTATCAAATGGGACTTCGTCCTATGCAATTGTGGATGGAAACGGTTCAATTCTTCGTTTCAAAATTATCCCAGAATATACATCTGTGTTCACTGCAGAAGCAAGTGCCATAATCAATACCATTTTGATTGCAATAGAATAGAGACAGAAAAGTGTCATATGCACGGATAGTTTATCAGTCTCTAAGGCAATAATTTATTCTCTTTTACGAAAATGGAACTTAATTAATTATATCCGTGATCTTCTTATATGTAATTTTGATATGATGAAAATCTTATGGATACTTGGTCACACAAACATTGTAGGAAATGACAAAGCTGATGAAGCAGCTAATTTTGCTAACAATGCTCCTATTATTATGGACTACCAAACTTAAAAGCCAGATGTAAAACTTTTAATTAAAAATCATCTTCATCTAAGAAAATTATCAGTTTGGTCCGATTATCATCATCCTCATTACAAGGAACTCAATTTGAACTGCCGTTCCCCTATTTATCCTACAAATGTTAGCAAACAACAAATAAAAGGTTTCTCACGCTTACGCTTAACATACATATGCACAATCATCTTATGAATAGACAAGCAACTTCATCATGTCAAAATGCGGATTAACTTTATCTGTTGATCACATTCTACTTCAGTGCAGTGCCTTTGCTAATATTAGGATCTCTATTTTTGGCTCCTCAAGCCCGAAGGAACTCCTAAAAAAGTCTACTCAGGATAACATATTAAAAATTCATAATTTTAAAAAACAAACTGGATTCACTATTTAGTTCATTTGTGTAAACTTGTACTAGTTACTTTAAATTTCTGATACATACTACATTACCTTTTGTTTTTTAATTTTAGTTATGTAAATACACTTGTATTTTTTATCTTTCTTTCTTTACTTGAGAGCCGATAGTCTTAGCAGCTAGTGCTCCTTGAATTTTTATATTAGATTTGTAATTTATTAGAAATTTAATAAAGAATAATAATAATAATACTGACACCACACACAGTAGACCAGACACAAAGAACGCTGATGATGAAGGTGTAGTGGCATTCGAAAACAGCTAGTTGTTCCGTTTCTACTACGTGTTTGCCTGAATATTTAGAACTAACTTTGGTGTTATTTATTCATTAATAATTATCACATGTAATTTGGCTTACAAAGCGATACGAACTTTAGCCTGATCAAATCATAAATATAGGAACAAATGAAGTTCGAACAATAATAATTAAAATTAATATGTCGACATAGTTTATGAGAGAAAGATACGTAAATGTCGGTTATTATAGGGTCATTGTATCAGGATTGCTTACTCTTTCGTCTTGTGTTCCGCAAGTTTCTGTTGCTGGTCCTCTTTTGTTTATGTTAAGGTGACCATACGTTCTCTATTTTAACCCGCTGTCATCTATAAAATTTGTGTCCTCTTTTTGTAAATTTTTTTTACTATCAGTCATCTTTAATATTAAAAGAATAAATTTTTACTTTTGAAAATATATCGTAACAATTTTACGATAAGAAAATATAGTAAGCTCTAAGCTGCATATTTTTTTCTTGTTTTGGTTTTATATGCAAGTTGACAGTTGAAATAAACAGCTGCCTTGTACTCTGGCAAGCTTAATGTTTACAGGGCTCTGATATTAAGTGTGTTCGTTTACTTTTGCAGTAAAATGCAGTAAATGAGTAGTTACTGCAAAAATTTTAAAATTTACTCTCAAAAACAGTTGTTGTCGAAAAAAGTACGCGAACAGAAAAATAGTAAAAATTAGTAAGATGAAGGAAACAGCTTACTCCAACTCCACATAGTGCTGAAAAATATACATATGTACTTTTGCCTATTCAACTCTTTTTCTTATTGGTACTCGATACAATATTTTTTATAACACGACTAATCTAAGAATAAATTTGTAATTTATTTTGTATAATATTTTTAATTAATTTCATTTTGATTTTTCTGATTTGTTGTTGGTTAAATTTATTAAAAATGACATGACTGTTTGTTAATGTTACTGACTACCTTAATTATATTAATTGGGTTCGCGTACGCAAAAGTTTTTACAAATTTTTACTGAACTTTACTGCATTTTACTAAATTGCGTTCGTTTACCCAAAATACAGTAAATGAGAACACAAATTGAGAGAGTAAAGTAACAGTTCATGCCTGACTATTTTGCAAATTTTTACTGCAGAAATTTGTCGTAGTAAAGGCCGGGGCACAATGAATCCGTCATACCGTCGGTTGGTTACTGGTTTGATGTATGGAACATTTTTAAAAAAAATTTAGGTATCAGTTTTCCGATATCTAGAGTATATCAGGATATATAGAGCTGCAGTAATGCGCCATTTCTACAATTGATGAACATTTAAAAAATTGTTTTACAGCTATCGACAATTTTGGTGATATGTGGCACATTTCCAACGTAAAAGTATTCCTATTGTTATTCGCAATTGTTATGATGTGTGATTCAAAGCAAAATGAAAAATTTTTATTATTGTGTTATGTTTTAATCAAATGAAATTTATTCATTTATTATTAAAATTTCTTTTATTAAATATATTCAAAATGTCTTTTATTTCTTCTGTTCTTTTTCCTTTAAATGTCATGTTACATGAATAAAATTTATATTTTCTACTTAAATATATACAGTAATTTAACCTACTTGGAAGGCAGTGAACAATATTGTTTGTTGTTATGATTGCGACATGCCTTAACAAAGATTTTTGTCATTTTTTCTTTAAATCCTAATAACTTTTCATGTTGGATGTAAAAAGCTTATGAACTTTAAGTTTGACTAAAAAACATATGTATTTATTTCTTTTATTATTAAACAAAAAAATCTATCTTGTATTTTTATAAAACTAATGAACTAAACATTCTTCATAGATTTTCTCGAAAACACATTTTTGTTCCAACCAACCGACGATACGTTAAAGTTCGCCTTTTTCAACTGGCATTAATGCAACGACTGAGAAGATTGACACAATGGGTACTTTATTGACGGAAGCATATGAACAGCTTCAATAGGTTTGATTCTCCTTTTTATTTATTAAATTCAACTTTTTTTATTTATTTCGTTTATTTCTTTTGTTTAAGTTTATTTTTGCTGCCACAAAACACAAAAATCTAATTCAGAACATAACAAAAAACCAACCAATATCTGTCAAACTACAAAACGTACGCAAAAAGTTAAAAGTTGACCAATTTGTACTTTGCGTTGACGGACATGCACTGAATGTAACCGACCTCATAAGAAACCATGTCTTTCAACTTAGATGTCAGTTGAAAAAGGCCAAGTTTAACGTATGACGGATTCATTGTGCCTCGGCTTTGAATTTTAGTAAGATGAAAACATATGATTCAAAATGTAAGCAAATGAAAAGTAAGCAAACGAAAAGTGTAAAAATTTTACGTTGGTGGAATTACTTCCCTTTTGCATTACGTATTTTTTCTCATTCAAGTAACGTTTTTTTAACTTATGGAATTTTGTTCAATTACTCAATATGTGCTCATCGCTGAACATTGCTTTTACACTGGATGGGACCTTTCATATATTTGCTTTAGCTACATATATTGTTTTCTTACCTTCCAATTACATCTCAGCTAGGGACCTGATAAATAGAACTTGCTTGTAATAATAAATTTTATTATATAATAGTTTTAAGTTTATTCGATTTCAGGTATTAATACTGTTATGAAATATTTTTAGATGGCCTCTGTATCTTTATATTACATATTTTGTAAATAAATGAAATGAAATGAATTACAGTGAAACTTAAAGTTAACATTTTCAATTTTTTAGCTGAAATTTCTGAATTGTCAAATTCCATTGCAAAAATAATGGAAAGAGAACATTCAGCAAGAATGTTACAACTTAATACCTCACTGATGGCATACTCCGAAGTACAAGTTAATGAAACACAGAGTGACATTGATGCTCCTGCGCGTTTGTGTGAAGAAATCAAAGAAAGCGAGAAAGGAGTTCGAAGCGATGACGATGAATACATTTTCGATGATGTAAAAATGATTTTACGTAAACGTCGCGTTTGGGGACATGAGGATCCATTATGTGCTAATGGATTAGATTTATTGGAAGATGATGATGTTTTAGCTGAAGAAGATGATGCCGGATGTCCTTTACCATCTACCCCTGAAGATACACAACTTATTGAAGCAGAGGTAAGATATGACTAATGAGATAAATTGGTAATAGACATACACATATGTACATACATAATTGTAAAAAGTGCTAGATTTGCATCACTGCATCAAAAAGATTTGTCAAAACGAACCACGAATGTTTCGTGTGAACGGCATTATTCGCAATCGTGGTTCAGAGAGCGAAACAAGTGGTTCATGTTGCCGTCTGAACATAGTATAACAAACAGTCATGTAATTATTTATAAATGTAACCAAAAACGAATCAGGAAAATCAAAAAGAAATTAATTGCAAGTATTACATAAAATAAATCACAAAATAATTCTTAGATTGGTCGTGTTATAAAAAATATTGTATCGAGTACCAATAAGAAAAATAACTGAATACTCAAAAGTGCTTATATTTTTCAGCACTATGTGTAGTTGGAGTAAGCTGCTTCCTTAATCTTACTAATTTTTACTATTTTCCTGTTCACGTACTTTTTGCGGTCACAACTCTTTTTGAGAGTAAATCTTAAAATTTTTGCAGTAACTACTCATTTACTGCATTTTACTACAATAGTAAAAACACAAACCTATTGTTAATACTGGAGCAAAGTGGGCAATTAATTGTTTTTGTAATTTTAAAGTTTTTAAATTTTATCTACACAATATCTGCACAATAGTGCGCCTTTTTCAAGTTCCGTAACCTAACCTAACCAAACCTATGTATATATTAGCATCCTAAATATTAGCATAATTAATTTTGTAAATTTTTTTTCAAGTTTTCTCAAACCCCAAAAATGATGGGTGTATGAAGAGTTAATTGCTAAACTCAAATAAAATTTAATTTTATACCATACGAGTATATACATACATACATATATATTTTGCAGATGACCGAGGTTTTAAAAGCTGGAGTTTTGTCAGATGAAATAGATTTGGGAGCTCTGGCTCATAATGCTGCCGAGCAAGCAGAAGAATTTGTACGAAAGGTAAGTTTTTTATTTGTAGTTTTAAGAAAATTTTTGCTTAATTAAAGTATTGCTCATAAAAAGGTGTGGGAAGCGAGCTGGAAAGTCTGCCATTATAAGAACTTACCCAAATGGCTGCAAGATAATGATTTTTTGCATCGTGGGCATCGTCCTCCACTGCCATCGTTTGGTGCTTGTTTTAAATCAATATTTCGCTTGCACACCGAAACTGGAAATATTTGGACGCATTTATTAGGTTGTGTTGCATTCATTGGAGTTGCCTGCTACTTTCTTTCACGTCCTTCTGTTGAAATTCAAGTACAAGAAAAGTTGATTTTCGGAGCATTCTTCGCTGGCGCCATTATTTGCTTGGGATTTTCGTTTGCTTTTCATACGCTTAGTTGTCATTCCGTAGAAATTGGAAGACTATTTTCTAAGTAAGTATACAATTTTTATAACGCTAATCTCCAGAAGTAGATTTTCCAAATTTTATATCACACTGCACATATTTTAGTACCGTTTGTTTTTTTTGTCGAAAGATATTTTGTTAGCCAAAGACCGAAGATGATTGTCAGCAAAAAGTTTTCAGCTTAATTCTTGTAAAAAAAAACTTCGGCCGTCAAAAATGCTGAAATCAAAATTTCTACCAAGTCCTTGTTTGGTACAATACATACATACATACATACATATCACTGCAATTTACTATGCGTTTTATTTTGCCATTTGCAAGTTACTAATACACCGGGAACGATAATGAGGACTTTATATTCCTTCGCATATGCAAGCAGGATACGTTAGAACAAACCTCTCAGTAAAAAAAACAGAGTTGCGTTTAGAATTCGCCAAGCATTAAACACGATGACTTGAATTACCAATAAAGAAAGAAGATGACATAAGGGACACAACTATGAGCCAGCACGTATTTTAAAGTTGATGTCAGCCGTAATTCCTTAAATGAGCATTATGGGTTAACTACGATTATGAATGCACGAAAATTGTGGGAAATCGTATACTCGTCTAACTACAATAACGAATAACAGTGCTGGCGATCGAGAGAAATGTATTCTTGTATGTGTATTCATTTGTACACTCAAACCTTTTTTATGCGGTAGATGCCTTCCAAAGAAAGCCGCATTAAAAAAGCGCATAAAAAAGGATACTACTTCTATACAAAAGGGGTAGATACGTTTCTGTTTAAAAAACCGCATAACGTCAAATCACACTGTCAAAATTTAATCAAAACCGCATAAAAAAATTATGTAGCAAATATGTATGTATGTATTTATTTTAAGAAATCCATTTATTTTTAATAAATAAAAAGCAAAAAAATACATACATATGTATGTACATATCGATGGCTTAATATAAAAAGGGCATAACTCCATATTTACCAAAATTACGTTTTTAACGTTTTCTGGTAGCCAACGTATAATTACATCCTCCTTGAAGAAATAAGTGCGCTACAGTTGAAAATCAAGGATTTATGGCCATTTAAAAAATTATGTTTGCGTGTAAATGCTTTAGTTTTTATTCAGTTTTTTCCTTCTCCTATAAAATATCGAAAATTCAAGTTACTTTTTTACCTTTCTTATATTAAGCCATCGATATGTATGTATACAAAATAATATTAAGAAGAAATTAAATTCATAAGATGCTAAAGAAATAACTAAATGTTAAATTTATATTAGAACTTTCTCTTGAAAATCCACTAAACTCCTCCTCGTTGCTTTAATAAGCGGAAGAAAGTGCATAAATGCTAGTATGTGGTGCAATTGTAGTTTTCGCTGTTCTTATTTTGTTCTTATTTCTATCGTATAAACTCAAACTTGCTTTAAGAAAAACTTCTAAAACATGACTTATGCATGCGAAAACACACTTACATACATAAAAAGAGCCCCAAATTCAGTTCAATTCAAGCAAAAATAAAACAATTTTTTATAAAAATGTAATTGGGTAATTCTAATTTCATGAAATTTAAAATTCGACTTCGAAAACCGCATAACTTCAAAACCGCATAAAAAAGGTTGGAGTGTTAAGAAGCCACGGGTGACGAATAATAAGTACAAACACATGAAAAATGCGGAAGATCGTACACTAGGCTAACTACATTAATGAATGAACGAAAAATTTGGAGGATCGTAAACACATCTACGTTCTACGTTAATAATAAAGAACATTAGCGAAATTTAGCGACAAATTGCAAAATAACAAACAAGCGCTAAAATTTCTTAAAAATAGCTAAAGTTGTAAGGAATGCCAAAAATTCGCGAAAATGAAAATTTACAAAATCTGGCTATCATCAAAAAGATAGCCAAGACAAAATTTTATCAGACAATGGCGGAAATGGCTTGAATCAAACCTAATTTGTTAAAATTATGCACAAGAGCAATAAGTTTTATTAAAAATTACCTGTTTCGCAAAACTTACTAAAATTTGCAAATAAATTATAAAGCCTTAAAACTTTAAAAGGATAAATGCTCGAAAAAATTTTATTTACATATTGCAAAAAATACAAAAATTCGCAAATAATTTTCGGATACAGATAGAAGCCGTTGAAATATTTTCACATAATTTTGCATTGTCGTACCAAATACTATTTTATTTTTGTAATATGTATTTGTTCTTAGTTGTTTTGTATCATCTTGTTTATATTTCAAATAGGACACTAAAATATGCGGGGTTGTTCACAACAATAATATTTTTTTTTTCTAACTTATGTGAATTTATACCTTGTCAAAACCGCAATAATAACACACATAATTATAAGACTGAAGTAAAAATTTAACTGACTTTCAATTCAATATTTTACTAGACTACAAGTTAGAGAGATATAGAGAAACTCTGCATCAAAAAGTCAGTTTCGAAAAATTTGTTAGTTATCTTTTATGGCTTGTGCTAAATATGCATTTAAATATTTTTTGGCTTTGAATAAAATTATCTATCTATAGCATTTGAAAACTCGTTTAGGTACTTTCGGTAACGAGTGTGAGAACTTTTCGAGCCAAAAAAATTGTTATCAACTTGTGAAACACAGATTAAGAAAAAAAACTCTATTTGCTGATATTTTTTTTAATTTTATTTAAGTTTTTGTATGTGTAAAATATGACAACCAATATAATAATTAAATTTTTATCAATGCGAAAACTTTTCAGAAGTTACAGAAACGAAGTACTGATCTCAAGCTTGAGTATTTTGTTTATGTACATATTTATAAAATCTCTAGTCGACTTTTTTTATTACCTTTTGAAAAAGGTTTTTGGAATGCCGAACTCTGTAATCGTTTTCCAAGAGTTCTGTCAGACGATGTTGATGAGATTTTTAAATGCATGCCTTTATTAATATTTATTGTATTTTATGTATTCTCTTAGATTGGATTATTGTGGCATAGCATTGCTTATAATGGGATCATTTGTGCCTTGGCTTTACTATGGATTCTACTGTCACTACCAACCAAAAGTTATTTATCTGTCAGTAGTCTGTGTACTGGGAAGTCTTTCAATAATTGTTTCATTGTGGGACAAATTTTCAGAGCCAGCCCTGCGACCGCTTAGAGCCGGCGTTTTCATGAGCTTCGGTCTTTCTGGCATTATACCAGCTATACACTATGGTGCCATGGAGGGATGGTTTACACAGATAAGCAAATCTAGTTTAGGTTGGCTGATTTTAATGGGTATAATCAATGAGTACGTTTAGTATAAAATATATTATAATCATATTTTATATTTCTTAGGCTTCCTTTATATCTTAGGAGCTCTTCTATACGCGTTACGCGTTCCGGAAAGATGGTTTCCTGGTAAATTCGATTTATGGGTATGCTCTAATATGACAATTTAATTAAAATATTGTTGGTAATTTTTGAAATTGTTGGTTTATTTAGTTTCAATCTCATCAACTTTTTCATATTTTGGTTATTGCTGCTGCGTTTGTACATTATCATGGAATATCAGAGATGGCAATGTATCGAGTTACGGTAGGTGAATGTTCAGTGCCACATGAACCAATTACATTCTAGGAATCACTTTGATGCCGGACAAAATCAATATACATCATAAAAGCGGAAACCTATAGTCCAAAGCTAAAATTTAGGAATAAATTTAATGTTAAAATATTAAATTTTCCCCCAATTGAGGTGGAAGAATAATTAAATATCACATAAATTAGATAAATAATTACATATATGCATACATACATATGGATGTACATATGTATTATATTTATTAAAAACTTAAACTTATGTTTATTTTCATAAATTGTTTTAGATTTCAATTTAAAGGCAGACAGGCAGTACATGACTAGCCAAGATGAATTCATATTAGGTGGTCTGAACTGCTCAGGTGACTATTTTCGCCGCTTGTAATTTGAAAATACCCAGCAAAAAAAGACATGCAAAAGAAATAGTTACCCAGCAAAAAATAAATGAACATTTGTTTCTTTGAATGCATTCTGAATATCATCGCAAAAAATTGATGAAAAAAAAGTAGAAAAAGTACCACAACTACTAATACGAAGCACTCCAAACTCCGAGCAAAAAGTAGTGAATTTTACATCAGCGTGTCATTGGAGCGAAGTGGTTTGTTTTTGCCAACCCGTGAACAAATGAAATTCACTTTTTATTTGCTTTAAAAACTCTAAAATAAGGTGTGATTTTTTATTGGTGAAGTAAATCCAATATATTTTACATTTATGATGTGGTTATTAACCACTTTTCCAAAGCAGTTAAATCTATGATTTAGAAAGTGGTGCTTATTCACTTTTCTTATTAACCCACTTGGAAAGCCTTTTAATTTCTAAGAGTATTATATTCATTAAAAAATTTGTTGAAAGAAGTTGAAGAATTTGTACTTTTAAGCATTTAAATTAATCAGTCAATTACATTAGCTTAAGGCTTGCTCGGAGTTTAGAGTGATTCGTATCAGTAGTTGTGGTGCTTTTTCTACTTTTTTTACTGGCTTTTTATTTTAGAGAATAATAATAATAAAATAGTTGATTTAATATTAATTTAGATATGTGATTAAAAATAAGTTCCTTAAACCAGAATAAAATGCATAACCTACTTTGGAAGTAATTAAGAAGTGCTTCCTAAAGAAGTACTCATTTTATTTTTTGCTGGGATGTTATAGTTTTTGAACTCATTAAAAACGCATGCGATATTACTGGGTAATATATTGAAATAAATAACCAGTGAAAAAGGCATGCAAAATCGGAATTAAATCTTCACATTGACACATTTTCATAAAACAAGTTTTATCTCCAACAAATACCAAGAATTTGTCGAGTTGGTTCAAGAAAAATCAAAAGATTTTGATTTCATTGAATTTCAAATAAAAACTATAAAAATTAATGAATGAATGCAATAGAAGTTTTAAATTTATAATTGTAAAAAAAATATAAATTTGACAGTTGGATGAAAATCTTTCAATTCAGTTTATGAAGTGTGGACAAGAATCAATTCTATTGAAAGACTCAATTGACAATTGAATTGAAACGTGTATGGGGTGATTTAGATGTCAACAAAAAAATTTCAGTACATTTTGTTTACTTAAACTTGAGCTGATTGTCTTATATGAATTTGCACTGTGACTAGCTGTACTAGACATTTTTTCATTTCATTCATGTCTAAAATGTCAGGATTGGTTTCATTGTTTTATATTTATGTCCGTTTTCAACAGTATTTTGTTTGTAGCAATTCTGAGAATGCTAATCCTCACAAAAACGTAAATGTGAAAAAAGGCCAAGTTCCTATCCAAAATTTCGCCCATCAAAAGTAGAGAGATAAAAATGTTTTTGTTTGACACAATGCCCATTACTACAATCTGCGATGCATTATTTATTTTAATCGTCAGGGTGTCAAATCATTTCTAGGCGACCTGATAACTTAACAACATTTTTCCCCATATAAAGAAGAAAAGAGATATCTGTTATTACCTTCAGCAAAAAAAATTGCCAAGAAAATTTCTAGGTTTACATTATCGCAGCGTGTGTGAAAATTTAAAAAAAAATCGCTCGAGTTAAATACTTTAAAATTGCTCTTTTAATTCTGAGCTTTGTGGGCGTAGCCCTGCCCATGTCTAAAATTTCTAGGTTTTCAGATTTTTCTAGTTAATTGCTCACCTAGACTCCCTTATGTACAAAATTTTAGCGCTTCACCAATTTAATCAGTGAGTCAGCAAAGGCCTCATTAGTATTAACTTTTCGTGTCCGTTCTGTGTCGTTCTTTTCTGTATAAAATAACTTGCAATTACTTTTTCTGGCAAAGGAATTAGCTGGCAACATATAGAATTGATTACACTTGTGCACAAATATCACATCAAACTAATACATACGGTGTCACTTAACGTTGAACTCTATTTTCTACATGATTTTTCCCCAACAGAACAGAACGAGAACGGAAAAACAAACAAAATATCTGATTCAGAGCAGCACGTACCAAAATATCGAATAATAAGACGTATACTGGTGCAGACCTTTAAAACTCTGGGTGTGGATCTTGGAAACTCTTACTTCTTATGCATAGGTATAGGTCGTCTGTAGCTCCCGAAGGAAACACCTATGTATATGGGGGATAAATTGGCAATTTGTATACTTGCTTCTGCCATTCAAACTAAAATATAATAGGTGTGTTTCTTTACTTTTTAGGCAAACTTCTGTAAAATGAGAGCAAACTATAGTTTCTCTCAACAGTGATGGGAAATGTGGCACAATTGGTACTATGGCACTCTCGCTCCTTTTCTGGCACTTTTTGTCCTTTAATATGGAAACTTTTTGTACTGCAATAATAAGTAATCTTATTGTATTTTTACGTTTTTAAGTATTAAAAGCTTAGTAGGATTTGGTGCTGACAACTATTCGGTTGTGATGGGGAATGTTTGCCTAGACGCATTGACGATTTCTTAAAAGAAATAAAGGAATTTTTTGCAACAGCTCATATTCAAAAGATGATTTTGTAAATTTTTGGAACTCAGAACCTCATCTTTTCCAAAATGTTGCAGATAGAGTCCATGAACAGTGGGATGCAATGATGGAACTTAATTTATATGAAATAGTTTGATGGATGATATAAGCAAGATGTATTTTTGTTTTTTGTTATCTCCTTAAAATAATAAATGATATTTATGTTGAAACGCAATTTGAAGATGTCAGAGTACACTTAATTTTAAAGATGTTTTATTTTTAATTCGTCATTTCGTCGTGTGGTTACTGGTTTGCCGCACAGATATTAAGAATACATTATTATTGCGGCAAACCAGTAACCACCCGATGATTTGTGTCGACATTTTTTAAACAAAAAATACATTGATATGATCATCATCAATGTAAATGATAATATATTGATAACCAAAAATTCAATTTTTTAACATAAAGTTGTAGAATTCGAAAATCAAATAATCTTTTTACATTTATTTTATGCCATATTTGAAAACTAAATATTGCTTCAAGGAATATTATTGGAATTGGTTTCCATAGTTTGCACCAGAACATGTTCTATGTAAATGGAGACACGAATAATATTGTTCCTTTTGTTACACAAATGTTTCCAAACAAAACGCAGTACGCTCAAAAACTTTAAAGTGAATACAGATCCATATCAGACTTAAATGTTTAAAAAAATTCAATTCTTTCTATTCTGCACGATTCATCAAGTGTGGAAAGAATATTTTCAGTTCGAAATTTGACCAAAAGTAAAATGAGAAGTAGACTGTAATTAGAAATTTAGCATCTTCAATACATGCTAAAGAATTTTTGAAGTCTAACAATGTATCTTTTTTATAATAGTAATGCATATAAAATGCTAAACAAAAAAAAAACGAATTGGTTCGATTTAGGTGAAACATGCATCATTTTTACATTAGCTTGTCATTAGAGATAAGCTGATTGTGCGAGAATTTAAATACTTTGATCTCCATTAAAATTAATGAATTTAACCCATGCAAGTTCCCTAATTCTATGACGTTTTTTCACGTAAATACAAATCAAACAAACAAAATATTGACGCAGCCTGTATGCGATACGAACCGTACTGTTCAGTCAAGGCATACTCTCTACCACTGAGCTATTGTATTCTTGTTATTTGTTGAAGATGAAACTTGTTTTATGAAAATGTGTCAATGTGATGATTTAATTCCGTTTTTGCATACCTTTTTCGTTGGATATTTATTTCAATATATTACCTAGTAATATCGCATGCCTTTTTAATGAGTTCAAAAGCTATATATAGCTTTATTTACTGTTTGCTATAACATTCCGAATGCATTCGAAGAAAGAAATGCTCAAGAAAGCATGAAATACTATTTCATTTTGAACGCATTCATTTATTTTTTGCTGGGATATAATATTAATTGGATCGCAATTTGTCTTAAGGAATTATCTATGGAAAATTTTTTAATTTAATTAAATAAAAAAGTGCAAAAAATGCCAAATAGTTTTAAGAAAGTGCTATACTAGCAATTAGCATTATTTTCAAAATCTTCAATGCTTAACGAAGAAAAAAGTGCTAAATCTAGCACTAAAAGTGCTAATATGGCAAGCAGCGATATCAACTTGGTGCCTTTGGCACTATTTTTAGTGCTTTCTGAAGCCTTAAAACGTCAAAATTAAGAAAAAGCACTAAGTAGTGCTTTTAAGAAATTTATATATTTCTTAAAACTACTTTAATAAAGACTTGGTGTATTTATTTTTTCAGTGTAAAGCATACCTTTTTCGTCTCATATATTTCATTAAAGATGATACTATTGCCGAAATAGAGAATAGCTTAGAAAATATTAAACATTACTTACTTACATTACTTGCTTTTTAGTGTTTTTTTTAATTTTGATGTGCTTTTAGAGCCAAAAAAGTTGGCAATTTCTAGAGAATATATTTGCAAGGTTATAATAATCCAGGAACTCAAGGAATCATTTTTCTTATTCAAGTTTCCCAGCTCAGTATTCTAATTTACTTTTTTTCATTAGAAATTAAAATGTGTTATATTTTTTATTCGTTGAATTAAAAATGCATAATAATTCAAGTAGATAGAATAATAATATACATACATATATTATATTCCAGTAACTTAATGATATAAATTTATATTTTGTATCGTTTTTTTAAATACTAATGGAATTAATTAACATTTTTTGATCATTAAAACAACTTGTACCTAATCTACGCGAACAAACACTTTTTTCAATTGAGTTTTAAATGTTTAAATAAATAAATGTACATTTAATATTCAGTATTTGTATTTTCGAATATTGCCTAGTATATCTTCGTATTCGCGAATATATAAAAATAGGCATTCGTTGATTTACTAATACATACTGACATAAATTTAAATTACACTTTATTAAAAAAGAAATAGAATCTACAAAAATATACCTTTTTTAGTCACGGTCGAGCTCATGAACGGTTATCGCTAGACCCCTAAAATATTTTCGGAATCCTCATTAAAAATACCGAACAAAACAACAAACAAAACAACTTTTTTCTATGAGTCGCACTAATGTACATGCATCAAAGATTATAAATTATTATGGCAAAATTTTGTATAAATATAACTAATATCATCTTAATGTTAAAATATTATATACAAAATAATTACTACTATATTTGAGGTATTTACATGTAACTTAAATAATTTTTAAAATAGTATTAAATAACCTTCCTAGATTCCACTTGTATTGCGCAGTTTTGGTTTTTAATAAGAGTATCGCAATTGTTATTTGGAAAGAGTACACACTGTTTGTCCAAGTGATTCTTTCTATATGACTTCCTGTAAAAGTCGTTGAAAAGAAAATAGAAAAATACAGCATTAGGAAGCGTGAAGCACACGGTCCAACGTGGATAATTACAATCAGTGTATAACAGTTGAGTTTGGTGAACGAATACCACACAGAATTGTATCTGAAAGTTGTTGCGAGAAATATTTTTTGCAGCAAAATCATTATATAAATTAGTTACCATTTGCAGATTTGTAATATATTTTTTCCACCACAAGTATTTTTGAAGTTTGGGTCCGAAAGCCGAGAGTAAATAATAACCATACATAATTATATGAACAAACGAATTAATCCAGCCAATAAAAGTTCCATGTCCTCCAGGAAAATACTTAGTTGAACCCCAGGAAATCATTGGCATAACGGTGTGATGGTAAACATGTAAAAACGATACTTGATGTTCATTTTTCCTCAAAACGAAAAAGACTGTATCCAGAAGCTCTGTGATTTTAGCTAAATAATATACATAAACTCCACGGGCTTCCTTTGTTATAACAAAAAATAAATCTAATATATTTTGTTTTCTTTTTTTGATTTTTCCAATTTCGTGGTAGTTTTAGCGCAACTCAAAAGATTCTAGCGCAACTAAAAAGATTCTATTTTTTTTAGCCATAACTTTCTTAATTTACTAATACATATCATATATTCCAGGTTTTTTTTGATAAATTTTAAACTTCCATCCACCCGACTTTAAAATCCAGTCCAGTAGTCAGTGAAGAAAAAATACAAATCTTCATAATTACCGATTTTTTACATAAAAAACTGTTCCAGTTTGGATCCAAGACGAATTGATTATTATAATTTTGTCGACTAGTCGTTACGAATTCGGAGCATTTTGTTTGGTGGGTAGATAGTAAAATATTTATTTATTTATTTAAGAAATACTTTACAAAGTAAATTTGCAAAGTATTGTTGCACAAATATGGGCGGGGTAGCTAGACCATATGCCCAAGATGTTATTAACAGTTTTTTAAAAAGGCTTTGTGACTGACTGTACACGACCTATGCCTTCACATAGGAAGTAGCAACGTGGTTGTTAAAGAAATTCCACACAAGAACCGCAAGAATATACGGTTATCCGTGGCAGATCAGTCAACCAGTGCGAGTGAGACGCAAAACTCTCGAAGGCCAATAAACAACAGTGGCCTGGTTGCACTTAAGAGATAATTGCCAACGACGCTTGATGTTGACTCGCCCAGAGCTGCTTTACGACTGAGATAGTAAAATATTTTTTTATAAATAAGTATTTTAGTCAACTGTTTTTGACAGATGGGGTCTATTGAAGCCAGACGAATTGCATGTTATTTTTGGAATTGTTGTAGTGATAAGGTCACCTGTTATGAATTTGCCTTGTTTTAACCTACACAAAAGATGTGCAGTATAATTTTCTTCAATGTATTTGGAGACACAGCTAACCTCCAGTTTTAAAAGTAGAAATTGACTCCAAATCGTTAGGTATTTCCAGAACGAAAGATCGACTAGCTACTACACTAGCCACAAGTAATGCAAGAGTTCGCCTTTTGACTCTCTCACTCATGGATATGTTAATGCCTTTAACCTCAAAGAAATTTTTTTTGCGAGTGGAAAAAAACTGCTGTTATTCCGAAAAAATCAACAAGAAAAAAATTATTTTAAGTATACAATTATTTTGATTTTATGATGGCATCAGTTACAATTTGAAGTTCGTGGTCAGTGAACGTGTAATTTTTAGTGAAAAAAGTACTTTTCTTTTAGAAAGTTAAAATGAGCAGCAGATATAAATTAAAACGTTGCATAAGAAAGTAAAAGATCAATTAATTGAAAAATGTATTATTCACCCTTATCAGGGATTAAAGTTCACGTCAAATGTGTTCCCCTTTCCCTAAAATTGTGGTCCCCAATGTTTGCGTTATTATTCTTAATTTTGTTCGCCATTTTTTGTTCACAGAAAATATTTCACGTGAACAAAATGTTCGACTTATATTCCCGATAAGGGTGAATAACTATTTGTTTTATCAATAGAAAAATTAATTGTAATCATTAGCGAAATCACCGACGAAGGGTTATGGTGGCAATTGACTACCGTCAATCTCGTCCTCATATTAAAATCGTCAGCCTTTTGTATTGCTAGTAGTTAGGCTGGAAGTTAGTGGTAACGATTGGTAGTTAACGACATAACTGGACATTCGCTAGCTACGCCGACTGCAGGGTATGTACAAATTCATTGGCAACACTGTAATCATTTTGTTCACACACATACACTAACATTTTTGCAGCTTGTAAACAAAGTTTGACAACTTCCTGCATTGTATACATTAACAGGCTGGGCTTGTGCATGTACCTTGTATAATTTTACCATGATTAAACGAATTCAAGCTGAGAGTTGTTCGTAAAAAATATTAAATATTATTATATTAAATTTTGAACGGAGAAAAGTTATTTTTTTTTTTTAATTTTATATCTTTGTAATGAGTAAGAAAGTCCCCATATTTACCGGAGAGATTATATTGAGAGGCGCTAAAAATACCACAAACTCGCGGAAATCAGAACAAATATATGTATATACATCTATATAAATATATATGTATATAAATATATATACATATATATAAATATAGATGTATGTATAATTTTATTATTTTTACTTGACTTTGATAACTTACTCTAAACGCCATAGGAGTTCTCGAACGATTAACGGGTTGACAGCGCCAACTGTAATGTTGCCACACTACAAATCCCTGAATAAGTAGACAATTTAGAAATATGTATGTATGTACATAAGTACATATATACATATGTATATGTACGTTTGAGTGGCCGTTTTTTTATTTCTTATATTCTTTCCCCCCAAATCGGTTCTGTTTTATGTAAAAAAAAATACACAAAAAGTTCATAACAATAAGTTGTGTTTTAGGAGGTGCTCCGCCCCTCAAAGTTGTCTTCAAGCCCATTTATTCAGTGTATTTTGTTTGCAAAAAAAGCATTTTACAATAATATGATATATGGCCATATTTTAGCTCTTCTAATCAAAAAAATTAGCCTCAAAGAAAGTTTTTTGCTAAAATTAATATTTTAGAAAATAATGAAGAAAATACCAAAAATTGTATATAACAAAGTTATATTTATATGGAAATTATTTATACTAAGAATGTACAATAAGAGCTTATATCTATTAAATTATTTCATACATGTACTACGTATAGTCAAACAAAAAACTAAAAAATAATTACATTGAATAAATGGGCTTGAGGGCCAACTTTGAGGGCCCTCATTCAACTGAACCACTTTGGGGGAGAGAATATAAGAAATCAAAAAAAATTCTCCATATAACTAACGGCCACGCTAATGTATATACATACATATGTACGTAGCTTTAAATATTTGCTTTTGTACCTCATAAACCATCCATGTGCTTAATAGAACTTGAAATAGATTATAGACAACTAGCGTTTTCTCCAACTTAAAGGGCTTTCGATCCTTCATGAAATTTGGTCCCCATGATAAAACAAAGTACAAATAAAAGAAAAGTATTGTTAAAGTTGGAACTGGTGATTTGATCAAAAACCAGTCATTTGTTCGGGAGTCTTTAAATAAAAAACGGAAATAAATATGGATATATGTAAATGTCTACCAAAAAATTTATTTAATTGCTTCTTACCTGCCAATTCAGTAAAAAGAAAATTCCAATAATCAGTCTTAGTACCATTCACTGCTGCCATTTTTAAGTTTGTTTAATTGAACAATACTTATGAATTAGCGAACAATACCTACTACCTAATATGTAATATATTGATTTAGAAGCTCCGATGTCTAAACAATTTCTGAAAAAAAAAACTGAAAAAGTTTTAAGCTTGAGCAATTTGGCTGTTCACAATTTACATAAAGCATTTTTTCACTATTTTTAACCCCGTCCTCTCCCACAATAACAGATCGCAACAAAACTAAGAAACCCATCCACTACAGTAACAATAACTTAAAATAATTGTTCAAAATTTTAAAAAGATTTTTGTAAGAACAAATTAAAGGCTTCTTTCTCTACCATATCGCCAGCAACCGTTCGGTCGATTACTTACATATATACATAAATATATTGAAAACAAAAACAAATTCTGTTATTTTATTGTTGTTTTCAATACAAGTCGATCAAACGTTTTCTGTCGACATCGTGGGACAGGCCGTAAATTAAATTCATTGTAAACTAAAATCAAATAAGCTTACATGTGAATGTACTTATGTACATACATACATATATATACATATACATACCATATATATATACATGTGTGTGTATATAAACTATAAATATATACATATATAAAATAAATTAATTAAAAAATCTAATAGGTATTTTTGTACGAAATTAATAATTTCTTCCGTTAGGTAGTATTTTTAAACACACCTCCCCGCTCATAACAAAACTCGAATCCCCTCACAACTCATTGAGCGTTACGTAATATGTGAACATCCTGTTATGCAATATGCAATATTACGTTCTATTTTAATTAAACTATAATTAATTTTTGAATTTCACTAGATTAAATGCTTGCTTTTTTAAACTAAATGCAAATTTTTGAAGGCTACTTTGTCTTAGTTAATTGTGCTTATATTCTCATTAAAAAAAATCAACAAGTCTGCACCATGAGAATGTAAGTGTCGCATTTTTCTCAGACATTTCAAAATTATTATAAAAAATCCAGAACAAAATTAAAGATAGGAGCTATTCACTTATTACATATCGTTCAAGGGGTTGGGGAGGAGTTCGACTTTTGTTATGATTTATTGCGTGGGTATTTAAAAATTGTACGTAACCCTACTTAAAAATTTATATTTGATTTTTAATTTATTTATTTAATTGATTAAAGAAATTCATTCAATCAAGGATCATACGTACTACCTACATATATTTAAATACATACATACATACATACATACATACATACATACATAAACACATGTGCATAAGTACATAAAATAAATATAAATAGTAAGAACAAATAAAACAACAATATCCTTAAAATTCCTATAAGAGCCTCAAATTTATTTGTTAGAGTTAGGTAAAATCTTTCCTTTGTGGAATCGTTCCAACCGATCCGAAAGAATAAAGGAACTAAGTGATTCTTTTCGTTCATCGTTAGAGTTTTTACTTTGAACAGTGAATGAACGAGGAACGAGAGAATGTCTCTGTCGCTCCTAAAAACTCCAACAAAAATTTTTAAGGTTTATTTTAATTTTGTGACGAAATAGAAATAAATAATTCTTTGTTTTCGTAAAATATTTGTAAAAGAAACTTAAAGCAAACAACAAGCAATTCATTTTTTAAAATAATCAAGGCAAATTCATATAGATTCACATTGGAAAACAATAAAATACATGATATAAATATAGAAGGTACTTCCATTCTTCCATTCATTTTTTCTTGACATTAATACGGTAGCACGATTTTACCGGAAACTTCATAATACTTATATTGTCAGATGGTGAAGACAATATAAGTATTATGAAGTTTCCGGTAAAATCGTGCTACCGTATTAATTTAATATTTCCCCTCTGTTTCCTGTTTGTTTGAAAATTTTATTCAATAATTATTCCAAAATTATTTTTACAAAATACAGAATGTATAAATTAAACAGTTAAGTAAAAATATGAGTGCATCGTCAACAGTGGCTAAGAGCCTATAAGATCTATGAAATAGCCAAAAGATCTGAACGGTTATTAAACCATTTTAAGTAAGCTATTGCATAGCTTTTTTCGCGGGCTTTGAGCGCGGCGATCGAATCAAGAAATTCCGTAACGAAAATAAAAAAACCTCTGACTATTTGTATTTGAATCGCCCAGTGTATGTTAACCCCTAAAGTATGCTATTAATTTCATTAACATACAGTATTGCTAGAACAGATTTTTACATGCAGGAAAACATAATGTGGCGTACTTAAGAGCAATCGTGGTTGAGAAAAAATGATATACACAAACAAACAGACAATTCGTAGGATTTTAAGCTATTATTTTCCAGATATTTAGAGGATATCAAGTCTTAAACTTATGTTTCTTATTTCAGTTACCACAAACCTATAGTTTCAATGATAAAAATACCTGAATAACCTCGTGTATTGTAAGATAATAAAAATATTTTAAACGATATTAACTTCTCATTTATTCAATAAAAGAAAAAAATTGTAACTTGAATTAATATCAAAGAAAAAACTTGAATTAATATAAAAAAATACTGCATAAATAAAAAATAAATAAATAATTTTAATTGCAGAAGTTGATAAAAAAAATGCTAAGCAATAGCTTTACCGCGGCAGTCCCAGAGTGCCACACGTATTTTTTTTTAGAAAAGGATGTTACAATCTACAAGAAACGAGCTGTGTAGATTAAACAAAATGCAATATCAATCAATATATGTTAAACTTTATGAAAATTCGTTGTGAACTATTCAAAATCATCAATCAATTTGGTTTCTCAACGCCAAATTTAGATGAAAATATAGTTGAAAGACTTCTCTTAGGCAGAAAACTTAAATATGAGATAAGTTATTACATAACCACTTTTCAAACTTCACAGATATGCAGTTATGTATATCACTTTATTTATTCGAAAATTTTTGTTAAGATAATTGCAAATTTTTGTATAAAATTCCTGGGGGAAGACAAGAATTAGAATAGAGTATGCCACTCAGCTCAGCTTTGAGAAATTTATAATTGAAATGTCAAAAAATGTACTGAAAATGTGTATTGACATCCAACGTATATTCAATTTACAAGCGGCGCAAATATTCACCTGATCCCTTGCGGCCACCTAGTATGACCTACATACCAATATAAATTATTGCCATATACTACAATTGGAAAATATTAGGATCGAAAAAGTGGTTTCATACAAAATGAAACATTTACATACCTGTTGTTTTGAAAAACGACGGCCCTATACATAATGAAAAACTAGCATGAAGTTAGCATAAGTGGCAAAATCGAACATGGTATTAACAAGTTTTGTCATACAATTTTACACTAAAAATCACGCCAGTTTTTCATTATGCATAGGACCGAAAGTGTCTTACGACCAAAATAAGGCTCTCCTATACATATGTATGCCATGAAAATCTATGGACAAATGTTGATTTAATTAGCAAATTAAGTGAATACATCCAGACACTTAAGAAGCATTTGCACTTTTAATTTTTTGGAAACAAAAAATGAATTATTACCGAAAGTACGTATTAATAGCCAATAAAACCAACATATATAGATATCATGATATATGACCTATTTTGTTCCTAAAACCTCCTTGCAAGTTGGCGCAGGATTATCAGAAAATGATTCCAAAATTGTAGCGAACACTTCAAAGTTGCATAAATTTGGAGGAAACTTATTCTTTAATGCATAATAAAAATTACATATTTGTGAACTTATGCAGAGCAGGTACGCACTTTAATGAAAAAACTACATATCCCATAGAGCACAAAATATTGCTGGAATTTTGCAGGATATTGTTTCGTAACGTTGTAATGTCACATGCAATATTCCTGCAGTATTCCTGCAATATTCCTATGTCCGCTTTTTTGTCTTGCTAGCAAGATTGACGAAATATTGCACTGCATCATTGCAAAAATTTCTAATCATTTTTGATATTATGTATTTAAACCAGTGAAAATAATATATACAATCATAAATAAATTAATGCTGAAATTTATCTTAAATGTGAGTTAGATTTTAATCATAAATTCAAGTACATGAAACTTGAATGAGTTATTATGTGAAACGTACATACATAGAGTATCTAATGAATTCAAATCTAATAATAATGAAATTTAAAAACAAAAATTCATGTGTATACCTAAAAAAATATGACATCTTCTAAACGGTTAAACCGACTTTCTTCAAACATAGCTAAGAACACTCTCGATCAAGTCACCTTTCAAACAGAAAAAACTAAATCAAAATTGGTCCAGCCATTTGGTCGTACAGACAGATACACAGACACACACTACAAATTTCTAACACCCCTTTTTTGGTCGGGGGTTAAAAACCGAAACGAAATTAGTTAAAAGTATACGTATGTATACACATTTACAAACAATTTTTAATATGTCATTGATTTCTTTAAAAAAAATCATTTAAAAACCGCAGATAATCCCACTTTTTAGCTTGCAGACGATTCTTTTTTAACCCCCGACCACAAAAGGGGTCTTATAAATTTGTAGTGTGTTGCTGTTTATTTGTGTATCTGTGTGTATGTTCGAGTCCACGTACAGAAAATTAGTTTAGCCGTTTAGAAGATATTACATATTTTCTAGATATATCGGAGGTTTTTAAATTTTTAATTTTTGTCATTAAAAGAACAAGTAGAAAAGTTTCTTTCGCAAATTGTTGATATTGGTGATTAAAATAGCATTAAATGCATATACAACAGTTTCTGTGTAATTCTTTCTTTGATGTTTGCAAATAATTTAAATCAATTTCTTATTTTATTTACACAATTTTTTTTGATCAGTTAATAAAACATTCTCAGTTACTTCAGATATGTCATCTAATACTTCATCGTACTTGAAGCTTTTGATTAGATCTTTAGAAAAACAGTTATTTTTTTCTAAACTCTTTATCAGGAATTGTAACACACCTTCTAATTCCATTAAAGAAGCACTATCTTTTCCCAGCAAGAAAACAAAAGATGTGTTTAACCAAAATACACAAACACGCTTAAACGAATATTTATAAATTGGAGTAATTTGATTACTTAATATCATAATGTTAACAATAACAATACTTTTTATACAAAGTAATTAGGAAATAGTTCGAATATTCGACAAAAATGAATCGAATAATTTTTTATTCTAAATTAAAAATTTTTGTTCATTCGAACAAAAATTATAAAAAGTTGTTCGAATATTCGAATAATTTTTGTTGGAATGACAACACTATCTGATACACTATAGGTATGAATATCACTGTCAAAATCTTAAAGATAGCTTTTGAAATCAGACAAGTATAAAGACAAGTTGAGGAATGCAAACAATAAAGTTTATAAATGAAAACATCACTATGAAGTTTTACATAAACTTTAAAAATAATCTTCCAACAGAAAATTTTCAATGGATAAAAGTTTATAACTTGCATGATGTACTCTGTCTGGCCTTGTATCTACAGAGACAAAAAAGTCATTTGTACTTGTACTTAGATACAAATAAATACGTTTAAATACATACTTACATATATTAAAAACAATACCCAGCGAGAAAACGCAGAACACCTTCTTACTTCAGACCTTATTAAAGGCATGCTTAGGAATTTTTTGATTCAATTACTATTCTTATCTAACTGCTAAGTAATACCTCGACACTTTCGTATTAAAGATAAGATACAAATTCTCTTCTATGAGAAGGGAGAAGAGAAGGAGTAACATCACTTGTTTTTTTACGAACAAAAGCAAAACCCATTTATTTTAAGGACTTTCAGAATCGCTGCCAATAAAAACATCCAAAATAAGGAGTACAGAGGCCTCCTTCTTTTTCCCACTGGGTAGTTTAGTCATTGATTGTGGTATACATACATACGTATATACATATGTATGTACAACTCACACCAGCACTTAATGGTACTTTTTGTTCTGTGGACCAAATGATGTTCAAAAGTTAAAAATCATTGGTTGTATCTCTGTGGGTAATCTAAGGCAAAATTTTTCATTTATTGATATTTACTTCTACGAATGCAAACAGTTAGGCAAAACCCAAAATGTATAAGATATGTGAATATTAACACGTTGATAACTGTTGACAAATTTTATATGTGGATTATTAAATTGAAATTATATGTAGGTAAGTAAATATTTACATTTTTTGCACTTGTAATCTATTGCATTGCAGACTTACATACTTATGCATATCAACTTATACGCTTTTCACTTTACATGAAGGAAGTTTGGAAAAAAAATTTAGATTTTCATTATTAGAATCCTACTAAAGACACATAGGAGTATGTACATACATACTATGTATATGTACATCGTGCACTTTTTATTTGCTCACCTTTCATATGAGACTTGCTCTTTAAGTATAACTTTTTTTGTCTACTACACTCGAAACCTTTGACATCCGCTGCCCACAAAATCAATTCACAAACTGAACTCTTCGTTTGAAATCCACATTACTAAGTATAAAATCGCATGTTGGATAAAATGGTAAAAAATAATAATAATCAGGGCAACCAAAAATAATCTCAAAAGATTTTTAAGTGCATAAAAAATACTGTAAAAAAACAGTAAAAGGTCTCTTAAAGTCTGAAAAAATATATTTTTCTACAACAAGATCATCTACAATAGATCGTCTACAATTACGTAATACGATAAATCAAAACAATTAAAAAAATATATAAAGCAAAAATCTACGATACATGAACTGACACCACACACAGCGGACCAAATACAAAGAACGCTATAGTGACCTTCGAAAACAGATGGTTGTTCCGTTCTACTAAGTGTTTGTCAGAATATTTACAATTAACTTTGGTGTTATTTGATCATTAATAATTATCACATGCAGTTTGACTTACAGAGCGATACGAACTTTAGCCTAATAAAATCATAAATATAGAAAAAAAAACTTTAAATTATACCTAATAAAAGTTTACGAAAAAATGTTCATACCATAAAATATGCTCTTTAAAGTAAAATATGACCAAATATGCGCTTAAGATCAAAATATTCAAAAATATGCTCTGACAAATCGATTCCAAAATTCATAAATAGTTCTGAAACGGATAAATAATTACCGTATATACTTATACGATATTCAGAAAAATATATGATTTATCATATTTTTGGTTGCTCTGATAATCATAAATTGAAAAAAATTCAAGCGCGTTTGTGCGCGATCTACAAACGTACATACATACATACATATGTAGGTACTTCCATTCATATGTATGTACAACTACACCTGCGTGAATATTAGTTGATGCTTTAGACTCTAAAGCAAGTTTAGAGTTTGCTTTTTGTTGATTATAAATTTCAACTACATATTATAATTATTTTTAGGGAGGTACTGACTATTTTTATTGTTTTTGTTTATTTTGTTTTTCAGTTAGACTACTGAAAGCTTTACATTGTAGGTAATACAATTATTAATGTACCGAATGTTAATTTCTTCCCGTAGGAAACTCCTACACGTCGGATACCCTAGGTCTTTCCAAAGTATATTTACATACATACATGGAAGGCAGAACTGAAAAATTTTACTATGCGCACACGAAAAAAAGTCATTCACCTGAGAAGTTTCATATCTCTTATTTAATAGACCTTGAAGCATTCATCTTTTTGTTTAGCAATTTTTCTTTTAAATAATTTTTATTTAAACTTTTTTTATTTATGTAGGTATTTATTTTTTTGTTAAAAAAAATTTAATAGTAGGTATACTGACGAGTTTGGGATCGGCACAAGGAAATATAGGTATCGATACAATCTTTAAACACAACAAACAAACACCAAACAATAATTTGAAAATCTATATTAGGATTTATTGAGTAATTTTCAAAAAAAGTTTCAAAACTGGCATTTCATTTAAAGTTTAAGGAAAGAAACAGAATCAGAGCACCACCCTTCCTAACGTTAAGAAAATCAACTAACTCCCCAAAATACAATTTTGCCGACTTAAATAGTTAACATTCCCAAAAAAGGAGCTAAACTAAAAAAACTTGTTTTAATTCATAAAAAAGTTTGGTAACTTATGTCATTTTACTTTTGGGAACTCCTTACTTCGCTTCGACTAGTAGGGTGCCTTAATTAAACCCCAAAATCAAAATTTATTTTAACTAATGTCATTTTTTTTTTTAAATAACTGCAAATGTTTTTCATCTCTCAATAAAGAGAAAATAAATTTCATGTTTATTATGAAGTGAAAATACAGGGTGTCTGGTGACAAATTTATATGTCTAAATCGATTGTCCGGATTTGTTAGTCACGATGTCGCAGTGGTAGAGTGATCATCGTGCGTTCGCTGTGGAGACATTTTTTAAGAGTAATGATTCTTACGTAATTGCTCGTCGACCATTTTGTTCAAAGTTCAGTATTCGGCGAATACGTGATAGACCGAGTGTAAATTTTTATTGAATGTTCCACGATCAGGGCCCAGTCGATCTTCAAAGACTTCCGAAAACATTGAACTGGTTGAAAGCAGTTTACGTGAAAATACGGAAAAGAGCAGCCTCACTGGGACTTCCAAGAGCGATTATTCATGAAATTTTAAAAAATTATCTGAAGTTCGATCCTCTTAAAATTCAAGAACGAAAAGAAAGTGAATTTGATTTACGGAAAAATTTTTGTGAAACAATGTTGGAGCGTTTTCGCTCTGTAAATCCCATTTTTTGGAGCGACGAGGCTCATTTTCACTTAAACGACCAAGTCAACAACCAAAACTGCCGTTACTGGTCTCCAAGAACCCGCAACCCTCGATTGAAACATCAAAAACCATTGCAATGCCTCAGCGTAACTGTTTGGTGTGCCTTATCCACGCATGAGATGATTGGACCATTTTTTTCCGAAAATTATCGATAAATCAGCTCAATTTAACCAAGTTTACTGCAGCGTGTGGCGCAGAACACAAGGCTCTGTTTTGAACAGTATGTTCAACTCGACGGAAGACATCTGGATAACATAGTCTTTAAAAAATAAAATCCGCATTTCCATTATACCGTCCAATGCTCTTATCCTCTGTTTCTAAAACCCAGACGGTCGAAAAAAATTTATATGGAAAGCACTCATTAATTTGAGTGACTTTCATACGAATTTTCTAGACGAGTAACCTCCTTGACTTGTGGAAACTGCACATTAATAAAACTTTGTGTCAATTATCACGTTACTTATTTAAGTTTGAAAATATAAATCTGCTACCAGACACCCTGTATATTAGAGAAAGTACTTAAGAATTTAAAATAAACATTTTTAACATAAATATATTGGATGAGAATATGCAAATTCAAAAGTCAAATTGCAATGATCTTAAAAGCGAGTCAGAGGGTTCTCAATAAGAACTAATAAGAACTATAATGAAAAAGATTTGCATATACATAGAATTCCGAGTCGACAAATCTTTTTAAAAAATATGAGCAAAAAAACTCCAATTATTTTTTAATATTTTCCTTCCTTGTTGCAATTGCGTATTCCACTATTTATTTTGGGATTATTCTAAAAATTCAAAATTGGCCATTAAAACCCCTTTTTAATCAAAATTAAATGTAACGAAATTATAAGTTCTTTGGCACTGATAAAAGGACTACGTGTAAATCTCTCTCAAAAATATTAATCCTCTTTATGTTTTATTTTTTTACATATACAATTTTACCCTACGATAATCGTAAATAAACGTAAATTTTTGTTGTTGCATCTACACGTGTAGAAACTTCAAACACAGTAGCAGTACATACATACATATGTATATTTTTACTGAACAACAAACAATATTATTCACCATGAATCAAGAAAACAAGATTGCGCATTGCGCAGGTCCGTTTTATTTTTTTTATTTTCTGCTTGTGACGTAGGCATAGAATTTTGTTGTGCTCTCTTTCTCACACACTTTTTACAACAAACACACGTGTGTATTCTATATTGACGTATGTATGTATTGGGTGTTTTTTATTGAGGTATAGAACTTTAAGTTGGCGCTGGAGAGTCAGTTACCGTTAATGGAGTCCGGTATAGAGCCATGATAACCGACTATTTTGTTCCCGAATTGGATGGCATGAATGTGGATGAGTTGTGGTTCCAACAAGACGGCGCTACATGCCACACAGCGCACGTCACAATCGATTTATTGAAGGAAACATTCGATGAGCGCATAATTTCGCGGAATGGACCTGTCAATTGGCCACCAAGATCGTGTGATTTGACACCATTGGATTATTTTCTTTGGGGATATGTGAAGTCGCTCGTCTACGCCAACAAACCAGAAACGTTAGGGGACTTGGAAGCCAACATTCGTGGCGTTATTGCCATCATACGGCCCCATATGCTCGAAAAAGTGGTTGAAAATTGGACCTGTAGAATTGGCTTTATTCGAGCCAGCCGCGGCGGCCACATGCCCGAAATCATATTTAAACGTTAATGGCATAAAATTATCCTTCCAATAAAGCCAAATTGATGGACATTAAAACGATTTTCTTGTGTTTTATTTCAATTCGAAGTTCTATACCTCTAAAAAACACCCTGTAGATGCGCAGTAGAAAATTTGTTTGGCTTGTTTTCTTGATTTATTATTATTCACCATTTAAAATACCTGATACTTGAGTGTTAGCTTGCGAACGTTTTTTGAAGTTATTTTCTTCCATATACTTTTTCGAAAGTGCTCCAAAAATATTAAATACATTTATTTACATACATATGTTTATATTTTAAAATAATGAGAGGTGCCCTTTTCGTAGTTCACAGTGAAAAAATGGAATTAATTATCAGAAATCTTAGGTATAAAAAACTAAAATATACTTTAATTAAAGATACACAACACTGTGTGACAAAAATTAATGTAATCGAAATACCTGGGACGTTTTACTACTTTTCTGGTAGGTATTGACGAGCATAACAACAATCTGTATTTGAAATTTTCCAAACACCCCAAAAATCTTGAGTTACGGGTAAAACACCGGTTTTTTGTACCCGCATGCACTTTTTCTTCTCTCAAGTGCACGGGCAGCCAAATTTTTTAGCATAGTTAGTGTATGAAACAGACAAAGTGTGCACCCCAAAACTTCGTGTGACTTTGTTAGTTCTACTCTATTTAATTTCAAAAAACGACCCAAATTTAGAGCAATTGAAGAAAAAATCGAAAAACTTTTTCAGTCTAATTTAAACAAAAAACAAGTTACATTTTTTAATAAAATCAACAAAAGTAGTAGTCGTTTGCCAATTTTACATAAATATTTACTAATTTTTTAAAGTCCAAAAAATTACTAACTTTGAGCGGCCACAACACACATAATTTTCATACTTTTTAAGATTTTTGATCACTAAAATGCATAACTTTTTTTTCATTTTATTTCGAATTCTTCATTTTTGCCACGGTTCTTAGTAAAATGAGCAACTGTGCTACGTTTATTTATATATTTTAAAATAATGAGATGAGCCTTTTTCGTAATTCACAGTGAAAAAAATTTATTTTTAGAAATTGTAGGTATAAAAAACTAAAACAGACTTCAATTGAAGATTCGTAATTAATAAACTCTTATTAAAAATCTATTTCAGGGCGCTCCCTTTCGTTTGTAGTTGGCCATTGCAATATTTCATCATAAACATTAAACAAATCAACTTCTTAAATGTTAAAAGGGAAAATGTTTTTTTCGCGGCTCTTTTAATGCGCAGAGCAAGCATTAGAGCGAGCGCAATAATAAATTGGTTCTGATCAGTGTTGTCAGATATGACGATTTGTGGCGATAAAACTTTGTTTTTGGCGATGAACATTTTGAAATGGCGATTATTTAGTGGGCGATATTTGAACTCTTTGGCGATATTTTTGACAATAGTTTTATGAAGTCAATAATATAGAATAATTTATTTCAATATTTTATTTTTAATTAACACGTGTCAAAATGAATAATTGCAAAACCATACCAAGTAAAGGGATAATTTTTTATGGTTCTTGGAATTAAAAAATATAGTAGTAATAAGAACCTTTTTATATGTACCAGCGATGCGAAATGTGAAACAATTGTGGCATTTTGGCTGACTCTGTTGCACTTTCGCTCCTTTTCTTTGCACTTTTTGTCCATTAATATTTTCTTACTGAAATAATAAGTACTCTTATTGTACTAATTATGTTTTTAAGTATTGAAAACTTAGTAGGATTTGCGGTTGAATTTAAATTTATTTGTTGTTAGTTAAGCAAGCGTAAATAAATTTCGTTGCTGCTAAGCACATCGCATCAACCACAATTCAAAAAACCTTACAAAATATCAATGCTTATAGAAAAATTTTAACATGGTACATATTACCGATTTGTGCCATAAAAATTTTACATTAAAAATCACACTAGGATTTAATAGTGGGTTAAAACTACATTACGCGCCGATTTTTAATGTCGAATTATATGTACGTAGGAAATTGTTAAAACCTAATTGAATTTCATCACTTATGCTAACTTCATGCCAATTTTTCGTTATGCATAATAAGGCTGTTAATTTTTATTTTAATCCTAATCCAAATTAATTAATTTGCACAAGCTCTTCATATTTCAAAGCTATTTTCTAATTTTTTCTGTTTGTTATTAATTAAAGCGTGTTTTTTAATTATTTTTTAACTATCCAAAGTTTGCTAGGTCCTAGGCATATTCATATAAAGTAAACTCGGAGGTACTAAAAGATTATAAATTAAATAATTAACATATGCATAAGAAGAACTATTGCTCTGTCATGTCTTACACACATAAATTTTTCTTGAAGCAAGTCTCTTCAATTGTATTTTAAAACTGCCCGTTTAATTACACACAGACAGTCTGTTTCTTGAATTTTCCTATTCAAACAATGCAACGAATGAAATAACAGAAGAGAATTGAAGTAAATTTTCGGTACAACCAAGTCTGTACCCCTCTTCTCTTTTCTTTCTTGTCACTCCCTACTCAGACTTGTTTCAAGGAAAACTGATGCGTCTAAAACGTTACTTTGTTATTGAATAATATAACATGACATAATACATAAATTAATTCAACACTTTATTATTCATATTATTATTAAAAAGATTGAACGTTCTGATATTATTGAGTCGTAACAGCAAAAAAGACGTGATGGACATAAAATACGATTTTCAGCTTTTTACGTCAATCGATAATAAACAATCATTCTCATCATCTCCTATTTATTTTAAAACTCTGGGATGTGCCGTTACAAACCTACGCCAAATACAATTAAAAAGTGCACATTGGTTTTTGTTTATACATACATATGTACATATGTATGTATCTATTAGTGTTGTTAATTATTCGTGTTTTATATTTGTTCGAATGAAATTTCAAGATTCTTTTCTTGTTCGAACGAACGAATAGTTTTCAACTTTTGTTCGAATATTCGAACGAACAAAGAATAAAAAAATTTATTCGAATAATTTTAAAAAAGTTTAATTAAGTTTAAATTAAATTAAATAATTCATTACACAAGAAAAACAAATAGCTTAACAACAAACTTAGAAATATTATTAAAAACCGAAAAGACATTAGTTAAAAAAGTTACGTTTTTATACACATTTACAAAAATGTTTAATATGTCATTGATTTTTTTAACAAACAGTAGATAATCCCACTTTTTAGCTTGTAGACCGTTTTTTTTACATTTGATAAAAGAACAAGTTAAAATATATCGCACTTGTTCCTCAAAAGCGTAACAACTCAAAATTCATGAATTTTCAGTAGAGGCCAAAAACTGTTTCTGTTAATAGAAGTTATTCTAAAAACACACAGAGAGTCATACCGGTTTTTCATGAAAAAGAAGACAAATCAAAGGGAGATTTTTACAGTGGGTAGATATGACCTCTGTTGTTTGGTTTTTTGCAAAAAGTGAAAATTTGAAAATTTTGAGTTGTTACGCTTTTGAGGAACAAGTGCGATATCTTTCGAAAATTATTGATGTTAGCGAAACTGTTAAAAAAAGGATTAAAAATAAACATCGACCGATCTTAATAACTTTTTTAGCGGGACAATCAACGTTAAAAAACAAAAATAAAACATGCTTAGAACACTATTTTATCTTTTACAGTTTCCAAGTTATTTGAGTTGAACAATTTTATTTTTGGCCATGACTTTTTTAATCGTGAGTACATAACTTCTTTATTACTTGGCAAAAATCATTTGGTTTTGTTGTTTTTGAAAGAAAACTTCATTACAATTCCTATGAAAAAAATTTTTTTTGATATCTTAAAAATTGTAGCAAGGAATAATTTTAAAATTTGGTTTTTTGAAAGTTATGAGAAAATTTGTTTATTTTGTGAAAAAAGTATTCCTAATTTATTGGAATATTTTAGAAAATTATTACGTATTTGATAAAAACTTTGATTGTTTGTGAAAGAAGAGGTATTAAGAAAGACTGATTGTGCAACCTACATCCAGCATTGGTCGAAAATTAGCTTTTTTTGCAAAAAATCAAATTTTTGGATGTGGCAAAAAAAATTCCCGCTCTTTTTTTGTAAATATTTTGGTCTTTTATTGTAAATAAACTTGTTGTTAGTAACTTGTAAGAAACTCTTGACATCCTACACATAAATGTAAGTAGGAGAGGAGATTTTCTAAGAATGTTAAAATTTTTCTAACACAATTTTTCCCAATAAAAAAAGTTTTATAGTAGTAGTTCAATAGTATACATTTAGCTTTGCAAATTAAAAAAAATACGTATGGCACTCGGGGACTGCCGCGCGCGGTAAAGCTATTGCTTAGCATTTTTTTACCAACTTATGTAATTATAATTATATATTTATTTTTTATATATGCAGTATTTTTTTTCTTCGATAATTCAAGTTTTTTCTTTGATATTAATTCAAGTTACACTTTTAGAGCGTGGTGACCGGTAAGAAAACAATTTAAAAAAAATCTTACAATACATGTAGGTTATTAAGGAATTTTTATCATTGAAACTATAGGTTTATCGTAACTGAAATAAAAAACATAAGTTTGAGACTTGATATCCTCTAAATATCTGGAAAATAATAGCTTAAAAACCTACGAATTGTCTGTTTGTTTGTGTATATCATTTTTTGTCAACCACAATTGCTCTTAAGTACGCCACATTGTGTTTTCCTACATGTAAAAATATGTTCTAGCAATACTGTATGTTAATAAAATCAATAGCATACTTAAGGGATTAACATACAATGGGCGATTCAAATAAAAATAGTCTTAGGTTTTTTTTTCGTTACGGAATTTCTTGATTAGGTCGCCGCGCTCAAAGGCCGCGATTAAAGCTATGCAATAGCTTAATTATTCTCATGCCTTCAATACTTTTCTATATATTTAAAATCGAATTTTGATTATGAAATTAAATTTTCTAAATTTTTTCTTTTTGCATAGATTGTTGATATCATTTTCGTTACTTCAAATGTTTCTTATTTTTTTCTATGTAATCCCAATAGAAGAAGTAATTGTCTATTCAACGGTGTATAATATGTATACCTGTGCCATTATATCAGTCTTAAAATGGATACATACATACACATATTATTAACTTACCCATGCTCAAGTATTTATTAGATCTTAACAATCACACTTACATATTTATTTATTTATTTATTTCATAAATACTTTACAAAGCAAATTTGCAAAGTATTGTTGCACAAATATGGGCGAGGTAACTAGACCATATGCCCAAGATGGTACTAATAGTATTTTAAAAAGTTTTTGTGACTGACTATACACGACCTATATGTCTTCACATAGGAAGTAGCAACGTGGTTGTTAAAGAAATTCTAAAAAGAACCGCAAGACTATACGGTTATCCGTGGCAGATCAGTCAACTAGTGCGAGCGAGACGAAAAACTCTCGAAGGCCAAACAACACTCAAAAGCCTGACCGCACTTAAGAAATAATTACGATGACGCGAGAGCTGTTCTTCAACCCATAGCTGACTGACACTTAAATAACTACATCATGAAAATATACAAACCGTCCACCAAGACTCGGTTGAAAAGCCGTTCAGTCAAAGAAGACAAATGTACTTAAATAAACAAACTTATCACAGACAGCCAAACTCTATCCCACACACACACACACATACATATATACAAACACACAAATTCCCCACGATCGTACGCAACAATTTCACAAAATCTGTAATTAATATTTCTCCAAATATAAACAAATTTTTGACAGACAGATTTTAAAACTGGACAAATTTAAGCTTGATAAAATTAAAGCAATCTCATCCTCCAATACTAGCCGTCCACACGAGCAATAATCTTGGCAATTATTGCCGTGGCAATTGTCAAATTTGATTGCCGACACAAGATATCAGCGTGTGGAACGTATAAAGATGTGTTCAAATATATATTAAGCAACAAGTGTTAAAATATATGGCTGAGCAATAATCTCTTAACACATGCTGTCAAATTGAAATAATATTAATATTTTTTAAACAAAAAAGTAAGAAAAATTGTTTTAAATAAATAAAATAAAAAGAAGTTCAATTTAAAATTAGCAAAAAATCTAATTAGGGATAATTTAGGTATGTATATGCTTAAAAAGGCAAATATATTTGAATGTACGTGTTCGCTACGTCTAGATACATTGTTGAGCATAAGCAATTTGATGTCATTATTCTGCCGGCGTTATTGCTTGTGTTAAACACAACAAATTGCTCGTGTGGTCGTAGTGATATGAAAAACATACTAGGATTAGGGAGTTCAGATATATGATAATATTTAATATAATATAATTTATTTCTACGTACATATAAATACTAGCGTGAGAAAATCACTACACACACATACTAGAATTCATCTACGAAAAATGCAAACTATTTCAACAACACCCCGCCCCTCACAAATCACGGCCAGCCTTAAATTCCCACAGATATATATACACAAATTCTCACGGTCATATACAATCGATCAATCTCAACAACCCAAATCACGATCAGCCTTAAACTCGTACAGATATACATAAACACAAATTCCTACAGACATACAAACACACAAATTCCTAAGGATACATATTACAACACCCTCACCTACTCCAAATCAAAGCCAGCCTTAAACTCCTACAGACATGCACACACACACAATCCATGTATCACAACAGATCCTCACCCACCTCAAATCACGATCAGTTTTAAACTCCTACAGACATACATACATACACAAAGATTCCCTGCAGAAAATGCAAATAGTGAAAATTTAGTGATTTACTAGTGACATTGTCAGTAGCACTACTGACCAGGTGTACCCCAGCCAATGTAATCGCCTATTGACATTTAACATTAGCTTGTCATTGAAAATCCACCACTAGACTGTAGCACTACTGACTTAGTAGTTTTTTTGGGACCACATTGAGACATTATCACCAAAGATTCACTAGTAAATTTTCGAGGCTCTAGTATAAAATATCGATATTTCCGCGCTCGATGTCAATAGTAAAATTGTAGTGATTTACTAGTGACATTGTCAGTAGTAATACTGACCAGCTATACCCCAGCCTATGTAATCATCTATTGACATTTAACATTAGCTTGTCATTGAAAATCCACCAGTAGACCTTACCACTATTCTTTTACTACCATATGGAGACATTGGCACCAAAGATTCAGTAGTACATTTTAGTGACCCTCATCTACAATTTCATAATGTTAGGGCAACAAACTTAAACACATGCATACATGTGTATTTTAACAGTATTGCACAACATAATAAAAAAAGAAAACCAAACTATTTACGCGTTCATTGACAATGTCTCTAACGTATCTCTACTCGCGCATAAAAGGAAAGTTGTCGACATTTCAACTAGTGCAATTGTCACTATAGAAAAGAGTGTTGAAATATTGTTACGGATACATATTACATGAACACCCTCACCTACCCCAAATCACGGACAGCCTTAAACTCCTACCGACATACATACATAAAAATTCCTCCGGTTAGATATTACATGAACACCTCGCCCCTCATAAATCACGATCAGACTTAAATTTCCACAGACATACATATATACATATTTACATAAATACAATAGATCTACCTTAAACGCCCCCCCCCCCCCTCAAAACAAATAACGTCTTGGCTTAAATTCAACAGACAGTTACGCCCACAAACTCCCACGGTTACATATACATATAATATATTTCAACAACACCGCGCCCTCCACCAATCACGGCCAGACTTCAATTCCTACAGCTAGACACATGATTTTCCCTTCGGAATTTGAAAAAAATAATGATGTTTTCCCGTCGGCATTTGAAACAAAAATAAACATGTTTTTCCGTCGACATTTGAAAAAAAGATCATGTTTCTCAGTCGGCATTTGAAAAAATTTATTTACACGATTTCCCGTCCCTTAAACCTATAAACCCCCTTAATGTATTCCCACAAAATATTCCGGGCACAAATTCCCACGGTCACAAATACATACATACATACACTTAATATAAGCAAAAAACAGTTAATGTAAACAAAAGAAACTTAATGTAAACAAAAAGCTCCTAATGTAAACAAGAAAAACTAAATTCTCCAACTTCACACAAATTTTAAAAAATTTCTAGAAATTTCACACAAATTTCTAAAATTTAGCAAAATTTTAAATTCTTAGAAATTTCACAAAAAAAATTTTAATTGCCCCAAATTGGCAATCCCCTACTACTAACGATAAATGGCTTTGCTTTATAAGACCATCATATATAATTTTTTATCCATTAAATTATATTATTATTAATATTAATACAATAAAAAATTTAAGTTGTAATAATGCAAAGCTATTTATCGGGCAGACAAAATCTTACCTTTAACTAAACGCAAGTTGTAATAATGGCCCTTAAACCAGAGATACAAGCCAGTCGATCCAGCCGCCGCCGATGTTGTAGGCAGAGTTGGAAATTTGAGCACTTCTATATGATTGGAAAAATAATAATACTTTTTCAATCATATCAGAATGCCGTTAGTTTTTACCTTGGCCATTTTTTCCATTAATTTTACTTTTTTCTTCTTGTAAAGTAAAGTAAAGCTATGCCGAGTGCAAAATAGGTAAAGAAATTCAGTTTTTACACCCATTTTATCCACCATATCGAAATACATTTCCATCGAAAGATAGATGTCTCAAGCTTCCATTAAGCAGTATTTCCTGAAATCCACTGGGGATGATGTGTTAGAATCCTCAGACTCAAACAGTGCTAAAAAACAATTTGAAAAGGGTCAAAAATACTAACAAAAACAAATAGCCTTGCAGAATGTTGGAGATATTTTGGGGATTTGTATATATCTAATAAAAAAACTTAACTTGTCTTCTGGCAGCCACAATGCGCGAATACACCTTTTTGAGCGTCCAAATCTTGTGTAGCCCAACCGTCATTAACCGCAATGAACACACTGTTGCGTGGTATGGTAAATTTCTTCGTATCATCGACAGCCTTATTGGCGCGCGGTAAAGTTGTTATGGTAAAATTACACTTTGGTTCACGATTTTTGTTGTGCTTGCTACAAATTGTGTCTTTGCCACCAACCAGTTGATTTAGACACCTTGACGACTGTTGCTGCAACGGTGGCAGTTGTATAAATGCACTACCTAAAGTATCAATACAAGTAGCAACTATTAAGCAAATTGATTTCCCAAAAAATGGTGTCTATTCTGGAATACACGTCGACTTGCTGAAAGTTACAGTACATACGTAATATAATTCTCTGCTATAAAATTTGATGTTTCTTGATAGAAATATATTTGATATTATATAAGGTATAGACGCTATGTAAGAATCACTGTACTAAAAAGTCGAGCCGCCGAAAAATTGCCCAGCCACCGCCGCCGATTATTATACCCTTCACCAAAAATGGTAAAGGGTATATATAGGTTTGTCCAGATTTTTGTAACTTCTACAATATTCATTTCCTGCCAGATAAAGTTAGTTATTCTGAATCCTTATGAACAGGAGATGAAAAAAAGACATGTCCGTCTGTCCGTCTGTCCGTCTGTCTGTACGGATTTTATATGGGTGGCGTGAAACGCGGTTTTTGAAGCTCCCAAACAAGTTAGAGAGCTCGGAGTTGGACTCAAACGACCGCACTTGCCTCAGCACAATTGGTTATGAAAATCAGCAAAAAAAATAATCGGTTCATAAAATTTTGAAATATATGGTGTTATCATACATTTTTAAAATTTCATGAAAAAACTACCTATCGCGCATAGAACCAAGCATATTCAAAGTTCTAATCAACCACACTAGTCACTCTGCTGCTGAAGCTCTCTTAATTGCGATAAATATTTACTATACTTAAACATTTGCTTTAATTTGCATTATTTCGTATTAAACCCCTTTTTGTCACCAATCCATAGACTTTGCCTTATGGTATTTTTGCTTGGCACATTCTTTTTCGTATGCATGCATATGAATGGATGTGTATAACAATCAGTAGCCTCATGCAAAAAACATTATGTAGATATGTATGTATAAATATACGCTAGAATGAAGACCATTCCCTCGTACATACACACATACATATGTATGTGCATAAGAGTGTTCATATGAACAACTACAACAACAACAATATGCGACAAATAGTATTCAGAGAAGAATATTTAATTGTTTGTACGTGTGTATGTAGTCAACTCTACGCACAGCAACAATATGCTAGCAAACGTATTGAAAGAAGAATATTAAGTTGTTTGTGGTAAGAACTGGGAATTTTTTTTTGTATACAAATAAAGTATTGTGCTAATGAATGCGTGTTGATAAAATATATTAAATATATGTGGGCTTAATTATGAAAGTGGTCTAAGTCATATATTTCTTTCATCGAGATATTTAATAGATTACTTTGAAGAAATTAAAAAATATTTTTATATTATGCAACATTTTAATTTATAAATTCATAGAAGTTTATTTAATGTTTATTGAATTTTTTTAGAGATTTATTTCATATTTCGATGCAGAAACGCATATGACTTAGACCACTTTCATACTTAAGGGCACATACATATGTATGATTGTAAATACGTATGTATGTACATACATACATACAAAAGGGGATAGGATTGTTTGAATCTGTTTGATTTGCTTATTTGTTTTCTGAATATGTTTTGCAACAAAATGAATGGCTATCATGGTTAATAAGTTAGAAGTCGGCCTGTTATGATTCGTTTGTTGAGTTTCGAACTTACACTTGAAAGTTTTTTTTCAATATACATACATATGTATGTATTTTTGCAAAATAAATTAATCGGGGACCAAAAATAGTCATTATTTTCGAACTTTAAAAAAAAGCAACTGTATAGAAGGGAAACATCAAACAACGTGGACAACCACACCATTTTAATTGTTCTAAACTAGATTTTTCTAAACTTCAATGGGTTTAAAATTTAAATTTTTGTTTTTTAAGCAGAAATAAATGTTATTTCCGGATTTTTTGTTTTTAACCGGAAATAATTGTTATTTCTTGATTTTTCTTTTTTCAAGCAGAAATAATTGTTAGTGGTTTTGTTTTGTTGGTGTTTGTCAGAATATTTCCAATTAACTTTGGTGTTATTTGTTCCTTAAAAATTATCACATGTAATTTGGCTTATAAAGAGATACGAACTTTAGCCTACTTAAATTTTAATTATAGAAATAATTATTTTCCGATTTTTATTTTTTCGAGAATAAATAAAAGTCAATTTGTGATTTCTACTTTTTCGGACAGAAATTAAATTAAGTTACATTGTGGGAAAAAATACATATGCCTACATACATACACACTATGAACTTATAGGTACATATAGGATATAACTACTACGACAGGATCAACGTGTGGAAATTCCGTAGCCAAAAAACGTGGTAGCCGCCCCAAAGCGGCGAACCGATATTTTTCACACTTTTATGATATGGCTGTCAAATGATAGGGATTTTCCAATGGAAAAATCATGGTGAAATCATTATGAAAATTTGAACTCATTTACTGATATCTGGCGTTGTTTTAGTAAAAACACATACCTACACATTTTTAACCCTTATACCTACTTATGCATATCTTAGTCACATACATATATTCCAGGTTCACCCAATTTAATTCAAAAATTTTAAAATGTGTACATAGGTACATATTTATAAAATTTCGGTACTTTGTACACACAGCCATACAAGTAAACAATTATTTCAACACGTGTATTTGCTATAAATACTGCCAAAAAGGAACTTTGCAGTGAAACTCCTATAGATTATATAAACATAATATATTTTAATATGTATATACGAAAACATCTTAAACACAAATGCTTTAATCACAGAGAAATTTTGCATTTGCGTTTAAAATTGCTGTGTTCGATATACTAAGGTACTTTTTTATTTTTGGTAGGTACATAAATACCTAATATAAGTTTTGTAAAAGTTGAAATGGCTCTTATGTAGCTCCTGCAAGATATACATTTTTGGTTGTAAAATTATGTGCCTTCTTGAGTTATTGTAGGGTAAAATCATGTGTTTTATTGTTGTAAAAATTAAACTATAGCGACTCGCACTGAATTAGAGTGAAATTTATTTATTTATTTATTTAAGAAATACTTTACAAAGTAAATTTGCAAAGTATTGTTGCACAAATATGGGCGGGGTAGCTAGACCATATGCCCAAGATGTTATTAACAGTTTTTTAAAAAGGCTTTGTGACTGACTGTACACGACCTATGCCTTCACATAGGAAGTAGCAACGTGGTTGTTAAAGAAATTCCACAAAAGAACCGCAAGAATATACGGTTATCCGTGGCAGATCAGTCAACCAGTGCGAGTGAGACGCAAAACTCTCGAAGGCCAATAAACAACAGTGGCCTGGTTGCACTTAAGAGATAATTGCCAACGACGCTTGATGTTGACTCGCCCAGAGCTGCTTTACGACTGAGAGAGTGAAATTGTTTTTATAAAATTCAATTATTTATATATAACATACATACATATGTATGTATGTGTAGGTATAAATCTATGAAACGAAGATGTAATAAAACGAAAGCTTATGCTTGCTAACTTATAACTATTTATTAATTATATTCACAGACAGGTATACATACATACGAGTATGTACTTAAAGACTTATGTAAGTGCTATTTAAAATTTTACTGGTTTCAAACCTTAACTTTTACAGCTCTTGATTTCTTTGTAATTTAAACAAAAATTTTCGAAGATGCGTAAAAAAGCGTAACCAGTAATTACTAATGAAAACTGTTTGATTCAGACACGTACATACTTATTAAGTTGAACAGTTTCATGCATAACTAATAGGCAATTTTAGAAAATCCAACATGATTGGAAACAGTTTAAATCAATAAATACATGTCTGAATCAAACAGTTTTTCATTAGTAATTGCTGGTTACGCTTTTTTTTGGCAGATGGCACACAAGAAATGCCAGATGTAAAATCAGCCTAACAAACTGCAAGAAATGAGCCGGATGGATCACACAAACCTCCAAAGTCTGATACATTTTCATTTATTTTTGCATGGACATAATATGTACTACATGTGATGAAAATTGCGCTCTTAAAAATATAAACTATTTTTTATAAATAAGGCAATTGTTTTAAAAATTAAGCCTTGCAATTATTTATGTATAGATATTTATTAGCGCAATATTGACTTCGGTGTGAATCGATATACTTATATATCTATTTGCAATTGTACAACAATAAAACATGTATGCGTCCCCTACAATTAAAAAATCGGCATCATTTGCTTACGCAGATTATTTGCAAGGAAATTGCATGAACACTTCTCCTAGTTTGTTTATATTTTTTTTTCGATATGTATATACATATGTACATACATACACATGTTTGCAAATACGAAATTCCCAATTACCCAGCGGGAAAAAGAAAGAGCAAGGATACTTTCTAGAAGGCCGTTGTACTCCTTACTTTGGATGTACAAGGCCTACTCGCTCCATTCCACTCTTATATCATTTTTGCTTTTCCCTCTCGCTTTTTTTGCCAGCCATTCTGAAAAGTCTTCAAATTAATAGATTTTATTTTCGTTTGGTAAAAAAAAAATTTGCTCCTCTTCCCCCTTCTCTTAAAAGGAAATGTGGAATGTGTATCATATCTTTTATGCAAAAGTGTAGCGACCTTCTATAAGGCGTCCTTTAGCAATAAGATAAAAATAGTAATTCATTTGATAAGACCTGAAGTAACAAGATATTCTGAGTTTTCCTGCTGGGTAGTAACGTGCTCGCTTTGTATCAAAGTAGTGGTTTGCGTACACATTGTCATGCATACTATTGTAAATACATCCAGTGTTGCCAGAAAATGCTGATGAGAGAATGCTAAATCGGTCAAAAAAATTCTGCTAAAATGTTCTACAGAAGAAAAGTATAATGCTAGATGTAAATGTAGAAAAAATTATTAAAATAGCTTTGAATTTTATGTTTATACAAACTCATTAGTATTTACATGAATTTTTATAGTACATAAAATAGTTAATAATTGGTGTGTTTTGGAAATGTTATAATTACGTTAAAAAAACTTTAACGCACTAATAATCTCAAATTATTATTTTACCCATTCAGTAAAATATTTGTTTATTAAAAATACGTACATTGAAATTGATTATTGAAGGGTTAGCTGGATGCTATGCGCATTTCACTGTTGCTAGTGCAGATCATCAGGAAACCTTTACCCTGAAATACATGTACATTTATGAGAAAAATCCTCCATACAGAAGAATTTTGTTAAGAAATTAAAATTTTTTATTTGCAACAAACTCTGCTAGAAAGCATTTAGCAGAATTTTTTGATAGTTAAATGCTGCTTAACTAATGGAAATTCCAGACCTAGCAGTGGAAATGCTAAAATGGCAACAATGAAACTATCCCAAGCGCTTTTTGTTGTCATAGTGGATTATTAGTTAAAAATTTTAAACGTAATTGCAACATTTCCTATAAAAATACCTGTAAATACTAATAAGTTCATATAAACATGAAATTCAAAGCTATTACAATAATTTTTCTACATTTAAATCTAGCATTATACGTTTCTTCTGTAGAACATTTTATCAGAATTTTTTGACCGATTTGGCATTCTCTCACCATCATTTTCTGGCAACACTGGTTGTTGGTTGAAACTTATGAATTTTTTTTAAAGACATGTTGATACATACATACGAGTACATATATGTATATAAATATGCCCAAGTAAATATAAATGTGTCTGTATATGTATGTGAAAAAAAGTAAGCCCTTGCTAAAGATCATGGATGTCTTATAAATATTTTGTTTGTTTGAGGGTGCTTGTTGTTGCTATTTTATTTCATTCATGTGGTTTTTGTTTTTTTTTTTCAATAAATGTATTAAAAAGTACTTCTGCTTAGTTAAGCTGGATTGATTCGCTGGGTGAGTTCAATTTATGATGTATGTATGTATGTATATATGTACATATGTATGTAAATACCTATATTTTTTAAAAAAATATACAAATAGGTACATATGTATACTAATGTAGGTATCTTTTTATTTTATATTATTTTCTAAAATTCTTCAGAAAAACTCCTTTATAGTATATACATATTTACATATGTATGTATGTAAATACATACATATGTATGTGGTAGTATATGAAAGAAATATTTTTTAATACGTAGGAAAAAAAACATAAATGTTGAGATGAGAATATGAACTCACGTTCTCATATTTTCAGAACGAATGTTTTATTCACATTTTGTTTTATTGGCATTTTGCACTTATTTTAAAGATCTAAAACTTAGGTTAATTACATACATATGTATGTACCTATGTAGCTGCTTATGTACATATGTATATGTAAATAAATATGTATGTAATACCCAAGAATGATAAAATAATTATTTTATCATTCTTGTGTAATACCTACATGAATGTATCTTAGTATGTATATTATTGCAAATAATAAATTTATTAATATTTTCCCCAGCAAAAAAAAAATTAATGCGTTCAAAATTTAATAGTTTTCATGCTTTCTTTAGCATTTGTGCAAATCGTAATAAAGCTATAGTTTTTGAACTCATCATAAACGCATACGATATTGCTGGGTAATTAATACATTGAAATAAATATCCGCCGAAATAGCCATGTAAAAACGGAATTAAATCATCATATTGACATATTGTCATAAAACCAGTTTTATCTGCGTGAAATAATAAGTACACACTAGTTCGATGGTAGAGAGTATGTCTTAACAGTCTTAATAGCGAGGTTCGTATCCTGGCAGAGAAAAATGCTTTTTTTCTTAGCTTTGTGAAAAACGTCATCGAATAAGGGAACTTTCGTGGGTTCTAAGCACTCATTTCAATGACGAGAGCAGTTTTGTTAAATGTAAACACATGGTCGTCAATGACACGCCTGTGTTTAAATCTTGCGTTCTGCACCTAAATTGAACCCATGCATTAACTATTTCTTTTGCATGTCGTTTTTGCTGGGTCCGAAAATAACTTAATTATTCGATTGCTAAATAAACTTACCTATAGAGAAGTGTTGGTTTTAAAAAAAGAAAATTGCAAACTTTTATATCTAAAGCCAGTTTGTATTCCTGCATTTTATTGGTGCTTATGTTTACTCATTGGTAGAAGTGCAGCAGTAATGTTTAAAAAGTTTATTTTTAAACTGTCTTAGGTATTATAAGAACTTTCAACGGAACATAGTAGGCTAGTAGGTTATTTGCAACTTAAAAAAATACATACATATCTCTCATTTTCTAAAACAACATCACATATCAAAAAATGAGATTTTTGAGTTAATGATGCAAAATTAATCCTCATATTGATATTGTGTAAAAATTTCATACAAATATCTTGTATACTAAACTATCGAGAGAAAAATTAAATTTTCATTAAGTTGTGTGTAAATTGAATACTTTAAAGTTTAAAATGAACTATATTGAGGGGTAACAAAAACTTTTTTCAAGTGAGTCGCTCCAATGTACATATTTTAAAAAATTTATCGGAAGAGTAAATGAAAAAAGTTTTATAAACTAAAATATATTGGGGGCTATTCTGGAAAACGCGTCGAAAAAGTGAAACTTTACATTAAAATAAAAACAAATTTTCAAAAATTGTTTTTGTTTGTAATACATTTCTAAAATGAAATAAACGTGAGAATTTCAACGCGTTTCTCTCTCTTTTAAAAACGGTTAATTTTGTATGCGAAACAAAAAAATTTTTTTTTACATTTACACAGTTTTGTTTTTGTTTTGCATGTAACTTTCACCAATTCGACGCGTATTCCAGAATAGCCCCCATTGTGTCCTATATGTATATAAAACACATATATTTTAACCCTTATACCCATGCATATTGCTGCAAAGTGTCTATATTTCAGTTTCACTTGACTTAATTCATAAGGGCCTGTTCTGCAAATCACGACATGTCAAAACACGGTGATTTTAAAAAATTAATGAAAGATAAATAATTGGTTTTTTAAATTGCACGATTTACAGCGTTAGAAGTTGGAAAAAAATATTCTATTATAAATGATAAAAATACAAGTTCGCTGCTGAGCAAAATGCAGTTTTGTGCTGCATATTGCAGTTTAATTTCATGTTTACGTATCTACGTATGTATATATATACATACGTACATATGCACGCATGTCTTTTCTCTACATTTTATGATTTGTCAAGGGTATATAAGATTCGGCACAGCCGAATATAGCACTCTTACTTGTTTTACATCGGCTTGTTTATCTGCCTTAAAGGTGTCTTTACATGGTAATACAAAGTATTAGGACTGTAGAATCAAAATATTATGAAATTCTCTCAGTGTTTAAAAAAAGAGTCTGATGTAGGTATTTTTCATGTTTACACTGATACTATAAGTAAAATGCAAGCAATGATATTAAACTGTTGAGTTAATAACAAAAATTGGAAAATTGTAAAAAAAGATGTGTACTAATAAAACTAAATATTGGATAAAACATTTTATAATTTCAATGCAATTTTACTACAGAATAGATTTTTTTTAAGTTTATTTATCGTTTCTTTGGTTGTGCTGTACCAGTTAAGTAGCTGGTGGTTGCAGTCGTAAAATATTTACAATAACAATTTATTTGGTTATTTTTGTAAAAGTGTCAACACCATGATACAATTATACAAGGTACTTGCACGACTACAATAAAATTGCAACACCAAGAAACACACGCATTTTGTTGGTAGAAACAAACAGAATTTAGTCAAAAACAGATGTCTTTTGTTGTTAAATATAACAATTACAGGGTAACTAAAGTACAATTGCAGACGCGGCATTCATGTGTGATTATAGTCATTCAGTGTTGCCAATATGTGTGTAATATACAGAGTATGTAATTTGTACTCACATGTGTAGGCCTATAATTAGATTCATGTATAATCTGTGTGTAATTCTACTTTGACTTCTATTTTTGTTTAATTTTGTTTTAATTTTAACCTACACAAAGGATGTGTATTGTAATTTTCTTTAATATGTAATTGGAGACACAGCTACATGCAAATTCATTGGCAACACTGTAATCATTTTATTCACACACATACACTAACATTTTTGCGGCTTGTAAACAAAGTTTGACAAGTTTCTGCATTGTATACATTAACAGGCTGGGCTTGTGCAAGTACCTTGTATAAGTACTCTTTTACATTTGAGACCAAGGCATATCAAACAGGTACATGCATTGGGCAAATTGCTCATCCGCTGATTTTTTGTTTACACGTTTATAACGAAGAATTCATTTGACAATTACTTTTGTGCCTTGTTTGATGCATACAATTTTTTGACAATTACTTTGTAAAACTATGTGAGAAGCACAGAGTTGCCACACTGTTTTCTCTAATGCATGTACCTGTAGTAAATGTGCCTTGTTTGAGACATTTCTTGCCGGACATTTTTTCAATTCTCTTTTGTTCTTGTCCGAAGCTTTTACATATTGGAAATTAATAGACAGACAGAAATTTTGTAGTTTGTTTACTTCTTTTTCGCGATTGCTACTCATACACATGCACTTAAATACCATATGCCTTGATAATACACATCAAGTATACATAGATTCGCTGAAATGAGAAAAATCATATGAAGCAACAAGAATAAATTGCGAAAAGTAGAAAAGAGAAACAAAAAAATGTCCAGTACAGAGGGTCGTGTACTACACAATCTGCATCTTCGCCACTTCTTCAACAAACTTCGTCTGTCTGTCTTTCAATTTCCCAAATGTAAAAGGGCACTATGTAATTGTATCATGGTCAACACCTTCAATATATTCCATTAGTGCTGCCAATGTTTACTTTGAAATACACCCAAGGCCGATTAATAAGGTCAAATTGAAAACACAGCTGATCTACTTTTTTTCTGCCTAATTCAAGGCGAATTCATATAACTGTTGGCTCGTATGTCAAAAGTTGTTTATGTACAGAGACCTGAGACGGGCGATTGTTTTGTTTGATGTATGTAACAAAAATGTGTTTTCGAGAAAATCGATGAAGAATGTTTAGTTCATTAGTTTTAGAAAAATACACGATAGAAATTTTTTTATAATAATAAAAGTAATAGATACATATGTTTTTCATTCAAACTTAAAGTTGATACGCGTTTTACATCCAACATGAAAAGATATAAGGATTTAAAGAAAAAATTACAAAACTCCTTGTCAACGCATGTACCAATCATAACTTCATATTGTTCACTACTTGTTCAAGTAGGTTAAATTACTGTATATGTATATTTAAGTAAAAAATATCAATTTAATTCATGTAACATGACATTTAAAGGAAAAAGAAGAGAAGAAATAAAAGACAGTTTGAATATACATAATTAATAAAAAATAAATATTAATTCATTTGATTAAAACATAACACAATAATTAAATTTTTGTATTTTGCTTTGATTCACGTTCGTTGAGTAGAATATGCATTGATATACATCATACAAATTGCGAATATAAATATTAATACTTTTACGTTGAAAATGTGCCACATATCCCAAAAATTGTCCTTTGCTGTAAAACAATTTTTTAAATGTTCAACAAATGAATTGAAATGACGCAATATTGCAGCTCTATATCCCCTGATATATTCAAGATATCGGAAAACTTATAACGAATTTGGAAAGAGGACACATAATTCATATATAATCGATCAATAGCTCAATTTTTTTTCTTAATGTTCCATACATCAAACCAGTAACAAACCGACGATAAGTCAACCTTTTTTCGGCCGCGGCGTAGCTGACTAAAGTTATCGACGCTTGGCTCAGCCGGATGTGAGCCATCATGGTGTAGGTCTCTGCCTTTCGATCAGCTGCTTTTGACATCCGAGCCTCCCAAGGCAACAACAAAATACCATATTGTTTTTATTGTTTGTAGTTTGTCGTGGTATTAACTTTACCTGTCATGAACTTGCTTTGATTGTATCTATACCATGGTAAAATTATACAAGGTTCTTGGACGACTACAACAAAATTACAGCACCAAAAAACACACGCATTTTGTTGGTAGATAACGGATAATTGTCAGAAAAAGATGTCTTTTGTTTTTAAAAATTACAATCACAGGGTAACTAAAGTACAATTGCAAACGCGGCATTATGCATGATTATAGTCCTTCAGTGTTGCCAATATGTGTGTAATACAGTGTGTAATTTCTACTCTCATTTGTGGGCCATGTAATGAGATTCATGTATAATCTGTGTGTAATTATACTTTCGGTTTTATTTTTATTTATTTTGGTTTTAATTTTAACCCACACAAAAGATGTGTCGTGTAATTTTCTTCAATGTGTAATTGGAGACACATCTATGTGCAAATTCATTGGCAACACTGTAATCATTTCATTCTCACACATACACTAACATTTTTGCAGCTTATAAACAAAGTTTGACAACTTTCTGCATAATATACATCAAGGCATATCAAACAGGTACATGCATCAGGCAAATTGCTCATCCGCTGATTTTTTGTTTACACGTTTATAACGAAGAATTCATTTGACAATTACTTTTGTGCCTTGTTTGATGCATACAATTTTTTGACAATTACTTTGTAAAACTATGTGAGAAGCACAGAGTTGCCACAGTGTTTTCTCTAATGCGTGTACCTGTAGTAAATGTGCCTTGATATACATAAACAGGCTGGGCTTGTGCATGTACTTTGTATGATTTTGCCATGATATATAATAAACGGTCAGTCGTAAAGCAGCTCTGGGCGAGTCAACATCAAGCGTCGTTGGCAATTATTTTTTAAGTGCAACCAGGCCACTGTTGTTTATTGGCCTTCGAGAGTTTTGCGTCTCACTCGCACTGGTTGACTGATCTGCCACGGATAACCGTATATTCTTGCGGTTCTTCTGTGGAATTTCTTTAACAACCACGTTGCTACTTCCTATGTGAAGGCATAGGTCGTATACAGTCAGTCACAAAACATTTTTAAATTACTGTTAATAACATCTTGGGCATATGGTCTAGTTACTCCGCCCATTTTTGTGCAACCATATTATGCAAATTTACTTTGTATAATATGTATAAATAAATAAATAAATAAATAAATAAATATAATAAACGGTTTTTAAACAAGTTATTGTACATAATTTATCAACTGAAATAACAGAAATACAAAATTTATATGGTAAAATTCAAAAACTACTTGAAAAAGTTGAGTAATTTTTTTTAAAACAGATTTTTTTGAGTGTTATAATTTATATTGTGGTACAAAATTGTGATTATATGGTGTATTTTCCAACGAATGTTATGTTGGTATCATAAAAAAGCTTTTTTGGGGATCTTTAAGGAAATACTAAAATTTTTAATAAATTCGAAAACCCGCCATAACTATTCTAACGTTTTTAAAGTGCACTAAGACAATATTTACATATTGCGAAATCTATCATAACCTTTCAAAATTAAGTGGAATAGCAAACTAACATGGAGTTTCCCGGCACGGCGCTGCCTAATAAAGAAGTTCTGTCTTGCAAAGTTTTGCCGTAGTGCCGGAAAAGGGTACATTTAGACATTCTCAAAAGCTTTAAAATGATACTAATATTGGTCATATTCGACTTTTGTACTAGTGTTTCAAAGGCCCATAACTCGGAAACTAAGCCTCGCTTAGATTTTCTCCACCATCGTGCTTCCCCGACACCGCACAGCCTATTAAAGATTCTCTGCTCATAAAGTTGCAGGTTGCATTTTACTATTTCATGAAAGATACTACCAAAAGCTTTAAAATTATACCAATATTGGTCATATTCGTCTTTTTTTATACTAGTGTTATAGGCCCATAACTCGGAAACTAAGCCTCGCCGACAATTTTTTAATTTTTATCTTGAGAGGTACCCCTAAACTTGATTCATACCTTCGTTTTTAACCCTCGACCAAAAACAAGCGTTGGTATACATAAGTTTGTAGTGTGTGGCTGTGTCTGTGCGAGTCCACGTACAGACCAAACGGCTGGACCGATTTCGATTTAGTTTTTTCTTTGTGAAAGGTGACTTAATCGAGTGTTTTTAGCTATGTTCGAATAAAATAGGTTCAGCCGTTTAAGAGATATCAGATCTCTTCTGGATATATCGGGGTGATTATTTCATTATACCTACATATGTATATAAAAATATGAAATATGTGTGTCCAGGTAAATAAGAAGCATACACATGTAGCTATAACCCTTTTATTTATTTTCATTACAGTCTTAATATCGGAGCTCAAATGTTCCATGAGTTTATAATAAACAACTTTCGAATTTATAAAATTGTTTTTGCACATATTTATTTTGCTGCTTTAGGAGATTCTCGAAACTCCTCAAATTTGTGTATTACTTTATTGATTCCTTGGAAAGTATAGCATGGAAGCATCTCAATAAAATGAAAACTTTTTTTAACGCTCTCATTGTAATAATGCTTTGCAACAAAAGTGATTTCTCCAGTTTTCGGTAATGCTGGGATATCGAATGGCATTTGTTTCTCGATGTTTTGCAAATGGGGTCTCAAACCATCTTTAATGTCATTATAAAGTTTTTCTGTTTCACTTGGAGTACCCCATACTCCAACTTTTTTTGTATAATAAATAGCACCAACAAACAACCCAGTACGTATAACAAATCTGTAACAAACATAGTTAAAACATCTTTCAAACTACAAGCACATACACACAACCATATGTATGTACACGCAGTTACGTAAACATGCATTAGAAGAAAATTAATATTTAGGAATACATACCCAAAAACCATTTTGTCTTTAATATAGTATATATGAAATTGTTATTAACAACAATAAATTAAAACATGTACTAGCAAAAATTCACAATATTAACTGGATTGCGCTGGATGTGTTATTATAATCAGGGAACAGAATAGTGTTGTAAAAGTATTGAGTACTGAGTACTCAATACCGAGTGTTTTTCCCAGTACTCAATACACAAAATTAACTACTCAATACTTTCAAGTTTGAATTTTCTAGTATTCACGCGAAAGTCTTCCTTTAAAATACATCAAATTTATACAAATCTTTGTGCGAATTTAAGCTTGATTAAAATGTATCTCTGAACCCCCTTGAATTAGTGTAACAAATACAAATTCAGAAAGCAATAGTTCTGTTTTAATTATTGTGATACGAAAACGGCCACTGAAATAAGGACTTCAAAATGCATCATAGAACTAAACAACTCCACTCATGAGCATATATTGGACAGAAAAAGTTACCCTTTAAGGCCGTGATACACTATCATACAAAGTCGTGCGATCTACGAAAAAATACAAGCCTGGTATGATGGAGTTTATGAAAATTTTTAAAAGACAATAACAATTCATCACAGCAGGGTTGTACTTTTTCGTAGATCGCACGACTTTGTATGACAGTGTATCACGGCCTTTAGAATGGTGGAAAGCACGTGAGAGCAGCAAGTCCGGTTCTTACAGATGTGAAAAATCTCTTAAATTCTGGCAATATCGATAAAAAATTAACGTACAAAATCCAATCTTCAAACTTATTTATTTTTCTTTGATATAAATAAATGTAACTATATTTAATTTTTGTTTTTTACATATTGCATTATATAATATGCATTGCAGGTTAATTTGCTGTAATAAATAATATTTTTTAACCTATCATATATACAGATACGTATGTTTGTGTGTATTTAATTTTAAATTAAAAATCCGTTGAAGTATTGAGTACCCATTAAAAAATCCGTTGAAGTATTAAGTACCAAATTGAAAAAGTACTAAGTAGTATTGAGTATTCAAAAGTAGCCGCTTCTTACAACACTACGACAGAACGAGGTCGATCGGTTGAAGAAAGGCCTAGTGCCGCCGTCTAAATTTGGAGCACCATAAGCCGGCGCCGATACATGCGGTTTGTATCGGCTAAGATATTCATCCGACAGCAACAATGTTGGCAGTTCAGCTATTTTCTCGTCAAATCTAGCGATTTTAAAGTACATTTTGCGGGAAAAATTATGATTTAGCTATTTACGGGAATTCTGCGATTTTTTGTGCATCATAATTTGCTTAAAAATGTTTACAAGCAGAGAACCTATATGAAGCAAACTCTATAGTTTGAGAAAAAAGGTGATTGAATAGCGCCAAAACAATGCAGGTTTTATAGAAAGTTAGCTAATGTACCCACATCCATCTGGAAAAGCGCTTTTCTACATAGGTAAATACGTTTATATTATGAATCCATTAAACTGATCTCTTTTACTAAATCAGTCAGAAACCTTCAAATGGTTATCACTCGTATACGCAACACTGCCTATGAGAATTCTTTTGTAGTTCGTTCAGCGCGCCTATGGAACTGTTTACCCAGAAACTTGAGGTGTTTTGCCATGTCATTACATACTTTCAAACGACGTCTTGCTGACTATTTTAACAATATTGATCGCCGATTATCGTTGAGGCCTTCTATTTAGTTGTTTTCTTATTTCATGATAGGTGGCTGGAGTAATTCACGGTGATGATGGGATGGAAATTTTGGTTTGAGTATAAGAAACTGAATGTATAATTGTAAATATTTTTAATTATGAGTTTTATTTTTATATGAGTCGTATTTTCATATGATTGTAATACAGTATTTAGTATTGGCCATAAGGCTATATGTATTATAAATGAATTAATAAATAAATAAAGAGCCCTTTAGATAACTGCTATGTTTGCATGTTTTATTATATGCAGAAATTTTGTATTTTAAACCCGGAACTCTACATATAAAAATCAGAAGATTGAGAAAAGAAAATATTTTCATATTTTCATTGAAGTGTATACAAATTGAAAACTTTAAACTTATTTTCTACAAAACTAACTTTTTTGAGTTCTGACTATATTGCAATAAAAGAGCGGTATATAAATAAATTCATTATATTTATGTATAATAAAATAAGCCTTTTATTAACCTATTACATACATTGCTTTTAGTTAGTATTTTATAAAATTTGAGAAGTATATAACAAGTTACCGTAAAATTTTTTAAAAAACCTAAAAATTAATTTTTTTTAGCTATTTATCGCTAAATTTTCAAACATTTTTGAATTTTATCTATTTTCTAGCTATTTTATTGTCTTCTTTAACGATATTTGTTGGAAAAAAGTTGGCAACAGTGGACAGCACCGGCACCCACCTTAACCCTTTCGGTTCTATTGGGACAATATGTCCCAAGAAAATTTGAAAAGTCCTATATACTGTCTGAAGCAAATAAATTGTATTTTATAATGTCCCAGTCGTACTTTAGAGTTTTAACATATGAAATAAATAAATGTACCCAATTTGGAGTGGTTTTTTGTGAGATATTTGAAGTTATTTGATGACAAGCTCTAATGTATTTGAAATAAAGAGTAATTTTAGCCGCTTTGAAACAAAGATTTCTTAAATTTGTTTTTTGCAATAAGCTGCACCGTTCGAGTGGTAAAAAATTATTTTCTTGGTAAGTACAGTATTTTTTTTGGCGTTTTTGTTGGTTTGGGATATATTGTATCTCTCGGGATTTTCACTGGGCTTATATGTCCTATTCACATTATGTTCAGAAAAAAATTATACAATTTGTGCATAATTTTTTTCCCATAGGATTTTTGGGGCTTTGTCCCAAATATATCCCAGAATAATTCAAGGACTACAGATAAACTAACAATGCAAAGCACTATTAAATTATTTTGTTTGCGAATTTTTCGTCGTGTGTTTAAATTTTCAAAACAATTAACATGAAACTTTTCAACCCGTTTTTCTTGGATTTATTTAAGCTGTGTTCACAATATAGGTCTGTTCCACAAGATTTCGTACAAGTTCGGACTAATGAGAGAAAAAAGAAAATTACTCTCTGAATATGCAAAAGTTATCCAAAATTGCTGGAACGCAAAAAACCATAATTGCACATCTTGAAATAGTAATGTTGCTTACATTTTACATTAAATTTAATTTAAGTGATTTTAGTCGCTTAAAACGCATAACATTATAATAACAAAAATTTTGCATCATTGGCAACAGCTGTAAAAAGTAAATGAAAATAACTTCCAACAAAGTAAAAGCTACGAGAATTATTGAAAAAAAAACATATTTTTATATTAAAGAAATGGAGAAATATGCACAATTGTACTTACAACTTCAACTTTGTTCAAAAAACCTTCCATTTTGCTTTTTAATAAATTTGTATGTAAAAACTTTTTTCCTATATTTGCAAATTTTCTGATTAATTTTTCAGTTTCATATGTAAATAAAATACAGCTGATTATTTAATTCTTGTCCGAACTTATCCAGAAGAAAAAGTTCGTACTAGTTTGTACAGGAAATGAAAAAAATTACTCTCTCATTCGCTCTCACAATTGCACAAAAATTGCTATCTGGAACGCTTTTGGATAACTTTGTACAAGTTCGGACTGTTTTGTTATGCATCTGGAACAGACCTTATATGTATTTGTGTTGTGGAATATCACTTTTTCACCTATTATACATACTAACGTGTATATCATATTCACAGGTGGCACAATACATTTTTTCATAACTAAGAAAATAGAATTATATTGTGTTATGTTTTGGCAAAATGATATAGTATTATGTTAAGATTTTTACTGTGAGAAAAATTTCGCCATATTTTTTTAAAGATTTGTAGCAATCATTCCGTGGTATAGGTCAAACCGACAATAATATAGATGGTGTTGCGTAAATTGTGCGAGATTTGATCTTTTTACGTAACCCCAACGACGTTAACAATATTATATTCAATAATATTGTATGTATAGCCCGCTTGAAATATTTAATTTATAAATTTTGAATTCAGCTGCGAATGGAATACAAAGAAAGACAAAAACTTATTAACTGTACGATATTGGCATCACTACTAATGATGGGAAAAAGAGACTTTTATTTGTTAACTAAGCTAAATGTCAAATTTGGTCTGTGTGGGTATAAGCCAAAAGGCAGAATTTGTTCTTACTTTCTGTTCTGTTACGGATCAGTTGACTATTTTTTGTTTATAGAAATCATGGTGTATACAAAAATACGGCAACCATAGCTGTGTAAGGAGCCGAAGAATGTCAAAACCACAAAAATAATTGTACCAAAACCAAAACAAAATCGAAGTTTTTGACATTATTTAGCTACAAAGCACATAGAGCAAAAAAATATTAACTGAAGTAGCGCTGCCACCTGTTTAGAACACCTTGATATAAATCTTATACAAGCCGTTATTTTTTCTCTTTTTTCTCAAACTGTGAAAATGAAAAAAACTGTTAAGTAATTGTAAGTGGCAGCACAAATAAAAACATTTCGAAATAAACTGTGAATTAATTATTATTTATTTTAAAATTATTTTTACCAGAAACACATAAAACTATATTTAAACATAACAATGGACAATGCAAAACTCATCACTTTAGTGGACAACTGTGACCTTTCAGGTCAGAAAAAGCTGATAATTTATTACAGAAAAAGTAATCAGAAAAGTAAGTCATTACAGCTATATTTATAAAAACTATTACGGTTTTCTAAACGCCTCATAAGCAAAATTTTGTATGGAAATCTGGGGTCAAATCTTCACATCCATGAACGTACAAGTCGTCACGTAAAAACACCATTTTCGGATTATGACTTACGTGAACGTACTAAAATCCCATTCAGCTTATACGATTGACGTGTCACTTCATTTGTTTTCGTACGATTGTTGATACGATCCGGATGTGACGATTTAAGCCCTAAAGTTCATTTCAAAAGGATTTTCTTTCGTTTTGAATTATGGAGTAGACCCCCTGGGAACAAATTACGGCACTCGTTATCAAACGAAATTACGAAACATTTCACTGGAGTTTATATGGAAATATTTTTAAATTTCGAATCGTATCGAATGCCGTAATTTGCCTCCTGGTCTTAATGTTAAAACCATAAACAGCTGATTTTGCGTCCACACTTTAAGTTTAATAAATTCAGGTTTTACTCACAGACTGTCTAATAACTCTGTTCAAAATAAAATAAATCTCCTGCAGAAATGCGTGTATTTGAGGCTATACGAATTATCGCCCAAGTTACTATCGCCCAAAAAACAAAAATGTTGCATCGCCCAAATATTGTTGTAAAAAAAATTGGGTGATTGTTCATCGACTTTGGGCGACTCAACATTTTTAGATATTTGGGTATTTGTTCATATGAATAATTGCCGAATTTTCGCAAAATGTTAAAAAACCCCAAAAAAAATTTTGGGCGATTATTCATTCCAAATTCGGGTGAATGTACTTAATGAACAAACATCCAAAAATTTCGGGAGATTATTTATTTTCCACTTTTGGGGTTTTCTTCATTTTTTTGGGCGATCGGGCACTGTTTTTTATAATTATGGAACTACTTATACAAAGTGAAGAAGTGCTTGGAAGTAAAGTTATTACTATAGTTGTGTATGTATATAAAAAATGCACAAATACATCATATCGTTTTTTTTTCACTTTCCAGAGGTCAATGAATATTTTCGTTGTTTTCTGTCCAAAAGATTTTTTTTCGTCGTAATTGTTTGATTATTGTTGCGGCTGATTTCGTTTTTAAGTTCAAAATCTCTCAATCGGTACATCGATGGCTTAATATAAGAAAGGCGTAACTCGAATTTTCGATATTTTACAGAAGGAAAAAAATGAATAAAATTTAAAGCATTTACAGGAAGAATAATTTTTTAAAATTAAATAAATCTTTTAATTTTAATTGTTACTTACTTCGTTCTTGAAAGAGGATGAAATTATACATTGGCTACCAGAAAACGTGAAAAACGAGATTTCGAAAAAAATTAAGATACGCCCTTTTTATATTAAGCCATCGATATTCTTATTCACTGGCATAAACACTATCAGCTACTTCCGCTCACTTTAACTTGGCAGCCCTGGGGTCTAATCGTCGCTTTCGATAACGAGCTGATTCGATCACGTTTTTCAGTTTGAGATTATGGCATTCGTTATCGAACAATGTAATAATATGGTTCGATGTCGAATGCCATAATCTCAAACTGAAAATCGTGATCGAATCCGCTCGTTATCGAATGCGACGATTAGACCTCTGAATTTAGCACAGCGAAAACATAAGCCCAATCCAAGAATAGTTTTAAGTTGGTTTTCACGTTAAAACCAACTTTTATTAAAACCATGTCAGAGTGAAAACACTATTAGTCCGAACTTGTGCGAGATCTTGTGGAACGCACCTTTTGTGAAGAACAGTACAATTTTGAATTTTTTATTTAAATAAAAAATCGGTCTTGATTTTGCTTAAGGAAAATTTTTATGTAGAATTGACGGGAATATAATTTAATTTTACACCTTTGGTTTTTTAGAAAAATTTGTTCGAATTTTAGGCAGATTCCATTTTTCTTAAATAGTTTTTACCACATACATACACACATACATGTGTACGTATATACATATGTATGTACTATTTTACTTACCAGATTGTAAAATGTTTCAAAAATACAATGTAAACTTCCAATTGAAATTTGAAACTATGTACATATCTCGACGCAACTGCAATTTTCAATTAAGTACTGCTTTTTAGTGCATAAATACATACTTGTTTTCTACATTTATTGTCAGAAATTTATAAAACTTGGCATACTAGTTTAGAGTTAGTTGCTTTGTATTATTATTCAAAATAATAACTCAGTTGGTTTGTTTTTATCTTCCAATGCTTTTCAATATAATTATATAGTTTTCCATGCGAACATCTTCAAATAGACAGTAATATAATAACTGAAAGTATTCCAGCTAAGAGAAGAACTGTAGACGAACAATCCGATGAAAATAGTTAAATAAAATAGAGAAAAAATTTAATTAAAAGTATGTTACAAAAGGAAAATTGTTATTAAAATAATTTGTTTTAAATTTGCAAAGAAAGTTATTGTTTATGTGATACATTTTTATTATTTAATTGAACTACATAGAATGAATTTTAATCAGGAATAATTTCTTAATCGGAATTGAGTTCAGTATTTTCAATTCTTAAAGTTATTTTCTAAAGACATAAAAGCTATTTGCTAGTTAGACATATTTGTTGTTGCACTTTTGAAATGAATAAACAAATGAGAACATAAACTGCTGGTTATGGTTATGGCTACGGCGATTTCGCAAATGCACTTTCAATGTCTCAATTGTTCTATGGTCTTGTTTATGGTTGCGTTCGAAGTTTTAAAAATATCAAAATGTTTTGATTTTTATAGTTTTTGTGTCAAAATATGCAACATGTAATATAAACGTATTGCGTAAACACGTTGCAAAGTGTGTGCCCACTATAAAGCAATAAGGCAATAAAGCGCATCATAATTCGCTTTAAAATATAATGTACACACATCCAATATTACATATTCATACCATGCCATGTGCAATATACATACATTGTACATATCGTAGTCGAAAATCCAAAAGTACGTAACAGCACTTTTTCTAATTTTACAGGAGAAACAAAAAACCTTATAAATTTAAGACCATTTATATGTTAGGTGCCAAATTCTACTAAACACAGCTTCAAAATTTAATACGCCTCATTTAACACCAGAAGGCGCTGCAACACTGCATTATCAAAAAGCGTGCAAAAAAGAGCAGAGTTGTAAAAGAATGAAGCTTTCCTCCTCCATCTCTTCCTTCATCACCTGTCTACTCTATCACTATATCTTCCCTATCACCCTCTCTGACTATCTTCTCTTCAACTAACAGGCAGCACAAAGGGATCATTGTATTGGACCCAAGTGAGCTGGACTCTAAATTTCACACTTCCTTACCAGCAGCCTGCTATCCTAACATCCTAGGTGCCAAATTGAGTAATGAATAAAATAGGTATTTTTAAACATATCGTCGGGTGGTTACTGTTTTGCCGCAATAATAATGTATTCTTAATATCTGTGCGGCAAACCAGTAACCAACCGACGATATGTGAGTAACATTTTAAGAATTCCGGGATCGGGATTTCGGGATTGTCATCAATACGCTACACTAAAAGCCTTTAAGGTGTCTTTACATGTGTAAGAGTCTGTTTAAATAAAACACAATGTCTTTTCCTTTTGGCAGTCTACTTTATATTGAATGATCTTTTGGCAGTTTTTAATACATTTCTTAAATATCTGGGTTTATACAATATAATCATACTTATTACTATATGCACTAAACGATAAGAAAGAAAAAGACAAGCATAGTTATATAGAATAAACTAGAATTTACAAATATATAAGATACCGTTATTCCTGAAAACCATAATGGCCGTAAGTACATAATGTAAAACGAAACAAATATTAATATTGTCAAAGTGATACGGGAGCTAGGTATACATACGTAAGGCAGACAAACATAATAGCTCACACAAACACCGTCCACATAAGTATAAACCTAACACTAATGCAAGCAAAACAAACGTAGCAACACCATTGCTACAGCTCGGCCATCCTGACCATGAGATCACCTGATCTCATGCCCTTCCACCCAGTCCCGTACGTCCGCTGAACCACGGGCGCATATTGGAGACTGCCCAAACTCCTTTATAAGGCGTGCGAGACTGTTGGAAGCCTTCTACGTCCTCAAGTACATAGCGGTCATTTCTTAAAACCTTAGATATTCTGTATGGACCCTTATACTTTGGGATCAATTTACGTGATATCCCAGCCGTGGAGTCAAAGTTCCTCACCATCACATAATCACCATCCCTATACAGTGTCGAAGCCTTTCTTCTTCTATTCACATATGCCTCATTATATTCCTGTAACCTCTTCTGTCTACTAGCTGCCCTAGACCTAACACAGTCAAGATCCTCTCGTCCACGGTCACTGGCCTCAACCAGCTGCTCCCTCAACAGATCCTCTATCTTCCCCCGCTGCCCTACTCCGAATAACATCACACTTGGGTGCTGCCCTGTAGACCTATGTACCGTGTTATTAAGTGTAAACTCAACCTGCCCGAGCACCGTGTCCCAAAAAATACCCTCCTCCGGACTAACCAACTTCGCCAGAATCGGTCCAATCGACCGGTTAACCCGCTCCACCTGTCTGTTAGCCTGAGGCGAACCTGTAGCGACCAATACATGTTTAACGCCACTGCCAGCCAAAATTCCTCGAAATCCTTAGAAGTAAAGCATGCTCCACGATCGCTAATAACGCACTTGGGTCGACTGTACGACCTGAAGTAATCCTTCAGTGCTAATATAGCCTCCTTTGCACGAGTCGTCTTCGCCGGATAAAGTCTGACGAACTTTGTGCGGGCATCAACCATCACCAGTACGTGTTTCACAGATCTGCCATTATACACAGAGCCATAATGGTCGATATGTATGGTATCGAAAGGAACCTCTAGTTTCGAAATACTATGTAGAAATCCCTCCCCTTTGCCACACTTGGTAGAATACGCAATACAGTCCAAACAGTTATTAACGTGACTGGTAATATTTGCCTTTAAATTCGGAAACCAATAACTTCTAAGAATAAGTTCATACTTAAACAAAATGTGGCCCTCCATTTCCTCCGGGACATAAAACAAGAAACTTCCGTCACCGGTCTTCCTATAAATAACCCCATTACGCATCTCATACAAAGAATGCTCCGATTCCTGTAATTTGCGCCCTAAGTCCTTCAACACCTGGTCCCTATTCTGGCAGATAATCAAATTCTCCTCCAATGTATTAGATTCCACCACAAGTATATTAGTACACCTGCTAAGTGCATCAACATGTTGCATCCTGTTACCCGAGCGATGTTCCAACTCGTATTCAAAATTCTGTAATTCCAAGGCCCACCTTGCAAATCTTGAATTCAATTAATTTTTGTTCAATGTCATTGTCAGGGAATTACAGTCCGTTACGATCTTAAATTTTTTACCCTGCAAATATATTCTAAAACGCTTCAGAGCATAAACTATGGCCAACGTCTCCAGTTCGAAACTATGATATTTCGATTCAGTATCCGTGGTCCGCTTCGAAAAGTAAAAAATTTTATGGAATTTGCCATCACTTTTCCGCTGTAATAAAACAGCTCCAAATCCAATGGAACTTGCATCACAGTGGAGTTCGGTTTCATCCCTAGGATCATATAGTGCCAGTACAGGTGATTCAACTAATTTCTTCTTAAGTAACTCGAAAGCCTCTAGATTCGCTTTCCCAAAAACAAATTTCTTATCTTTTTTTGTCAAGTCATACAGAGGCTTCACCAATAACGAAAAATCTTTAACGAATCTTCTAAAATACGAGCACAATCCCAAGAAACTCTGCAACGCATGACCCGTACCAGGTAGAGGAAAATCCCTTATAGCCCTCAGTCCCCTGTCATCAGCCCTTATGCCATTCCCATCGATCGTCTTGGATACACGGTACTTTACCGAGGACTGAAAAAACTCACACTTATCCTCCCTTAGTTCTAAATTATTCTCAACCTGTTCCAAGATATCAAAATGCTCCTCAACACCAACTGTCGCGATCATAATATCGTCCAAATATATTATAACTTTGTCATCCCTAACCATGTCTGCAAAAACTTTATTAACAAATCTCTGAAAAACCGACGGCGCATTTTTCAGACCGAAGGGCATCCTCAAGAATTCAAATTGACCTAAAGGTGTCACGAACGACATATACTTTACCGAGTCGGGATGAACAAATACATGGAAAAACCATTTTTCAAATCCAGCTTAGTAAAGCATTTACGCCCAGAAACCCTGTCCAGTAAATCGTCAATAAGAGGTATGGGGTAGTTATCCTTAACAGTAACCTTATTCAATGCCCTGTAATCCACACACATTCTCATGTCCCCTGTCTTCTTCCTCACTAAAACTATAGGTGAGGTATACTCTGACTCACTCGGCCTTATGTACCCCTTTGCCAAATACTCATCCAACAGTCTCTGTAGCTCAGTTTTTTCTGCATATGACAGTCTTCTAGGTCCACGGTTAAAACACTTATCATCGCTCAGTCTTAAATTAATTTCACTACGCACCCTACGAAGATGGACGTTCAGGACGTACATAGTAATCATCATACATGCTAGCTAATCTTTTTCTATATCTATGATCAATGCCACGGCCTATAACAAGGCCTGAGTCATCAACCACATCCTTCACATCAATCGAGAAAATTGCCTCCTGAAAATCCTCAACAAAACCCACATCACGACGACCACTGTCGGGTTCCAGCCTATACCCAGCCCTCCTTAAAAAATCCCTTCCCAATACACATTCATATGTTGTTGTCTCATCAGAGACAACAAGCATATCCAAACTAATGACTCTATTTCCTACATTCACGAAACACACAAATCTACCCAATACATTTAACTTAGATCCATTTATTCCATGGAAAAAAATATTAGAACATAAAAGATTATTCACGTCAATAAGCTTAAAAATACTTCTCCTTCCTACGAAGCTCACGGCACTACCAGAATCCATTAAACATTCTAAAGAAATTTTATAATTAAAACTAGTATCTAAAGAAAACTTAAAGTACCTTAAGTATTCGTTATCTTCTACAATATTTACTGCTGCTTTTCTCTCCGGACAGTTTGCGACACGGTGTTCCAATTTACCGCAACCATAGCACACCCCCATCTGACGCTTCGGCTTCTGGCACTCTGCAGCAAAATGCCCTATGGAGTTACAGTTGTAGCATCTAAGCTTACTTTTCTCTCCCATCTGCTCTACACCCTTTTGATACTGCTTGGTTGATTTTAACTGGATTTTTGAAAACGCTTGTAGCAACTGCGTTTTACTGTTGTAGCACTGCATACATGCTTGGACTTTTAGTTGAGTATCCGGAATGCCCTCAATCAGGTGATCGATAAGTTCATCCTCCTCAACACCTATTTTAGCTGATAGCATCACTTTTTCATTAAAATAGTCAGCAAATGGTTCGCCATATCTCCAACGACGGGCTTCGAAATTTCTGCGCATGGTCAATTTGTTTTCTTTTTTGCCAAATTGTTCTCCCAGCCCATTTAAAATTTCTTCAGTACTACCGTTTACAAAATCTGTTATAGAATATAGCCACATTTGTGCTTTTCCTTTCAATTTGCACATCAGAAGGGCTTTCATGGTATTTTCGTCGACTTTATAAACACTGTTTATATTTTTAAATTGGCCTAGCCATATATCAGGAAAATCATCCACTCCATATTCTGGAATCATTTCCTTTAAGAGGCCAAATGACACAGTCATTCTACCTAAACTTTGCGGCAAGTCAACTGATTCATCTACCGCCGAATTGTTTTCTTGGACATCTAACTCTTTTTCAGCTATTTCATGTCTTCTTTCAGTTTCTGCTATCATTTTTAGTATTTCGTTTTCTTTTCGTAACAATTCTTTTTCTCTTTTTATTAGCTCTAATTCTTTATTTAATACATTTGCCAAACTTTGGTTAAGCATTTTGTCAGTAGCATTTTGTTGTGACGTATGCTTTTCACTTTGTTGACGACCCTCGTTTTCTTTTTCCATCGAACTATTATTTTCTCGGCGACGCTCCATGTTTTTGTACACCACCCTATCATTTGCTTGACGACACTATTTATTTTTATTAGCAGAACAATCATTTTGACAACTATCATTTTCTTCTCCACTATCGTTATTATCTTCAACACTTTCCACAATCGTTATATCGGACTGGTCACTTACTGCAGACGGGCATTCGCCTCTCTTTTCAGCCGGAACATTATTGAGGCGAACCAGTAGTGCACTCTTTGTGCCACTTGATGAAAGTCCAATCTGCTGTAGCTAAAGCCGCAATTGCGCAATGGTATACTCTTCTCCAGATACACAATTCACTTCCATTTTGCTCTTTAAATTTCTATTTGACTTTTCTTTTATATGTTTTTTTTCAAACGTTTTTTTTATTAAGAATAAAAAAATATTTCCTTTCTTTTTCACTATCCCACTTCTGAAATTGTAAGAGTCTGTTTAAATAAAACACAATGTCTTTTCCTTTTGGCAGTCTACTTTATATTGAATGATCTTTTGGCAGTTTTTAATACATTTCTTAAATATCTGGGTTTATACAATATAATCATACTTATTACTATATGCACTAAACGATAAGAAAGAAAAAGACAAGCATAGTTACATAGAATAAACTAGAATTTACAAATATATAAGATACCGTTATTCCTGAAAACCATAATGTAAAACGAAACAAATATTAATATTGTCAAAGTGATACGGGAGCTAGGTATACATACGTAAGGCAGACAAACATAATAGCTCACACAAACACCGTCTACATAAGTATAAACCTAACACTAATGCAAGCAAAACAAATAGTAATACAATGTATTACGACATGTCAAAAAATGCTGTATATTATGCAAAATCTTATCATGTAAAAGCAAAATGTATCGAGTAGGAGAGAAAATTTGACAAGCGGTCGGTAAATGTTTATTTTCTAAACCATTTTAGAAACTTAAGTATTCTCATCACACCAGAGGTGTATTTCAAAGTAAACATTGGCAGCACTAATGGTATATATTGAAGGTGTTGACACTTTTACAAAAACAACCAAAATCAACTTAGGAAATTTTCATGTTGTTATTGTATTTTATGACTGCAACCATCAGCTACTTAACTGGTACAGCAAAACCAAATAAACAATAAAAAACCCTAAAAAAATATATTTTGTGGTAAAATTACATTGAAATTATAAAATGTTTTCTTCAATATTTAGTTTTATTAGTACACATCTTTTTTTCCAAGTTTCCAATTCTTGTTATTAACTCAACAGTTTAATAACTTTGCTTGCATTTTACTTATAGTATCAGTGTAAACATGAAAAATACCTACAACAGACTCTTGTTCTCTTTTTTTTAAATAGAGAGAATTTCATAATACTTTGATTCTACAAAGTCGTAATACTTTGTATTACCATGTAAAGCCACCTTTAGCAAAAGTCGAAAGAAAATGAAAGCGAACGATAACGTAAGCATTTGAAAACAAATTTATGCCCCAATAAAAAAAAAATTCAGTAATTTGTACGAACTCAAATGTCAAAAGCAGGCACTTGTATTTTTATTGTCGACTGAGACAAAATAAAACTAATTATTTTATTATTACATAAAATGTTTTGCTTTGCCAATAAGTAAACAGAATAGCGGCTTCTCTCCGGCAATGGATTTACTACCTAACCGACCTTTGGCCAGTGTTAATAATTTTCTTCGCACGTCTGCGTTTGTATATAAGGGGCCATCCACATATTACGTAACGCTGTTTTCCCCCGATTTTTGACACCTCCTCCCCCCAGTAACAGATCGTAACAAAACTATGAACCCCCCAAAAATTTTTTAATTTGGTGCAAACTATAAACAACTTTACAACAAATATGACTAGCATGATGCAAATGTAGAAAACACTGCTTAAACATTAGTTAATATGACATTAACACGTTAAAAATATGTTTTTGGAACGCAAACGACATTCGCCAACATAAAAATGAACTTGAGCACTTCCTCATGGACAAAAATATTTATATAATATTGGTTTCTGAGACTCATTTGACTTCGAGAAGCCTATTCAAAATCAATGGCTACACCTTATATGATTCAAAGGACCCGAGAGGAAGAGTATGCGGTGGATCAGCAATTCTAATAAAGTAGAGGCTCAAGCACTATATTCTTGACAACATTTGTGAAGAACACCTACAAGCAACATATGTATATCTGCATTAAAAATTTTTGTACAAATTTCGTGATATCATCAATTTACTCCCAGATTTTCCATCACTGAGGATCAATATGAGAATTTCTACAAATCTCTTGGGCCTTGTTTCGTAGCAGCTGGCGACTACAATACAAAACATACGTTCTGGGGTTCGCTTCTTATTACGCCTAGAGGTCCGGAGTTATTCAACAAAATTTCAAAAATGGGTTTAGACGTCATTTCTAGTGGGGAGACCACTTACTGGCCTGCGGACATACACAAAATTACAGATGTTATAGATAGTTATGACGTCATGAAAAATATCTCTAGGGATTTAATTCATGTTGAAGCTTCCCTAGATTTGTAGCCCACTAAGAAGTGACTTACCATACTCATATGTGAAGATGATCAATCGTGTAAATTGGCTGGGGTTCAAAAAATATCTCAATAGTCATTGTACAAAAAACATTAAGCTAAGAGCATCCGAAGGTATTCAGGTATGTGGTGAAATACGATTTAGACACAAAAGCAATTTGAAAACGATAAAAGGTGTGATGTGTTTCCTATAGTCGTTTTGTCAATAATTTTAAAACTTGTTTTTAATATGAAATTTATTTGCTGGAGGTCAAGCATTGTCTATATATTTCATTGGTGCTTAGCCAAATCATCAGTAGACTTTAACCACATTTTGAACAGTCACAAACCTCTTATCTTATGCACAGACTTTCAAAAACTATTTGAGAATTCACAAATAATAATCACAAATAATAATATTTCTGAAAATCACAAGCGAAACACAAGCAATAGGCATAGAAACTATAACAAAATCCCAGCAAATAATTTATATTCGATATGAATCTATTTTATTTTTCTACACCTTTATACAATTAGAAATCCATTGGATAACAATAAAAGTATTTATAAGGCAAAATGAAAAATAAAATCTAAATTTAACATTTAAGAAATTTATTATTCGACATTATTCATAAGTTTATTTTAATTTGAAATTTATTTGCTGGAGGTCAAGCATTGTCTATATATTTCATTGGTGCTTAGCCAAATCATCAGTAGACTTTAACCACATTTTGAACAGTCACAAACCTCTTATCTTATGCACAGACTTTCAAAAACTATTTGAGAATTCACAAATAATAATCACAAATAATAATATTTCTGTGGTTAAAGTCTACTGATGATTTGGCTAAGCACCAATGAAATATATAGACAATGCTTGACCTCCAGCAAATAAATTTCAAATTAAAATAAACTTATGACAATATGTCGAATAATAAATTTCTTACTTGTTTTTAATAGTTTTTCCAAATATTTTTGACAAATGTATTTTCGAAACCCTATTATGTGGATTATATTTTACCTTCTAGTGTACATTTTAGAAGTCGATAGTTTAAAATTAGATCAAAATTGTTTTTGAAATCGTTTTGAAAACGATCGTTTTCCATCACATACCTGATTGAATTTAACGTTGCCAATCTTAACGTAAATATTAAACAGGCTGCTGAACATGCCACTACCTCCCAACCGCTGACTGGCTTTAATAGAATTTATTCTACGGATATTGAACGTCTTGTATGTGAAAAAATTAGAGCTAGAAGAGAATGGCAACAACACTTGTCACCCCTAAATAAAATAAGACTTAAAGAATGTACTAAACGACTCAAAGAGTTGCTATCGTCGGAAAAAACTGCCTTACTGGAAAAATATCGAGGTCTCGATGTCACGTCAGCATCTAATTAGTCTTTATGGCGCGCTGCTAGAAATCTTAAAAGACCGGTTGAGCTTAAATCACCACTGCGCACTTCGACCTGATGATGGGCAAGAAGCGATAGTGAGAAAGGTAACTTATTTGCTGAGCATTTAAAATCTGTATTCACTCCCTATTCATGTACGGTTGCTGTTTACTACTATTTATTTACTGCTATTTATTTTTAATGCCATTTTGCGATTGCAGTATTTTCCACATAACTGGAAACTTGTGAAGATCAAAATGATTCCAAGGCCGGGCAAAGATCCTACTAAGGTTGAGTCATATAGGCCTGTAAGCTTACTATCAATAATCTCAAAGCTTTTCGAAAAGCTGCTCATGACTATATTTTCCAAAATTTTAGCTGATAATGGGTGCATTCCTGACCATCAATTTGGTTTTAGAAGTCAGCATAGCACAATTGAGCATGCATGTTATGTTTCTGAATTTATCCGTTGTTATATGTCAGCTGGTGAATTATGATCTCCTGATGTGAATTCGCCTTGAGACAGTGACTTGTTTTCACTTGTAGCAAGCAAGGCGAATTGATATCAGGTGGTCCTAATTTGCAACTCTGCATATTCACATTGTATATTTGTTAGTGTAAAATTTCGTGCTGTCAGAATATTTCCTAACGTTTCGCATGGATTGACAGCAGATAATTTATGTCACCTGTTGAATTCAGATCACCTGATGTGAATTCGCCTTGGTAGCAAGTAAATGAAAAGTTAGTTACTAGCGGTCTCCACTAGCCATGATCTTGGTATTGGCATCATGTCGGACATCGCAAATGGCTAATGGAGACCGCTCATGTCCATGTTTCGTCCATGCTCTGACATGGATGCCCGAACATATGTCTGAGCAACGATGTTCGCCATAAAATTCGCCGTCCGCAAACATTTACAATAGAAAGAAAAGAGACAGAACAAAATTGGTAAATATTCTATCTCTATTGCGCTACCGCAAAATACTTTGATATGCCTGAACATGGACATCGCCCGTGTTCACCACAACTAAAAAGTTGATGAACGTTTTACAGTTGCTCTGCCGGCGTCATGTTCATATCATGTCCAAGTTGATGGCTCGTGAAGACGTAAGGTTTACAGTGTTGCCCTATTAATACTTTGGTACAAATTAACTGTATTGCAGTGTAATGTTATATAAGTTTCTACTCATTTTAAATAAATTTAAAAGTTATTTTGACATTTAGTTTTCTTAAACATTCATAAATTATTATTAGGTCGTACATGTATGGTTGGAAAGTTTTTATTTACAATAAACATACATACCTACCATCATATAAATCGAATTTCTCGGTATGTAATGAGAAAACTTCATCCATTTTAGTTGATTTCCTTCATAAAAGTTGTGCAGTTTTGTTGCTCTCTGTATATCGCTTCTTTGCATTTACTGAACTATTTAATAACATTAAAAGAAATTATTTAATTAGCTCTTTAAAAATGTTATGTAACAGAAAATATTACGAATTTCGTACAAAAATACATATGTTTTTTCTATTTATTTATTGAATTGATTAATGAAATATATTATGTAAAATATACGTGTTACCTATAACGTTCACACATGTGTATAATTACAATCATATGAATTTAATACAATTGCTGAATTTACAATTTGTATCGTTTACCTTTGGTTTTTTTTATTTTGAACACCTAGTGTGTATTGTATCAAATTGATACATCATGGTATTAATATAGAGGGTACTTCCATTCTCTCAATTTTTGTTGACATTCAACATCTGACAATTGTAAGAATTCTGAAGTTTCCGATAAAATCGTGCTACCGGTTTGAAAATTTTATTAAATAATTATTTCAAAATTGTTTTTATAAAATACAGAATTACATTTTATTTATAAAAATTTATTTTAACTTAAATAAATATTTATAAATAAAATATAATAAAAAAGGTCGAATAAATTATATTATTATCTAATACAGAATTACATATAAACTGATTATAAATATGCTATCTTATTGAAAAGGATTGAAATGTATTGTAATCAGATTAAATTGAATTTATGTTCATAAGTATGCTGTGTTACAGAAAGCGAAAGTGAGTTACATATAATCAAGTTATTATACAAAATATTATTGAGAAAATATGAGTGTAAAATTTTTTAAGTTCCCTACATTACCTGGTGTTGCAAAATCTGTGAAATAGCAAAGAGCCGATCGAGTAATTAAGCCATTTTTTAGAAATTTGGTTTACCAACGCAACATTTAGGTCAATATATAGTTAAAAGATGTCTTTTTGGCTTAAAACTTAATAAGATGAAGATGAGTAGTATGATGTGACCGACTATGGCCATAAGCTAGGTATACATAATGCATAAATAAATGAAATGAAATATAAGTTGTCACACATCCACTTTTCAAAGTTCATATATAGATACATACATACGTGGTTATAGTTGTGTTCATTTACAAAAAATTTGTAACAATTGTTACTAGAAAGCGTTCATTAACCCAAAAAATTTGCGACGAGAGAGCGTCGAAAGAGCGTAAAAAATTGAGAGACAGAAAAATTCTTGTAAGTTTTTACAAGTAAAATTTTTACTTGCAATAATTATTCAAACAGCTGTTTTGCGTTTGTGTTAAAAAATTAATTATTTCAAAAATATCTGAAAAAGGAAAACTCAAAAATGTGAATTTCTTTATTGAAAAAATATGTATACGTATGTAAAAAGAAAGCGTATTTTCTTAATTTATTGTTTTTCTTTCATTAAGCCACATAAATTCAATTTTATTGTCAATGAATTTTGTTTGTTTATCATACATATTTGATCAGAGATGGAAAATGGGTTTTTTCTATTTGTTAATGGAATAGAATTAAAAAATAATGAAAAATGCATAAAAAATAATAAATAATACATGAAGCTGTGTAAAGTATTTCATGTCGATTTGTAAAAATTTTTAAATTTAAAATATTAGCAAACAAGATTATCCAAAATACATTATAAAAAGTACAATTGTATCATGATTTCCATCCATGGTTCTGACATGAATAAAATTTTCTTGCAAGTTTTTACAAGTAAAGCGTTCATTTACCTTTTCGTATCTGGGAGAGTAATTTTGTAAATTTCTGCCTTGCTCTCTCGTTACAAGTCTCTGCTAGGAAAGTAAATGAACACACCTTATATCACTTTATATCTGTGGCAATAAGGAAAAAGTGCTTAAGTCATATTTTACTGTTTTACAGGAGAGCACTTTTAAGCGTTCAAGTCAATTTTCAGAAACTTATTTCTTTTACAGTTAAATTTGGGAATTCTCTGTTAACCTTTATTTTTAAGCAAACATCGTTCTGCACACAAAATACCAAATTAGCCTATTATTCCAAATGAGACTAGAAGTCTGAAAAATATAAGTCGCAACATATAGTGCTATAACTTCCTGAAAAATCACACAAATTAATTGAGATTTTGACCAGGTGTACTTTCAAATATGCAGATTACGGAGGTACCATTAACTCAACATCAACTTATCTCCACTTAAGCACTTTTTCCTTTTTTGCAACAGATATATTCTCAAATTGTTTTTCATATAATTACACATTTAAAAAAAAATTTGAATTTAAAATTTTTAAATGACAAAAGAAGCAAAAGAAGAACAAACTACATACAAATACTTTCATAGTCTCCCTAAATCATTGAACCCCAAAAATGTTTTGCAGCTGTATTCAGCGTTACCGTTGATGCTACTAAGGTAGCAATTTGCCACTTTTTCGACTGCTTGGATACTATTGTGCTACCTATACAAAATTCACAAAAATTTTATACTTTTTCGGTTCTATTAATATATAATTAATGCTCTTAATGTATTGATATGTAAGCAAGCTTATACGACATCTTTTTTCTTGTCATGCGTGGTTAGCTTAGCGGCCGTCCACATATTACGTAACGCTGTTTTCCCCGATTTTTAACCAAAATAAATCTAAAATGTGCATGAAGTTAAAATAAAATATATCTTGGATCAATAAAGGTTGCCGTGGTGAAAAATATTTCATTTTCTAAGAGAAAATTTTTTAACCAGTGCACTTAGCGAGAGGGCTTTAAATACATATACACATTATTGGGGTGTTTTGGGAGATGAAATGACTCAAATGATGTCCATTAATTCGAATTCGCGAATATAAAAAAATTTACATTCGGCACATGTACATATGTATGTATGCATACATAATATATGTATGTATGTAACACGTATGATCAATTAAATAAATAAATGAGAAAAACATACGTATTTTTGTACGAAATTAGTAATTTCCCCTCGACCGTTACGTAATATAAGGCCGGCCCCTTATGCATATCTTTCGAATAATTAATATGCCCACGCTTGCTTATATTCGTATACCTCTGTCTATATGAATATATAAATATATATACATACCAATATAGCGGTTTGCGTCGCTTCAAAGTTGGGTCTTTTTAAAATTTCTGTGATTTCGAAGTTGCGTCGTTAGTGCTTCGATTTGCCTCCTTAATATGAAAATGTTTCTACAAAGCTAAAACTGAAAAGGGAATTTCCCGTTTAGATGTAGTGCAAATATGTATGCGAAGGTTGTATGCTTATTGAAAGTTGAAGATTTTAGTTTTAAATTACATTTGCTGAAATGAAGTATAATTTATGTAAATATTTTGCAACAATGACTCTAAGAAGAAAGCAAATACAGTAAAATCTATCTCTGGAACGCTGATAAAATAAAAAATTTTATGAAACCTGAACATCGTTACAACATAAACAAGTTACAAAAAAGAGGTCATTTAATGGAAAAAATGGAGTTTCTTCTTAGCATTTGGATAGAAGATCAAAATCAGCGAAGAATGTCATTAAGGTAAATGGTAATTCAAAAGAAAGCTTTAACTTTATTTGAAAATCTGAAAGAAAATTATCCGTTATCAAGTGCCGAAAATGCGGAAAAATTTAAAGCAAGCAGAGGTTGGTTTCAACATTTTAAACCCCCTGGAAATTTGCATAGCAATGCATTAAAAGGAGAATCTGCTAGTGCAGATACTTCAGCTGCAAAAAATATCAACCTGACAGACATAATTTACCTTCCATGAAAGATTTTTGGAAGAATTACAACATCATGATGGCTATTGAAAATATGAACCTATATTGGAAAGGAGTAAAAGTATCATGCATGAACGGAACTTGGCGTCAGTTATGGCCCGAATGTATTCTCAAAGATATGGAAGATATTAATGATGTTCCACACATATGTAAAGAACTAGCAGAATCAGCTAGAAATGCAAATTTTTATGGAATGGAAGAACAAGATATTAATGATCTCCTATTATATGAAGAAGAGCTCAATAACGAAAGTTTGACTGCAGTTCAGAGTAACAATGCGCTGAAGGTCGAAGAAGATAATTCATTTGGAAAAAAACTGTTACGATCCAAAAAACTTTAGATAATTTCATACAAAAATAAGCAAGATTGACAAATCCAACCATAGAAAAAAATTAACATATTGTAAGCAGAGAATTTTGGCCGTCTAATACAATTATCCGTGAATATGAATACAGAAATACATCGCACACTGACATCGTTCACTTACCACAAAACAACGTTTCAAAAAATTAATACACTTAATACTAAATTAATAATCTCTATGCTAATAGTTTTGAATTTCCATATCATATGATTGTCTTCTCCGAAACCTGGTTGAATGATAAAAGGTTTATTCACAACAATGAAATTTTATGTTCCAAATATCAAATATTTAGATGTGATCGTATGCAAAAACTTGGTGGTGATGATTGTACATACTTGGAGATTTTAATATTCCCAATTTAATGAGGATTAAATGTTTGGAATGTAATTATATGTTACCTACTATAACAAATGAATTCATTCAATCGCTCCATAGCTGTGGATTTTTTCAAATAAACCATGTAACTAGCGCTTTTGGTAAACTACTGGATCTTGTTTTTTTCAATCATACGCTGGATATCTGCTTACGTAATTGTCTTCCCGTCACCTATCCTAAAGACCGCCACCATCCTACATTAGATATGGAAATTTTACACCCTGCTATTACCTCTTCTTTGGCTTCAAATAAGAATAAATCTAAACACGTTAAAAGCTATTGTTTAACCGTACAACTTATACAAAACTTATTTTTTTATTTTATTATTTACTATTTAATTTTAATTGGGAATCTGTATTTTTTGGCGATGACTTTGACAGTGTTATCTCAAATTTCTATTCTGTTTTACATCATGTCATTGCTGCCGCTGTTCCAAAAATAGTTATTCACAACAATAATGGCCCACCCTAGAATAATGCACTCTTAAATAATGCTAAAAATAGGAAAACAAAATTTACATTAAATAGAAAATAACTGGCTTATCGGCTGATTTTAGTAAAGGGCCCCATACACTACAACAGCATGCATTCGCAATCAAGTGTTTATGCCAGAGGTTTGGTAGTGTAAGGGCATTTTATGTGATTGTACGTTTTGCTGTAGCAATGTCAAATAAAGTTTGATATTTTGCTGATGGTACCAGCTTGCTGGTATTGTGTATGGTGATATTAGCTCAGTTGAGTAATGTTGTCAAGAAGCAAATATGCATTTACAAATTATAATTTGTTGAAACATAAATTGTTTCAATGGAATTTGAGCACTTTAGTTATAGATAGCTGCTAATATTAACAAAATATCAATAAAAATTGCAATAAAAACTGTGTCACTATTCATAACCACCCTTCTTGATTTTTTTTTTTAAAGTGAATATGTACCAATTTGCTGGTATGTTACGTGTCGTTCGAGCATGATTGCGCAATAGCTTGATTGCACGTGCATGCTCTTGTAGTATATTGGCCGTTTAACTATGCTATTGCACGGTGTGAATACAATATGTAAAATAAACTGACATATCGCCACTGTATAAATAGTATGAAATCAAAAATGAAATCCAATTCTAAATCCTTTTAAAATTTTATCAATTCTAAACGCCGCACTTCCGGTTATCCGAAGAATTTGAAATACGTTTCTCGTAGTGCTGATGTTTCGAAAAATTGTGTAAAATCAGTAACTTTCTATAGCGGAAGGTTACAAAATTTAAAGCTCATAATATAATTTTAACTGCCAGTTTATAGAAGACAAGTAAAAATTCTCGTATGTCTATTTTAATACATTGAAAACAAAAATAAAGCACTCAAATTTGTATTCTATTTATATTGTTTCAATATAAATAGCAGACGAGAATTTTTACATGTCTTCTATAAACTCGAAGTAATTTTTGTTTCAAACTAAACAAATGATTTGAGATGTTCACTCAAAATATTTCATAGGTAAAATAAATGAAAAATTCCGTTAATATTACGAAAATATTCGTTATTTTTACGCTACGAAATGCTTCGTAAATGCTACGAATGGTATGTTGTATTTGTTTATTTCACGCAATGCTCTTTTTCTGCAAATAAGGGGCCATCCATATATTACGTAACGCCCTGGGGGGGGGGGGTTCAGTTTTGTTATGATTTGTTACGGGGGGTAGGGGGGGTCTGTAAAATTGTTACGTAACATAAATTTTACTAATTTCGTACAAAAACACTTCGATTTTTCATTTATTTATGTATTTAATTTATCAAAGAAATAAATAATAAATCAAGAATCATGAGTGTTAAATATATATAAATATATGCATATATATACATATGTATGTACATAAATACATAATTGTTATTATTTATATTTTGCAAGCTTATTTGATTTTTGTCTAAGCACTGTGTTAGTCTAACAGAAAATAAAAATAAAGGAACAAAAGTATTCGAATTCCCGAATATTCGTCCATTCTCAATTACTTGCATTTTCCCATAAATAAAATAAATAAATGCATAAATCCTAAACGAAACTTAAGAAAATGTCATAAAAATATTTGTATATTAGTTTAAAATAACTAAATAAAGAAATTTACTTCAATTCAAACAAAAAGTTATTTAAAAATACATGCATATGTATATATGTGTATGAATTAAATTTAATTTTTTTAAATAAAAACTTAAAACAATTTAAATTTGTTTAAAGTTCTTGTTACGTTATTGTGAGGGGGGGGGGGGGGGGGTCTAACAATTGTTACGATCTGTTACTGGGGGGACGGGGGGTCAGAAATCGGAAAAATGGCGTTACGTAATATGTGGATGGCCCCTAAGGAAATTTTGTATTTTTACAAAATTTATTTCTTAAATTTACAAAAAACAATGTTTTATCACAAAAAAAAACACATTCGTGAATCATGAAAGCAATTTTTGTGTTTATATATTATGGTTGATATACAAAAAACCTGCAAAATACAATAATTTGTTCGTACATTAGGTGTGTTCGAGTACTTTTCCAGTAAAATCCATTAACTGAGTAACTATTGAGTAAAATAAATAAATTACTCTCAATACGAATAAAACTGGTCTAATAACGTTTTTCAGCAATGCCGGCCTTCGTCCTACTGAGTAAAATAAATAAATTACTCTCAATACGAATAAAAACGTTACATATCACTCCTTCTAAACACGTAAAGTTTACTTTGCGGGCTTACGGATTCTCTCCACCATGGTGTTTGCCGACATGACGCAACATAATAAAGAATTTCTGCTTTGCAAAGTTTTTCGGTCTAATAACGTTTTGCTGCACTAAAGAACATTCTCTCTACCATGGTGTTTTCCGTCACGGCGTTTTCCTGGCCTTAACGATTGTCTCCACCATGGTGTTTGTGTATTTCACGAAATTCTTTAGTAAATTTACAAAAAAAAAAAAAAAAAACAATGTCACAAAAGAAATTCGTGAAGGGCTTAAGGCTTCTCTCCACAGCCGGCCTTAGCGATTTTCTCTACCGTGGTGTTCCCCGACATGGCGCAGCATAATAAAAATTTTGTGCCTTGCAAAGTTTTCCTGCCTCATAACGTTTTCCTGCACAGCCGAGTTGCACATTGCTGGGCTTACGAATTCTCTCCACACGACATGGAGCAGCACAATAAGGATTTTCTGCCTTGCAAAGTTTACCGGCCTAATAACGTTTGCCAGCACGGCCGGCCTTCGGCAGGGCTTAAGGATTATCTCCACCATGGTGTTCCCTAAAACGGCGCAGCTTACTACAGATTCTCTGCACATCTAATTCAAATATTGGCCCGACACATTCAGAAATGTAAAGAGAAATTACAATCTTCTTTAAAGGACTATAAATCGAGAAACAAGGATCGGAACCAATTTTTCTACTTAATTTTTTTCTTATTTTTTAATTTCCTATTAGATAAGCTATTTAAAAAAATGTTATACATATGTATTTTTCGTAGTTTCCCATGGAAAGTTCAAAGCCCATAACTTGGAAAATATGCGCCGTCGTAAACTTTTTTATTTAATATTTTTTCTTATTTTTCAATTTATGTCACAGACTACTTTTAATTTTGTTTGGAGCTGCTTCACTAAGCTGCATTTAAGACAGCTATTCGTATTTATTTCTTTGTTTTATTATTTAAAAAGTATTAATTTGTTGCTTTTCCTTCGATTGTTTTTAACATTGCAAGGAAATACAATTAAATTCTGATGCAAACATTTTTCAATCAATTTTAATAGTGGAAGATCAGATTTATAAAAAATTTTTAAACGTTTTGTCACCAAGTGAATATATGTATATAGTAATGACCTTAGCCAAAGAAAAGTTTGGCAAAATACCACGAATATTGCACTATAGATTGTTCAACAAATTAGTAAAATACTAGAAACCGCAATCGTTGTTGGTACAAATAACCACAAATATAAGTAAATAACTATGACACTTGTCAATGCCGGATAGCATTGTGTATGTCAGAGTGACGAGCCGAGGTATTTTTGGCGTATGAAATGGTCGGCGGATACGGGAAATGACTGCGCCGTACCATCACAAATACATGACAGGTAAAGTTAATCAGGGGGCAAATTACGATACTACAACAACAAGGCGATTTGATACCAGGTGAACTCTACGTATTCGCCTTGTATATTTGTTAGCAAAGCGAATTAATACCAGTTGGTCTTAATTTACATCTCTGCATATTCGCCCTGTATATTTGTTAGTGTAAAATTTCCTGTTAGAATATTTCCTAACGTTTTGCATTGATTGACAGCAGAGAAATTATGTCAGCTGGTGAATTAGGATCACCTGATGTGAATTCGCCTTGTTTGTTAGTTTAAAATTTCCTGCTGTCAGAATATTTCGTAGCGTTTTGCATTGATTGACAGCAGAGAAATTATGTCAGCTGGTGAATTAGGATCACCTGATGTAAATTCGCCTTGCTTATGCGCATTAAAAATTCTTCTTCATCTATACCAAGGCGAGTTCACATCAGGTGATCTTAATTCACCAGCTGACTGTCAACTGATAGTTTCTCTGCAGGAAATTTTATACTAACAAATATGCAAGGCGAACATGCAGAGTTCCAAATCAAGATCATCTGGTGTCAATTCGCCTTGTACAATTGCTTCTATAATTTTCATGCACTGCATTCATCACTTTTAGACATTCAAAGAGTAATTTGCAGTCATAATTCAACTGTGTGAAAGACAGAGGGAAGAATACTATCTCTTTCTGTCTCCCCCAGCTGAATTAATACTTTGCAAAGTAAACTTTCCGTATCTGAATGGGGTAACTTAACGCGTTTTGCCAAGGTGAATAGCGCGTTTTGGGTTATAAATAGTTGCCATTGCTGAATACAGAAAACAACCCTATGTTCAACGTTGCCATTTTGAGGGTTTTTGGGTATTTTTTGTTCAAAGTACGTATAAGAAATTTCTATCTTACATAGTGTCCACAACTCGTCATAACTCGTAATACAACGCCGGTAGAGCAACTGTAATTTTTTCATTAATATCAACACGAAGTGGTGGACATTGATGGTTTTATATCATGATGAATCACTACTATATTAGCTTCATCAAACAAATATTTGCAAAAATATCTAATTTGCGTGTTGTTTAAGTTTTTGGTCACATATAATTGTTGTGTCGACGTTTTTAAACGAAAATTGTGACACATAAAACGACATTTGATATCAAGATGAATTTATCAGGCCGTCAGCTCTGATGATTACGCTGCCATAATATTAATAAATTTAGTCTACACGTGATGAATTTTCATCATATCAGTTTGACATTCATCATGATATAAATTCGTCAGGTGTGGAGAATATGTTATAGTCTGTCAAAGAAAAATTTTTAGTCAGTAATAAATTCATTTTTTAATGATATGTTTTTACATTTTTCAGCAGTTTTTATTTACATTTACCTTATAAATTTTATTTATGGATGACTTTCCTTTGAAACATTTCATTAGTGGTTTAAAATCGATTTAGAATATCTAAATGGCGATAATAAATCTGGCAACCGTGTTTCAGAGAACTATGCACTCGTTTTATTTCAACTCTAATTCATATATTTCAACAGAGGTGAAATAAACTGGAAATTCACCATTATTACAATTCTTGCATGTGTAAGTTAACGATTAGTTACGAACAGTGTATACGGCTCGTTGGTCTAGGGGTATGATTCTCGCTTCGGGTGCGAGAGGTCCCGGGTTCAATTCCCGGACGAGCCCATGGTTTTTCATATGTTTTATATCAAATGATCAGACTTTTTTGAATAATAAAGCAATTACTTTTATTATTTATACGTTTTGTTTCAGTGGTCCAAGAACATCAGCCTTTTTTAACAATAAATATACATTTTTATTTTTGCATCAAACTACCTACAAACATGAATGTAGTTATGAATGTGAATGAATTTCATATTTAATGTAACAACGTTTTTTAACATTTATAGTGCAATCAAATAATTTTTATCAGTATAGAAATTATATTTGCAATATTTTTATTGTTTTATACACATACATACATTTAAATGTACATATGCATAGGTACAATATATGAAGTATTTTACCGGCTTATTCGTATTCCAAAATATTTTTATGGTAAAACAACAAATAGCTGAAATAATAATAACAATAATATAGAAGTCAAAAATAAGTATACACATTAAAATGCAATAATTTACCCTTCACTATCTAGCACCTGCTTTAGGGTTGCTGTGGTTATTATATGGTCATCGCATTTAACCCAAGTATCCTTATGGTGTCTAACATAAGCAGTATAATGACCCGCATCTATAGTTCCAACATGGTTTACTACCGCGTATAGTGAATAACGAAAGTCGCCATAGGCATTATTTTTATCAGACATAAATGGTGTCATATCAAATTCCACCGGAAATGATATGAAGGTAGAAATTTTTTTATCTATTAGCGACGAATGCTCGAAACGTTTTAAATGGAAACTAGCCACACTTGGTAATGTGCGCAAGCTAAACTGTTTGGTAGATTCTTGATATGATTTGCATGTTGAGCATTTTATTTTAGCACTTGATCCCAAATGTTCCGCACGGGTATAACGTTCTAAGCAATCTATTAAAGACTTTGGAGTTGTACCGCCATGCGCTGTTTCACCCAAATCTAATGAAATGTCCCAAAAAGGATCTATCGTTGTAGATACTCCGTTACATGATTGACAAACCACATCACTTTGCAACATTCCAGTAAAAATTTGGTCTATAATACAATTACACTGAGTAGGGCAGTTCGTATGAGTTATTCCGGAGGTTGATTTGTTCGTATTTTCAGATTCGGATTTTGCTTTTAAACAATGTCTATGTAGTACATCCAATGTTGCAATAAAAAATTCATGAGCGTCCTGTTGTTCATAACCAGCCAAATGTTTTGCATGATTCCATATTAAATGTAATAGTCGATGTAATGATAATGGTGACCTCGATCCGGAGTAAAATTCCTTTAAGCAAAGAATTGCAAATTAATTCTAAAAATTTAGAATAAAACAAAATGATTACCTGGAAAAGTCTTGAAACTTCGCAAACTAAGCATTTAAGGGAAGATTTTGCATTACACTCGTGGCGATCCGACAAAAAGTAATCACTGAGCAAGGGAGTGTGTATTAAAGCCTATAAGTAAAAAACTCGAAATAAGCAAAAAATTATTTTATTGTATGTATGTATGTAAATATGGATGTACGAGTATGTATGTATATTAAACATCTGCCCTTCTCGTACTTCGATCAATTGATATTTTTAAGACTCATAATTTGATTTTTTTTACATTAAATTTTAAAGGCCTGACCCACTATATCGACTTGTCGCACACTTACATTTGAAACAACAAAATATTGAAATTTGATTTTGTTTTAAATGTATATAAGTGTGCGACAAGTCGAACGTTGACGACATCGTGGGTTTGGCTCTTAAATTTTTTTATTTTTTTGAATAGGAACACACGCCTGCCCTCAATGAAAAAGAAGTTTCATGAAAATGCCTAATGAAACGTCTCATGCAATTTTTTCATTTCATTTTCTTTTTTTAAGAAATGCAAGGAATGCTCCTGGTCAAAAATTACGTGGATTTTCCTTAAGATATGATCATGAACAGTTTATGCTTGCAGGTGAAAATAAGAAACTTGCAATTTGCAATGAAATATCATGACACTATGAATTCATCTCTCCTCGAATAAGATGACAATGTAAATTATTGGTAAATGCCCAATTCCGGAATTACATGTATTGCGAGGACATGTTAAATATCAACTGAAGTTCGAAAGTTAGTCATCAAGCTTTCAAATGAAGGGAATGCAATGGCAAAGGTCGGATACATTTTTTTGTCTAAATTTGTCTAAATTTACAATCCAAACTATCATTAAAACTAAAAAAGAGTGAAAGTTTGCCGCGATCGGGCCGAACAACAAAGCTTGATGATAGACTAAAGCGCAAAGTTGTAAGAGAAGTTCCGGAAAATACAAAGAAAAGTAGAAAAAAAATGAAGAAGGACCTTAAAAATAATTATGGAATTCTTGTACATGCTGATACAATTTTTGGATACTTTAGGAAAGTGGGATTAAAGTCGTGTATAGTCAGGAAAAGACAGTACATAAGTCCCATAAACATAACTAAACTGTATAACTATGTCATGGAGTACAAAGACGTCAGTTTTGAGAGAGTTATTTTTACGAAAGAGTGTAAGTTCAACCTATTGAAACGATGAACGACCAAGAATATGTTCGTCCATATTTTTGCATACACTGCATAAATTTATGCAGTGTAACTAAGCTAGGCATAACTGAAGGCTGGTTAAGAAATGGCTTCTCTATAACAGTGGTCATCAAAAACAGAAAATGCTTAAAAGTGAAAAACAATCGCTCTTGTAAACGTTTAATTGTGTATATGGAAAATATTTTTATGGCTTAATTTTATATCCATAAACGTTTGTATGTAGTGGCGCCTTAGAGTGTATGTACTAGTTTTTTTAAATTTGTGGATACATACTAGACACTCAGCATCTTTCAAAGAATTTAAGACAAATAAAAACACTCCATATCCTACATATTTTCTTTTTTATACTGGAATTGAAAATACTATTTTAAAAAGATTTAAATGAGATAATTTATTTATATAAAATAATATGTATAGAAAAAAAAAAATCATTTTGGTGGTGTTTGAATACTCTCGGTGTTTTTTTTCATAAAAAAATAAATATAAATCTGCTCATACAGCCATCGCTCCTCTCTAAAATAAAAACAAATTTTTAAAGAAAAATGAAAAAATGTATTAGGGAAAACAACTAAATATCTGGTTTCTTTGAAGCTTAAAAGGCTTAAAGAAGTTTTTGATGCAAATACATACATATATCACAATTTATTCAATAGTACATCGTATGTTCACTTTTGCTGCCGGAAAAAAATTTAATTTTATTATTTTTTGTTTGTTTAACATTGTTTACAGAAATGAAATATCATATTTTTATTTAATTTAATTCACTTTTATTTTAAAACTATCTTTTATATTTTGAAAACTATACTTACAATTTATGAATGTGTTGTTATTTGTTACTCACTGAGAATGTTGTAATACGATAAAAACCGACAAATATGCGATAAAAAATAAATAAAAAATGGCTTTAAAGTTTTACTTAAGGCCGTGATACACTAGCCTACACGATCGTGCGATTTTTGAGAAAATACAGCCCTGGTATGATGGAGTCTATGAACATTTTCAAAAGACAAAAACAATTCATCAGATCAGGGTTGTATTTTTTCGTAGATCGCACGACTTTGTATGATAGTGTATCAAGGCCTTTAACAATCAAACCCCAAACGAAAATTACCCAAATCAGCACAAAAATGTGTTTCGGGAAAAATCTGAGCCATATATAAAAAACCGGATCCGAACCGGATAAAAATAATCTATGTTTGACAATGGCAATGTAGCTTGTCATTGGTGCAAAAATTTTTAAAATCGGTTTAGCGGTTTGAAAATCCGTACATACCAAATACAAAAAACCGGTTCCGAACCGTATAAAAATAAGCTGCTTTTGACGCTGGTAATGTAGCTTGCCATTGGTGCAAGAATTTTCAAAATCGTTTTAACGGTTTGAAAATCCGTACCAAATATAAAAAAGCGGTTCCAAACCGAATAAAAAATATGCTATGTTTGACTCTGGCAATGAAGCTTTCCACTGAAAGAAATAATTTTTAAAATCGATTTCACGGTTTGGGCGTGCAAGCGTAGCAAGCAAACTCATTTTCGCATTTATAATAGGTCTGTTTCTTTACTTTTTGGGTAACTTCAGTAAAATGAGAGCAAACTATAATTTCTCTCAATAATATACAAAAATGCACAAAAGTACGGGAAGCGAAAAACCAAAATTTTTAACATGAAAGGAAACTTCAATGCATACATATGTGCATATATGTATGTACATACGTATACACATAACTAAACACATATGTACTTACATATGTATATCGTTACTTTAATATAGAAAGGCCCTAACTCATTATTTTTTTGAAATTGAGATTTTTGCACTTTTCGATACATCAGATGTTTTCCTATCGAAATATACGAAAAGATGGATTTAAAAAAAAATAATGAGTTGGGAGCGTTCTATATTAAGGTAGCGATATACACACGTACGTATTTACTTACGTGATACAGCATATATAGAAGGGTTTGTTTCCTTAATTTTATATAAAAACTTTGTTCGTCACTAGTTTTTTTTAAATATATTTTCATAATTTTTCTTAGTATTTAGGAAATTGCAATTTTTCTTATTGTTTATTTTTTAAACAGGTGATTGATTTTCTGTGTGCCCAAACTAGCACCAAGAAGAAGAAGAACATTACTATCACAAAACATCTCATCAAACATTGTACCAAATTTGGTACAATCGCATTTGCATTGGTACACTGGTACACTTTATACTTAAGTGGTACAATTTGAAAAAAGTTGCACTTTCTCATACAGTAATAATAATATCTCCTAACATAGTTGCCCAACACTAATAAGTAAAAAAATTTCCAACATTGGTAGTTATGCTCAGCGATACCGTTGGTGCTACTAAAGTAGCAATTTACCACTTTTTCGACTGCTTGGATACTATTGTGCTACCTTTACAAAATGCACCCAAATTTGATACTTTTTCTAAGTTTTACCACTTTTTGATAATTTTTACTGATATACTTTTTTGTACTTTCGGTTTTATTAATATAAAAGTTGTGCCGTTTTAATATATTAATATGTAAGCAAGCTTAAGCAAGATTTCGTAATCTTTTTTTTTGTCATGCGTGGTCAGATTATGCATATCTTTCGAATAATTAATACGCTCTCGCATACTTATATTCCTATACCTGTCTGTAGGGATATGTAAATATAAATATTTATGTGTGTATGTGCAATGTACATACATATATAAAAAAAAATTTCCTATTAAAATTTTTATCTACATACTTCAGAAAATTGTTTCAGTCAAGAATTAATAGAAGCGATAAAAGACTGATTGTATTAAAGTATTTATTTAGATCCGGTATTTATTAAATCAATTGAGGACACTAACTAATCGCTCGATTAATTAATCGAGGTTCTGGCTTAATCGGTTAATAATTGGTTAATTTCGGTATTAACCGGTTAATAAAGTTTTTTCATAAATAAAGTAATTTGAACAAATAAAAGTGCATAAATTATTCATTAATTTGAGTTTATTCGTAAAACAAAAAAAAAACACACCTAAGAATTCTTAAACTAATACCCCTATTCTAACCTCTGTGACAGTGACAAAATTATAACAAAACTGAGGTGAATGACTATTTGTATATTTTTGGTATTCTGAAAAATATTGTCATTAAAAATATTACAAATTTGTCACCTTATGAAAAGCACATAACACAATAAAAATTTCTTAATTTTCCTTTTAATTTACTTTTTAGTTGTGAGATTTAAAGAGAAAAAAGCGTGATTATTGAAAAATTGTTAAAACATCTTATGCCAAAAATATTCAGATTCAGATTATATTGATGAGTTCACAGAATTTTTCCAGTAGACAAAATTTTCCCAAATATTGTTAGCAAAAATTAGAAGTCCCTGCAAGTTATTCTGAAAAAAGTGATAACAAACTTTTTCCTATACTGTCCAGTGCGTGTGTTCTTCAAAAAGTCTTAATTTTTTGCATAGAATTATTATTAGTACATTTCAATGTGTGCGACCATGGTATGCTATTTACTCATGTAAACGCAAGATAATAAAAAAAAAATACCTTACTTCAAGTTCATAATACATTTTTCACTATTTTTTAAATAAATAAATATAGTTGTCAATTTGAAAAAAATCTCACCATAGTATGTTGAAAGCTTTTTGAGCTTTTTAAGCTTTTTCTTGTCATATGAGCAACAGAATACCTTGACAATTTTATTTAAAAAAATTTAACAAGAAATTTGACAAAAGTGTATGACAAAAAAATATTTTACAATTTATTAGAATAAGGATATAAATCAAGCAAAAAAATCATAAATATGTACATATATTAGTACTTCAATAGTTTAAAGAGATCTTCGAAAAAATAATTTGGTTCAAGTGTTTAGGATTTAAGCGAATTAGTTTTGATAAAACTTGACTTGGAAAAATTCTTTAACTTATCGTAGATGTTGAGGAAATCGAAAGTAATCTATAATACAGATCATCTAGTTTTTTAGTTTTTTTCCTGGATTTCTGTAAACATATAAAATATTTCATTATGCCATTATAGTCCTGTTTTATTTATTTATTTTATTAATTAATTTTGTTAAAACATTTGGATTACTATCGATAGTTCCTCCTGTTGGCGGGTCATAATCTGACCCATACTGGCAGAGGTCAACGACGAACATTCTACAAAAAGGGTTATTTCTGAATTTCTTAGTTTTAAACTTTAAAACTTAACAATTCCCTCTAGTTTAACTAGAGTAGCAGAGTCTTTACTAAACTATTTATAGCCAGGTCCAAAGATTTTGAAGTTTTACTTAAGTTAGAATCACTGAACATACTTTTTTGTTTGTATGAAAAATTTGTATTTGAGACGAAACAAGTACTTAAACACACAAAAAATACGCTATAATACTACAAAATATTTACCCCCATATTCATTAAAAATATTTTAGGTTTGTTACAGGTTTATTTGACAAATTTCCAATAGAAATATGTCAAATAAGCGGTTAATAAACCTTAAATATGTTTTGTGAATACGGCCGTTAAAAATTTGTTATTTCGGTTAATTGGTAAAGCCTGGTATGGAGTTCTTACGGAATTTGAGGTTCCACTACAAATTGTATGTAAAAAAAGCTTACAGAAATTCAGGTTGGTAAATTACATAAAGAAATGTTCATTTGCTGATACGGACTTTTAAAAGAAAAGTACACGGAATTTTTAAATTTATTGCCTATCTTAGGGATGTTATATATATAAGTGGAGACTTTTTTCAGTCAACTGAAACACAAATTAATGTTCAACAATTGTTTGGTCGCGGAATTTTTGACCTTTCTAATTTTCATCAATTTGTAATTCATTTTTGTGTTTTGTGTAATCAAAATTCAAAAATAAATGATTTGTGTGCAAACATAATTATACACAAAAGGCTACACGATTATTTTTCCGTGTAGAAATAAATGTAAATTTATAAACGTGAAATTCCGCAAGAACTCCGTACTGGGCTTAAGTAAGTAATTTTTTTATTATAAGCACAGATTATATGAATTATTTTTATATTTTGTGGCTTTATTTTATCATAAAAATAGTATATTTTAGTCTTTAAGCATGCAAAACCTTGTTTTTATTCTTGATGTTTTTAAAAATCAGCAGATTTTTTAAAATCCCCTTTTTGTGACACTTTTTGAAATTTTACAACGGTAACGCTGGTTATGCTCATACTTTTCATTTGTTTTGGTAGCACTTGTCCCAGTTCTTTACATAGTGTCCACACCTGATGATTTTATATCATAACTCGTAATATGACGCCGGCAGAGCAACAGTCATTTTTTCATTAATATCAACACAAAGGTGTAGACCTTGATGATTTTATATCATGATGAATCAAACAAATATTTGAAAAATACTTGCCAAAAATATCTAATTTGCGTGTTGTTTAATTTTTTAGTCACAAATAATTGTTGTGCCGTCTTTTTTAAACGAAAATTGTTTAATAAATAAACGTTAAATGCACAGTAACACATAAAGTGACATTTGATATCAAGATGAATTTATCAGGCCGTGAGCTCTGATGATTATATCACAACGCTGCTATAATATTAATAATTTGAATCTATACGTGATGAATTTTCATCATGATATCAATTTGACATTCATCATGATATAAATTCATCAGGTATGGACACTATGTTAAGCCTAGATACCACTATCGGCACAATGTGCCCATTTTCATCGGCTCACTGAAATAAAAATATTTTAGGTAATAAGCTAAATTGGCCGTATTTTTCAAGTGATTGAAATATAAGGACATACTTGCCCCACACTACATTGGTAATAGAACCATATACTCGTAGACTTATTCCGGAATTAATTGAGAAATAAGGCAATTTTGGTTTATTACTTATGACTTTATTGTAGTGAGCTGCACGAAAATCGGTACATTGTGCCGATAGTGGGATCCTGGCTTTATTAGACTTTGTATGTATACTTACATATATGAAAAACTGTTTTGTTCGATATTATTAGTAGTTTTCTTTATGTTTTTGTTTTCAATAAATGAAAAATTTTTATGAATTCTTACTGTGTATGCTTGTTTAGAAGATGGCTACATTTCGGTACAATTGATGTTAATATTATTTTTTAATTTTATCAAAAGCATGCAACAGTATTTGTTTATATACCAAACGAGGGCATTAGCTATTGTAGTGTCGAAGCATATTTCTCTAGTGCACACCGAATGACAATTGTAAAATGAGCACACAAGTGTGAAAATATGTGTATGTGTAAAAGAAAAAAGAAACAACGTAGATTGTTTGAGCGTGTTAGTTTGTTTTGTTTTATTTATTAAGACTAGAAAATAAAATATCTATAAAAATAATATCTTTCACAATGGATATAAAAGTAAAAAGTTTTATTATGACTTAATATTTTATGAAATTTTGAGTTTGTGAAATGAAGTATGGTGCACTATAGTGTTCAATAAAAATATTGCACACTTGACACAACTGTCTATTCAACTGTTGAACAATGGTTTTGTGTGTTTTTTGTTTCCTTGTTCTCTATTTTTGCTTCACACTCAATTACGATCACCACTACAAACAATATTCGCTCTTGAAAAAAATACAATACTGTGCACTTTTTCATAGCTTGCGTACACTTCTAGTAAATACACACATGTTATTTTTCCAATTTTTGGATGTCGTTTACGTTAAAATCGGAAGGCTTGCATTTTTGTGGCTATGTATTATTATTTTTTATTTATTTATTTATTTTTATTAAATATTTTACCAGACGAGGATGCTGTAAGTTAATTCTGCATCAAGAAGTAAATTGCGAAAAATATATATAAAAATAGGCCTCGTAAATTAATCTACATAGTGTATGGTATAGAGTTGATGGCTAATATTATTAAAGAACTTTTTTATTAATCGTCATTACTTTTGATTTTTTTAAAGTATTTAAAAGAACTTAAAAGCTTTTGTTTGAGGCTTTTTAGTTTGTTATGATTAATTACGTAATTCTCAATAACTTTTTAAGAGTTTTTCTATACAAAATGTGAAGTTTTAGCTTTTTTTAGAATTTTTTGGTCTACTTAAGAGTTCCTTAGTAGAAATGAAATTTTCGCCGCAATTTTCTAAATGTTTCTGAAACTCTTGGAAATATTGAAAAACACAATTTGAAATTAATCTCTAAAAAGTAAGCATTTTAATTACATTACCTGCACAATACAATTCATAAAGCATGTAGAACCCAAGTTAATAAGACCTCTTAAGCCGACAGTTTCATTAGCTCTAACATATCTTCTTCTTGGATTCGCCAACATTAGATTTGTTTCTTTTGGTGTTGGTATCCATGGTGTCCAGCTAAGACTTTTCTGTAAGTCCTTTGTTTCGAGTTTTCTGTTAATTGTAGCTATATCGCGACAACGTGCGTCATATATAAACTCGCGACATGAACTGCAAAATAATGTACCATGAGAGAGTTCCAAAGCTATTGAGTGCTTCTTCGTACGTAGATGAGAATTAATATGAGAACCACGACACCCAAAGTATATACAATGAAGGCAGGCAAAAATTTGTATACCAGAACTGCCACATTCGAAGCAGCAACAAGTTAAAGCCTGCAACAGAAATTATTTAAGTGGACAATTGTATGTATTCTTATTTACATAAACTTGCACATACACTGCGAATCACTTAAATAGGGAATTCAATTTTACTAATTTTGAACTATTTGAAAAGTATAATATCGATGGACCAGACGGATACAAATTTTTATTTCCACTACTTGAGAAAGTAATAAATATTCTAGAAGGAGGGTATAGGATGCAATATCCTAACTATGTACTTCGTATTTGAAACAAGAAAACTTAGTGGGGCATTCGTTCCATATTGGTCAAATTAAATTCCTTATCCTCAGTGTATGTCTAGATAAGAATGAATATTGCAACGTTTATAGAGTAAAGGCCATTATTACAACTTGCCGTTAGTTAAAGGTAGGATTTTGTTTGTCCGATAAATAGCTTTGCATTACCACAACTTCCATTATTTATTGTTATTATTATTATTAATAATAATATTCAACGGATAATAAAATAAAAAATTAAATTAAATCCTGCCTTTATTTGTATAATAAAGAGTTTACATTTATTTCTAACATTTATACAACGTACAAACATATGTATGAATATATGTATACATATGTATTTTAACAATTGAAGTTTTCCCAAACGAGAAAAAAAGAACAAAAATATATTGAATATAAAAATTTGTAAAAAAAAATATTTTGTTTGTTTACACAGCAAAAATTTTGAAGGCAAAGTAATGAGCTAAATTGCTAATAAACATATCGATCCTTATTTTTGATTTTATCGTAGGCGACATGTAATCGAAAATTTATTTTTTATTGAAATTGAAATTTTATAGCCCTATCCATAGTTCAGAATTATCAAAATGCCAATATTATTGCTAATTTTTAAGATACAGGCTATAAAATTTTATCGTAAGCGACAATTTACATACAAAAACATATTTGAATATTATTAAAAACCTTCTCTTGAAAATTTTAATTTTTGTCGCTTACGATTAAATCGAAAATAAGGTTCGATGTGTTTTTTATATGTAAATTGTCGCTTAGGCCGGGTTTACATCTGTGTGCCATGTGCCACACATGCGTAAAAAATGCGTAACCACTAATTACTAATGAAAAGCTGTTTGATTCAGACACGTATTTATTAAGTTAAGCAGTTTCATACAAACTAATATATAGAAAATTTTATGGAATCCAACATGATTGAAAACAGTTTAAATCAATAAATACATGTCTAAATCAAACAGTTTTTTATTAGTAATTCGTGGTTATGCTTTTTTGGGCACATGGCACACAAGAAATGCCAGATGTAAACTCAGCCTTAGAATTAAAAAAAAAAAAATACAGGTTAACATTCTAATGTCTCTAAATTACATACATATATATATGTATATCTATGTACTCAATTTACATAAATTCATAGTTCTTTAAATACGTATGTGAACTACATGTAGCTTTATATAAAAAATACGAAAACATTTAATTTTTAATCTACTTCGTTTATATCATCTTTAACTAAATCCGGATTTATATCAGACATGTCTTCGGTTAAGAGATTTTCATAGAATGAGTGAAAACATGGATCAATGAACGGAAGGATTTCAATAAGATCTTTCTTCTTTTTTGAGGATATCAACCGAAGACAGCTTAAGAATATCGTAGATTCTTGCTGTACTTACTCCTGTTTTGGCAACATTTAATACTTTGTAAGTCTCATATTTATTTAATTATGTTTTAAACTGAATTTTACCAAAATTTTTCTTTGAATAGCATTTTACGTCTTTCCAAGTAAAATTTTCAGAGTTTGTATGTTCTTCCATATAAATTTAAATTTAGAAAAAGAAGCAAAATTCATGAAATTTTCAGAATGCATTTCAACTACTTTGAATTTATTTTTGACACCAACGCTTCTTACAAAATTGTACCAATCATGAAGGTGGTGTATCTTTACATTGGTCCTCTTTTTTTCGCTCTATGAAGGCGTGGTCCAAATCACATTCCATATGCGAGTGGCCTACAACTAAAAATTTCTTTTCTTACTTTTTTGTCTTGTTGTTCTAACACAGTGATGTCAAAAATAAAACTATAGTTGTGTGTGTGAGAAAAGTTGTCTCATTCGTCTCTGAAGTAAATAGAAAAATAAATATTTGGAACAAATACAGTTTAGTAAAGCAGTTCAAAAGAAATTAAAAGGAGCCTATGTGATCGGAAACAAAAAAATAAGAAAAAATAAATAAATAAAAAAATTGGCAAAGACCCTTATTTTCCGAGTTATGGGGTTCTGAACTTTTCATAGGAAACTGTGAATAATCCCCAAAAAGAAAGTTTTAAATAGCTTATCTGATAGAAACGTTAAAAATAAGAAGAAAAAATTAAATAAAAAAATTGGCTGCTACCCATATTTCCCGAGTTATTGGTCTTTAAAATTTTGATAGAAAATATAGTTTAGTGGAACTGCTCAAAAATATCAAAATGTATTTTAAATACATACTCATTTCTCTTCTTAAAAGTTTTGTAACATAAAACACATTGAATGTGGAGAAATGCAGTGGTGATCATAGAATATTTTCCGCATACCACTTTTTTTCTTTCACTGTATCTATAAAGAATTTAATACACCCGCTACGCATGTGTTATCGTCACTGTCTCATCTGTGGTCTCATTGACGACTAAATGAAAGAGAATAAGAATGTGTGTGGTTTTAGCTAGCACAATTGTGGTATGAAACTGACATCAATGCTCTAACAACTGTAAATGCTTGAGCAAGCATGAAGCAATTTCATTGCCTCCTCGCTTCGTCAATGCTTCATGCTACATAAAACTTTACTGCAATTTACTAAATTGCGTTCGTTTACCCAAAATACAGTAAATGGGAACCCAAAATGAGAGAGTAAAGTGACAGTTCTTGCCAGAGTATTTTGCAAATTTGTACTGCAGAACTTTGTCATAAACATATGATGCAAAATGTAAGCAAATAAAAAGTAAGACAACGAAAAATATAAAAATTTTTGAAAATGTTAAATAAAAACTGTGAAAGTCATTTCAAAATAAGACAAATTATAAAGAATGATAATAATAACTGTTAATATACATATTTAATAATATAGTTTTGTGGATGACTTTAATTATTCAGAGTTGTAAAACTTTAAAGTACATATCTAGTTATCTGGATTTTAATGTAGTCAGTAACAATAACAAATACTCATGTAATAATTAATAAATATAACCAACAAATTAGAAAAATCAAAAAGAAATTAATTGCAAATATTACATAAAATAAATTAAAAATTTATTCTTAGATTGGCCCTGTTATAAAAAATATTGTATCGAGTACCAATAAGAAAAATAATTGAATAGTGAAAAGTGCATATACTTTTCAGCACTATGTGGAGATGGTGTCAGCAGTTTCCTCAATCTGAATAATTTTTACTATTTTTCTGTTCGCGTACTTTTTGCGGCAACACCTCTTTTTGAGAGTAAATTTTAAAATTTTTGCAGTAACTACTCATTTACTGCATTTGGAACAAATCAAGGTTAAGGGCACCTCTCAAAAATTAAAAAAAGTATCCTTAGTATAGTATATAAGTATAACCAATATTGCTATCTCAAAAATTAAAAAAAGGATCGTATCCTTATAACGTTGCCCTACACTGTGATTATACGGTGTTTTCCTACGAATATAACCAATATTGCTATCTCAAAAATAAAAAAAAAATTATCGTATCCTTATAACTTTGCCGTACACTGCCGGCCTTCGCCCGGGCTAAGGAGACTGCGCAGCATAGTAAAGATTTTCTGCCTTGCAAAGTTTTTTTGCCTAATAACGTTTTCCTGCATTGTCGGCCTTCGGCCGGTCTTAAGGATTTTCTCCACCATGGTGTTTTCCGAGATGGCGCAGCCTAGTAAAGATTTTCTGCCTTGCAAAGTTTTCTTGTCTAATAATGTTTCCCTGCATTGCCGGCCTTTGGCTGGGCTTAAGGATTTTCTCCACCATGGTGTTTCTCGAGACGGCGCAGCCTAGTAAAGATTTTCTGCGTTGCAAAGTTTTCTTGCTTAATATCATTTCCCTGCATTGCCGGCCTTTGGGCGGGCTTAAGAATTTTCTCCACCATGGTGTTTCCCGACACGGCGCACCTTAGTAAAGATTTTCTGATTTGATTTGTTCCATACTTTTTTTTATTCATACTCCCATTTACTGATTTACTGTACAGACGAGAATATTCTTGCGGCCGGCAGGAGACCGGTTATACCGAAAGCATTTAGTATTACGCGCCGTGTCGGTAAATGTTATAGAGGAGTATATTCTTATTATTATTGTATGTACATACTTATTTAACTCAGAATCAAATTAAATATCTTACCTTTTTTTCCCTTGCGTCTCTATTTATACAAGAAGAAAAATAAGCATCAATGATCTTATAAGTATCTAAACTATGCTCTTTCACATATGATTGAAAATGTTTACAACCGATCTCCGACATAATGAAAGCGCTTGGTTTCGTAATTTTTTGTCCACAATTCACTTTCTAATTTATCTTCTTGCAAAAAATAAACGGCATACGTGCACATAAAATATCTTGTTTTATTTATTTAAAATATGTAAATATTTTATATAAATCTGACTTAAGCATGTGATACAGATACATTTATATACGGATATAAGACTGAGATATGAAATTACACAAATCTTAAAACATTTAATTATTGTCTAATCAAATAATTACTATTGGCATTTATATACACTTATTACCATAGCTTATTACATATGTATGTATGTATTTATGCTTTAATATAGTGATGCCGGACTAAGTAATTTACCCAAAATTGGGACTTTTTTTACTAAAACAGGAATTGGGGAATTTTTACAGCATTTTTTCATACCTTGGGACAAGGCACATTTACTACAGGTACACGCATTAGAGAAAACACTGTGGCAACTCTGTGCTTCTCACATAGTTTTACAAAGTAATTGTCAAAAAATTGTATGCGTCAAACAAGGCACAAAAGTAATTGTCAAAAGAATTCTTCGTTATAAACGTGTAAACAAAAAATCAGCGGATGAGCAATTTGCCTGATGCATTTGCCTATTTGATATGCCTTGCCTTGGGACAAGGCGAATTGATATCAGGTGTTCTTAATGTGCAACTCTGCGAATTCGCCTTGTATATTTGTTGGTGTAAAATTTCCTGCTGTCTGAATATTTCCTAGCATTTTCCATTGATTGACAGCAAAGAAATTATGTCAGCTGTTGAATTAAGATCACCTGATATGCTTTCGCCTTGATTGTACTTTTTATCAGCAAAGTGACCGATGACATTTTTCAAAAAGTGGCACAAAAAGGGGATTTAAAAAAAGTAGCACCAAATAGGGGAGTTATAAAAAAGGGGCAACATTAAAAAAAACGAGATAACGCTACAGTTACACGACCAAGATTTGCTTTCAAGTTTTTCACACATACTGGTTGTCAAAATGGATTTAAATTGAAAGCTGTGACGTAGCCTGCACGCAATTTCAAATCAAATTTATTTTCAACATGCCGTTAAATAAATAATTATACAAAAATGATACATGTTAACTCGATGAGAATTTCCATATAATGAAATGTTATAAGAAAATTAAATTTACGTGTTCCTGTTGTATGAGATGAAGAGAAATATCGGCATTTTATTTTTGTTATTCTGCCGACGTTCTCTCATATATTATATCAGAGTTAATCGCAGTTGTAGACGCTATGTAAAGCAGAAGAGCTGAAATGTGTTAAACCGTGATCACAGTCACTGTTTAATTTCACAACTGCTCGTCTTATTAGATTTTGTCAAATAACAGAACTGCTACAAACAAAATACTGTTAAACTGTAATCACAATCACAGTTTAAAAGAACAGAGATTTAGAAATCACGTTCACAAGGAGCAACTTTATTAAAAAATCACAGTTTCGCTCAACACTAGTGTGTGTATTGGTTTTGTGATGCTAATGCGGGGTTGTAACTGGTTGAAAAATTATGTCAACCACAAAACCACTCTCTTTGCCCTTCTCACCGACAAACTGACATGTTATGCCAGCACAATTGTTCTCGTGTAAATCAGCGCATTGGAATTTAAAAATAATGGATCCAAATACGTTAATACACTAAACTTTTTATTCTTAATATCAACTCTTGATAGTTTTTATCCACACAGTTTTTGATAAAAACATGATCACAAAAATATAAAATATCGCAAAATATCACAAAAAGTAGCAGATTCAGCTCATAACAAAAAAAGAGGACAAAAAGTGGCAAGGCAAAAAAAGTGGCAAATTGCCACTTTAGTCGGTCAAACGGTCACGCTAGCGTGACAGTACTGCTGACAGGGCTACCAGATAAAATTATCGGAAAATCGTCGAAATCCCGATGAGATATAAAATAATCGTCATTTCATACTCGAAAAATCGGACAAATCAAAATGTAATTTTTTAACATGTATACACATGTTTTATTCTATAAATGTATTTATTAGGAAACAAAAACATAACAATTCATGTTCATACATGAATTTTACACGAATCCATTCACATTGTTTTTACTCCCTCATAACTTTCTTTCCCTCAGTGGTAATATTATGAATAATATTCCCAAGTTAGCAGGTCCAAGTTTTGGTCTAAGTACTTTCATATTTTCAGTAACTCTAATTACGACAACCGTAGCGCTATAATATAACGAAAATTTGTCGACTTTGCTATTCAGTAACATATTTTAAATATATATTGTTAAAATATGAATATACTCGCTGTCAGTTGAAGCAAAAAATTTAATCAAATTCATTTAAAATTAAAGATTATACAATAGTTTGAAAAATATTTGAAAAAATATGTGTTGGATATAATTAGAGCAAAATCATAAAGCAAATACACGAACCATCTAGCATGAACAATAAATAATAATTGTTTTAAAGAATCACAACTGCGGTTTTTTTTCGTCCATAGAAAAGACGATACAATCGTCGAACATAATTAGGGCAATAGTGTTCATACCTGCCGATTTTACATCATAACTCGTCAGTATTTCTTATAATAAATTTAAATAATGAAATATAAATTTTCTACTGTTGAATACATTTAAACTCACCAAATTCAAATGTGTTTCCAAAGAATAGAATCAGTATTGTAGGTAGTGTTTCGCCAAAAAATAAACGAATGTTACTATGTAATGTGTTTTCGTTGTGAAAATTTGTACACAACATGGAGAAAATGTTTTCAAAATTCAAACAATCGAAAGAAGAACAATAACTACTCAATTGTATGTGTATCAAACGAAAAACTAAAATTTTTTGAAAATGAATGAATTCACTGAATTGTGAATAAATTCGAAAAGACTCTATCGATTTTTATAATCGATATCTCATTTTGTTTCTATTATATGTGGCTTTACGATAAAGCTAAAGCACCGATTCTCCATGTAAAATATAAACTAATAACACTGATCAACAAGGTTTTTGCCACACGGATTCTGTATGCTAATTATTACTTTACTATATACCTTCATTGCAAAACACAAACTAATTTGTTTCTGCCACGCACAGATTTCTTGTGATACCCAGTTATGATTTTACCTTATTTTCCGTTAATACTACTGTACGTACTGTTTAATCATCAAGTTTTCATTTAAAAAAAGTAATATTTTGAGTTTAGCAAAACGTTGTTATTTTCTCAACATGCAAAGGAAGTGCATCAATCATTATAATTCTTTTTGCTACGTATGTGGTGAACTAACTTTTAAACGTCAGCGACGCACGGCTCAGGTTTTACGTACTTGAGAGAAAAGTTTCCTAAAGTTAGTGACGCAAAAATAAAGAAAGGAATTTTCGTCGGACCTCAGATCAAGGAATTGTTAAAGGATAAGAAATTCGAAGAAAAGTTACGTTAGAAAAATCTGCTTGGAAAAGTTTTAAAAATGTCGCACAAAATTTTTTGGGCATCCACAAAGCAAGTAACTACAAAAATCTGATAGAACTACTTTCGACGTATCAAGCATTGATATGTCACTCAAATACACTTTCTACACTCCCACCTCGATTTCTTTCCCGAGACCCTAGGAGCCGTTAGCGACGAACACGGCGAAAGGTTCCCTCAGGATATTTCCAGCATGGTAAAACGATACCAGGGCAAATGGAGTCCTCGAATGTTGGCAGATTATTGTTGGACACTTGCAAGAGACCAGCCTCAGGTGAAATACTCCAGAAAATCATAGCTTTTAGTTCTAAAAAACATATTATCAAGTATAATTGTATGTGAAGTATCAGTATTTTTTATGAAAAATAAAATTCCTGTAAAAAAACTATGAGTGTCAAATTTTTCCTACCTTAGGAAGTCAAAATAAAGTAAAAATACCAAATGGCAAAATACCATGTGACAAATTAAAAGTTAATTTTTTGTTAATCAGTGTAATTATTTAATTTGTTTTTTAATTATTTTTTATCTTAAATTTGATTTTCGTGTTATTTGTTCTCAGCTTCCGCCGATGATTTTCTCAATAGCCACCGCCGCCAAAACAATCACCCGGCGCAGGCTTCCGTACATAAACAACTTTTGACATACGAGCCAAGTTATATGAATTCGCCTTAAATTAGGCAAAAAAAAGTAGATCTGCTGTGCCAAGCCGAATTGATACTAGATGGTCTTAATTTGCAACTCTGCGTATTCGCCTTGTATATTTGTTATTGTAAAATTTCCTGCTGTCAGAATATTTCCAATCATTTTGCATTGATTGACAGCAGAGAAATTATGTCAGCTGGTGAATTAGGATCACCTGATGTGTATTCGCCTTGTTTGTGGTCTCATCGACGACTAAATTAAAGAGGGTAAGAATACGTGTGAATTCTCTCAGCACAATTGTGCAAAGAAACGCGCATCAATGCTTTATAACGATTGCTTTGCTTAAGCTTTTTAATAAATTGAATTTATGCCTTAAGGCTCAGTTAGCCGACGTTAATGTAATGTAACTGCAACGTAGAAAACAGCTGATCGATATTTTTATATGAAAAGTAGGTTACGTTACATTACATCTCTATAACCATTTCCATTACTCTACCCATAACAATATCGACCAGCTGTTTCCTACTGTTGCAGTTACATTCCATTACCATTTTCGAATTGGTTGAATAGCAAATCAAGTAATCAATTAAATTGAATATCATTACAGTTACAGGATATTACCATTTTTTACAAAAAGTATAAAAATGAAGATTACCGCCTTTGATTTTATATCCCGCATATATACTTATATCCAATTCGAATTCGCACTAGGTGGTCCAAGGCAGGTGGTCGCAATAGATGTTATTAACAGTATTTTAAAAAAGTTTTTGTGACTGACGCATGCTCACGTATAAAATATCCTTAAACACGCACGAAGGGTGTACAACTTATCACGATCACGCACGCTTACGAAAAATATATAATTAATTTTTTATGTTTGTTGGTTGAAAAATAGGGTCTTACACATACATATGTACATATGTGCATACATACGTGTGTATGTATGCATTGTTTGCAGGCTCATTCTACCTATATAAATGTATGTATATACATATATCAGAGCTGGCCACCGAGAGAAACACGAGAGTAATGTATTTGCGTATGTGTATTCATTTGTACGAGCCCTAACCACTATTAATTCGTACACCAAGCATTTTTGGACAAGTCATCATTCAAAGCTAGATGTTTCAAAAAATAATATTGACTGCGACTCAAACGTTTAATTTTCTGAACAATTGTTTTATTATCCTTAAATCTATAAAAAAAAATTTACATTTTAGGCTAAATGTTTTAAAACAAAAACAAAAAATAAAGTTCACTATTTTTATAAATACATATTTGACCACTATTAATTCGTACAGTGGTTACTTTTGTTATTTAAAACTGCGTTACTCCTCCCTTGCTTTTCATAACAGCGTCTAATCGTTTTGGTATTGTAGTTATCAAATTTTTGCACTGTTCAGGGGTTATTGAGTCCCATATTTCCTGGATTTTGGCTTTCAGTGCGCTTACAGTACGTTGTGGGTCATTTCGCAACTTCCTTTTCATTAGTGCCCAAAGATTTTCTATGGGATTAAGGTCTGGGCTTGACGATGGCCAATCCAATACATCTATTCCATTTTCTAACAGCCATTTTTTAGTTATTTTTGCTGTGTGGGAAGATGCACCATCATGTTGGAATATATATTCGCCACAGTCGCCTAGTTTTGATACCGATGGAAGGAGATTTTCTCGTAATATATTAATATATTTTTCAGCATTTACTATTCCATCGATGAAGTGAAGCTGTCCAACAGCCTTGGACGACATGCATCCCCACACCATGACGCTAGCTGGGAACTTAACAGTGCGCTTTAGACAGTCTTTATTATATGCCTCTGTACTTTTACGAATAACCCTTTTTCGGGCATCACCGACACATACGTCAAACTTTGATTCATCGCTAAAAATAATGGTATCCCATTGCCTTTGTGCCCAAGAACGTTTTTCTTTTACCCATAATAAACGTTTTTTCATTTGAAGTGCTATAAGTAAGGGATTTTCTTTGGCCTAAAAAATTAATGTAATGAAATGCTCTTTGCGACATCGAATGTAACTAACCTTATAAAAACCATAACCTATATTTTTCATTTGCTGGCGCGTCCATTCACGTTTTACGGGTTTTCCTATTGTTTCAGACCACTTTGAAGTTACGTCTCTAACAGTGCTCCGACGATTTTCTTTAATTATAGCCGCTAAAGCTCTTTTGTCGCGAGCCGTAATTTTGGAGACCCGTCCTCTGTTTGCAACGTTATTGCTAAAATTTTTATTTTGTTCATATATGTTAACGATGCTTTGCACTGTTGATCTGGGAAGATTGAGATCAGTCGATATATCGCCATAGCTCTTGCCCGATTTGAATTTATTAACAATTAGGACTCGAATTTCTTCACAAACTGGCTTACCACGCACCATTGCATAACAAAATTAAAATAAAACAAGATAAATTTGCCTCTTTTTTGCTCTCTGACCTTTCTCTACATTTATTATAACGGTATATTTTCATTTTATGTTTATGATATTATTTTTCTTGCTTTTTATGAATAATTTATACACTGTACGAATTAATAGTGGTCAAATATATTTTTACAAAAATATTGAACTTTATTTTTTGTTTTTGTCTTAAAACATTTAGCCTAAAATGAAAATTTTTTTTATATATTTAAAGATAATAAAACAATTGTCCAGAAAATTAAACGTTTAAGTCGTAGTCAATATTATTTTTTGAAACATCTAGCTTTGAATGATGACTTGTCGGAAAATGCTTGGTGTACGAATTAATAGTGGTTAGGGCTCGTATAAGAAGCCGATTGATGTTCGGCACTCTGGTGCTACTTTGGGCACCTCAGACATAGCATAACATATACACGTATTAATTATATACATACATATGTATGAATGGACGTTTATTTTAAATTAACAATACGTGTATTATTAGCAACACAAGCTTTTAATGCATTGAAATTAATACATAAAATTACTCATACAAAACACAGAACATATCTGAAAACCATAGTTTTTATGTGTATATTTAATATTAGGACAAATACAATTTATATTTAACATCGGAATTCGAAAATATATAATATAAAATATGATATATGTTGAATATGCTAAGATAAGAAAAATATTATTCAATCAATTCAATTACTTACTTCCAAAATTCATTCAATTATAATAATTATAAAAACTTAAAAATCTGTAACATTTTTTAACTATATTTTACTCACTTCAAGTTTTTATCAAATCTCTTAAGTATTACGTATTTTTCCGGGAACATAATTTTTGTCTATAATATTCTCTTGTAAAAACATATGAAGACACCTCTCGTTCTGTGCTAATGGATGTCCAGCTATTTTGTTTATAAATGCCTCTAAGCCTTTACGACGCTCCTCGATAAAACTTTCGTCGAAAATTCCTTCGTCGTTTCGGAATGGCATTTGTCTTTTCCAGGCTTTGCCCGGCAATGGAGGCACAACTATCTAAAAATATTGCTAAACATAAACTATAAATTCATAATAAATAATTTAATCATCTTACTTTGCTATCGCGTTCCAACTCATTTCTAAGCCATTCAAAATCGCTATATCGACGACGAACAGTTGAATCCTTTACTTTAAACACAGGAAGATTTGTCTGAAATGATAACGATAAACGTTAGTGAATAATTTAATGAATAAACCAGCTACGTCCAAGACATATGCACAATGTGCAAACTTTTGCAAAACAGCTTTTGTGCTTTCACAAAAGCGACAACGACAACAATACTTGCTCTTACTTGGTAAAGAAACAACTACAAAATTTAACAGCTTTCAAAACTGATTACATCAAATGCCTCAGAGTATGGGACTATTTGGAAATGCGTCAATGCGCTGCAAATGGAAATTTAAATGTCCTAAAGTATTTTACTGAAATAGATAACGCAGAAAATGTCAAACATTAAAGTTTGCTCTTATGATGCAGAGCAGTGATGCATTTTCGAACAGGCCATATGTGTGTCTGGACGTAGCTGGAATAAACTAAAGCAGGAACAGTGCATTTCCTTCACATAAAATCGACATACATTTTTTAAAATTGTAATTTGATTGATTCCTTTTTTATATATTTATTAGTAGCCTTTTATTTATTTATTGCGAAATTTCTCAAATGTTTTAGTTATTTTTTTAATGAACATTTGTATCTTTTCACAAGTCTTATTAGCTAATAAGGTACAGTGTGCGATTTTATTTATCCTTGGTTAGCTCGAATAGAAATATTGGTGTCTATTCTGGAATACGCGTGGATTTGGTGAAAGTTACATGCAAAACAAAAACAAAACTGTGTAAATGTAAAAAAATTGTTTTTGTTTATCATACAAAATTAACCGTTTTTAAGAGAGAGAGAGAGAGAGAGAAACGCGTTGAAGTTCTCACGTTTATTTCATTTTAGAAATGTATGGCAAACTAAACAATTTTTGAAAATGTAAAGTTTCACTTCTTCGACGCGTTTTCCAGAATAGCCACCATTATATACCAAAAAGAAGAGAAATATCTTAGGACACCCGGTTATAGCTATGCTGATTAGTTATATAAAACAAATTTTATGTATGAAATAACAATGCAATAAAATTATATTATATGATGATGTCAAATTCTCTGCAAAATATTTAAAAACGTTTCCATTTATTTCCCATCATTTTCAATGAAAACATTTAATGAAACTATTTTTTTAGGTATAGGTCAATTTAATATATTTAGTTTTTTATATCTCGATATTTCGTTAACCTTTGGTTAAGTTCTTCAGGATATTTCGTTTTTGATATTTAGTTTTTGAATTTTTTTCTTTCAATCAAAAAAATTATTTTTTATGTATTGCTTGTGGCCAGTGACGGCTGTTATGCTATGTTTCCACTACGAGTTGGATCACATGCTTCGCTTTCTCAATCATGTTTATGAATCATGCCGTTTACACTTCGCATTCGTGCTTCGTTTTGGCATTTTTTTATGTATATCCACACATACATACAGTAGACCGCAAAACTAAGGACACACCACCATATAATTAAAGTTTCTTAAATTTTTCTTTTTATATCAAAAACCAAGCAACAAAAAACGACTAAACACACAAGACCAAGGCATATACTCGTAATCAATAAATTAACTCGAAAAATTATGAGCTTAAGTTCATAAATGTAGAATAGTAATTTACTTTAACAAATTACAAAACTTATGCAAATTTTAGTTTTGAAATACTTGGCTGGCACTCATTTAATATTTTTTGTCGCTTGCGATCTAATTTACTTAAAATTTGCTTCCGATTACGCGCTTTCCAGTTTTTTGTTTGTTAAACAAGCTCAAGTGGTCGATTGGAGTTTTATTTGCTATACACTGCTATATAAACAGTCTTTTGACGTGAACTCCTATAGATTGTTCTTCAATTTATGTAAATAGACACATTGGTCTAAAGTATTTTCAATAAATACAAGCTCCCATACAAAGTAATTATTAATTATAAAACTTGGTAAGATTTACTTTACATTTAATGCGCGTAATCCAGCGGAAAAGTAGTGGTGTAAGAGTAGGGGAAGGGATCCCTCCCATACAATGTAAAGCGATTTTAAAAATTCATTTTCTATATGAAATGGTATACTCCACAGGTGGTTCCATTTTCGCAAATATGCGATAGGAGCAGGGGGATGGATATCCTTCATGCAAAGTAATTATTAATTATGGCATATATAGAATACTATTATCCCGTTTATACGCAGTTCTTATTTGCAAATAAAAGTTGAAATCGTTGCCGTATAAATTTTTTATTGTAAGTTAATAACTCACGAAAACTATTTGCAAATAACGCAACTATTTGCAAATAACGCAACTATTTGCAAATAACGTATAAAATGTTGCCAATTATTTTTGAAATATAATACACAGATAACAATGTGTGGCAATATAGTACACATATAGTAATGAATGCTATCTCCGTATAAACGGTGAGTTCAGTATTTACTAGTGGTGAGCACAAGATGCTTGCTTGCTTATGGCTTCGTTAGTCAAATCGTATCGTCTTACTTTTGAAGTTGTCGTATCGTTTAAGTCTGTATGTTAGTTAATAAAAACGTGAGGCTGCCAGCGAGTGTCAGCTGTTACTTTGCTTTATACGTGCGTGTGTATGTATGTAAGCCAGTAGTTGACGTTTGCTACAGAAAATAGATTTTTACGTAGCCAACGTTGCCAACACATTTTCAATAAGCATCAGCATGCTTATTAAATGTTACGGATTATGTCAGCTGACACATAACAGCACGATACGATTTCATTAATTCTACCATTAATCTTCATGTTGTACATTATTGAATTGTTCTCTCTTTTTAGTGCTCTTGATTTTATGAGAACACTGAAACTGGTGCTCAATTTTATCAAAAGTATGCAACAGCATTTGTTTATATGCCAAGCGAGGGCATTATTATTATTATTTCACTAGTGCACACCGAATTACAATTGTAAAATGAGCACACAAGTGTAAAAATATATGTATGTGTAAAAGAAAAAACAAACAACGTAGATTGTTTGAGCGTGTTAGTTCGCATGAGATACTGTTCTAAGTTTTATAATTTATTAATTTAAGGCTTTAAAAAATAAAATATGTATAAAAATAATGTCTTTGACGATGGATATAAAAGTAAAAAGTTTTATTTTCATTTAATATTTTATGAAATTTTGAGTTTGTGAAATGAAGTATGGTGCACTATGAAGTGTTCAATAAAAATATTGCACACTTGACGTGTGTTTTTTGTTTCCTTGTTCTCTATTTTTGCTGCACACTCAATTACTTTTACCACTACAAACAATATTCGCTCTTGAAAAAAAATACAATACTATGCACTTTTTCACAGCTTGCGCACACTTCTAGTATTTACAAATAGTTTTATTTGCAAATAAGATTTACGTATAAACGAGGTATATATCATTGGCCTTCAACAAACGAGACTAATTTTTATGCCGCACAATTTTTGTTCTTTTTAGAACACACGAGACTAATTCAACTGGCATAAAAATTAATACGTGCACACAGCTTTGGGTGTGTATTCATTTAAGATTTGCTCCCTCCCACACAAAGTAATCACTAATTATTGCATATTGATAATACTACATCAGTGAGCGTCTACAAACTTGGTGTGAATTACTTTATAGTTAATGCCTGAAATCCAGCAAAAAATTGGTGGTGTAAGAGCAGGGGAAAGGCTTCCTACTGTACAAATTACAAATTTTTAATCAAGCACTAAAAATTAAAAAATAAAACATAAAAAAATTCAAAATTTAAAAAACCCCGATATTTCTCGAAAAGATGTGATATCTTCTAATCGGCTGGACCGATTTTCTTCAAACATAGCTAAGAACACTCTCGATCAAGTCATCTTTTAAACACAAAAAAAACTAAATCAAAATCGGTCCAGCCGTTTAGCCTGTACGTGGACTCGTACAGACAAACAGATACACGCTACAAACTTATAACACCCCATTTTGATGGGGGGTTAATAAAAACTTTTAAAAAAATTAAACCGACTTTATGCCCTAAAAAGTTAAAAATAACAGAAGTATTGGGTCTAATGCATAGAACCTGAGTATTTGCTTCGACGCAAATTTTGATGAAATGTACCTTCATTTTGTATACATAAAAATATTAACTGTAGCCTGCTTTTATTCATGTTTTAAGCTTGATCTCAAACAGAAAAGTTTGAACTCACATATGTATATAAATGTTCGGGAGTTTGTCTAGAAAAGCAAGACGAAAAATTATATCGTTTTGAAACCAAACATATTGATTGGGATGGCAAATTATTTTCTTAGAGAAAACGACTAAACATGATGTGGTGATCTCACCAATGTCCAAAATAATACGCTTGATTTTAGGATTTTGCGCCGATTCAGGGTTTCAAAATGGCATTGCTGAAGCTATCGGAATTCACCAGTTAAAAGTTTCCAGAACGATCTCAAAAATGGTTCATGCCACATTTGGAAAAGCACGTGAGTGGTTGAAATGTCCTAGCACAATGGAAGAAATAAAATGTGCACAAAGGCAATGACTAGAAAAAAATGTTTTCCTTTTGCAATTAGTGTTATAGACCAAAGTTAGACAAACACATAAATCGCTCAAAACATTTAAAGTGAATACAGATCCATATCAGACTTAAATATTTTAAAAATTCAAGAACTTAAGAAAGGTTTATTTATCAACATAAGGTCAATGAGAGTCGTCAGGATTCTGTCGGTGCTATAATTATGATAAATTTCAGTTACATCTACTTGATATAAACATAATTTGAACTTAAGTGGGGTTGAGTTTTAGAAAGATTCTCCGATATCGTAAAAATAGTTTTAATGAACAAATTTTTAGTAATATGCATCGAATCGTTCAATGTATTCTTTCTATTCTGCACGCTTCATCAAGTGTGGAAAGAATATTTTCAGTTCGAAATTGGACCAAAATTAAAATGAGAAGTAGACTGTAATTAGAAATTTAGCATCTTCAATACATGCTAAAGACTTTTTCAATTCTAACAATATATCTTTTTTATAATAGTAATGCATGTAAAACGCTAAATATAAAATGAGAAGTAGACTGTAATTAGAAATTTAGCATCTTCAATACATGCTAAAGACTTTTTGAAGTCTAACAATATATCTTTTTTATAATAGTAATGCATATAAAATGCTAAACAAAAAACAAACATAAATTCTGTTATACTGATAGAATATTTGTTGGATCAAAATAAATAGCTTTCAATTATTATTACACACTTTAACTGTGCACGAATTTGAGCAACTCATCAGAACATATATTTACCATATATATTTGTGTCTTTACGTACATATGTGTGTCCTTTAGATTAGACATATGTACTATAAATGAACATTAAGTGCCAACATTTAAATTATATACAAAATCTTTGGCACTATTCAAGTGATTTTGGCACTATTTAGAACGAGATACGGCACGAAATCAAAATTTACAATTCCCATCACTGGTTCATGTGCAAAAACAAAAACAGATTGAGCAATCGTTCTCATTGTTTTTGTTTTCTCTTTGTTCAACTCACTTCAAAGAACGAAATCGGTCAAAAAATTCTGCTAAAATGTTATACAGAAGAAAAGTATAATGCCAGATTTAAGAACAAATCAAGTTTAGGGGCACCTATCAAAAGTAAAAATAAGGTATCCTATCCTGTAGAAAATTGAAAAATAAGAAAAAAAAAATTAAATAAAATAAATGGCGGCGAGGCTTATTTTCTTAGCTATGGGCCTCTGAAATTCTAGTACAATATTGTGATTATGCGGTGTTTTCCAACGAATATGACTAATATTGGTATCTCAAAAATTAATAAAATGGATCCTATCCTAATAACGTTTTAATGTACTTGCATTGCAAAGCAAGAATGTCAGAGCTATACATAGTTGCCAGAAAAGACGATTTGAAACGATTTCACGATTTTTTTTTCTACCAAAATTTGTTGTCGAATGCTTGTCATAACCCAAATAAAAATTATTTCGATCAGCGCTTGAAGATCGAAAGTTGCTCATAATAAGGGACTTTTGATTCCATAAAAATAAAATTTTAACTATATTTATGATTTGATTAGGCTTAAGTTCGTATCGCGTTGTAAGCCAAATTACATGTGATAACTTGGCTTACAAAGCGATGCGAACTTTAGCCTAATCAAATCATAAATATAGAAATAAATGAAGTTCGAACAATAATAATAAAACTAAGTAAAATTTTAACATTTTTAATTTTAAAACGAACATCTTTCAAAAAACACAAAAGCCATAAAGGTTTCGTTATTAAAATTAAATTTTTTTAAACTTTTCTTTGAGTGCTTGCACACTTATTGATATATAACTGATGCGTAATTTAGAATCTTCCCCTTTTTATATATAAAAATAACCATTATTTAAGAAACAATTAAATATTTGAAATATGCCAGGTTTTATATTTTTTAGAATAATACTATTTATAGCATCTACATTTAAATAAAAATCAAGAAATAACTTTTATTTTGTGAGGAATAAATAAGGGCCAGTCCCACGATGTCAAAAACGTTCGACTCGCCGTACAGTTACATTGCAAACAAAAAAATTTTAAAATTTGTTTTTGATTAAACTAATTTTTTGAGCTTTAGGTCAATGTTTATTATTATTTTATTTATACTATAAGTGAAATTTATTTGCTGGTGGTTAAGCGATGTCTATATGCATTTCATATCGTCAGTAGACTTCAACCACACATTTTGAACAGTCACAAACCTCTTATCTTATGCACAGACAGGGTGTTTTTTTAGAGGTATATAACTTCGAATTGAAATAAAACACAAGAAAATCGTTTTAATGTCCATCAATTTGGCTTTATTGGAAGGATAATTTTATGCCATTAACGTTTAAATATGACTTCGGGCATGTGGCCGCCGCGGCTGGCTCGACTAAAGCCAATTCTACAGGTCCAATTTTCAACCACTTTTTCGAGCATATGGGGCCGTATGTTGGCAATAACGCCACGAATGTTGGCTTCCAAGTCCCCTAACGTTTCTGGTTTGTTGGCGTAGACGAGCGACTTCAGCGGATGCGTATTATCACATAGAGTAAACGTAGTGCGAAAACGATCCATGGTTAACCGAATTAATTGCTCTGTCGACCATAAAATGGACGGAGCTTGCGGTAAACTTCGCGAACTGAACCATTATTTTCGAAATAAATTTGCACGATTTGCAAGCGTTGTTCTTTTGTCAACCTGTTCATGATGAAATGGCAAACCAAACTAAATATTAATCACTTGACAGCTGACAAAATGGCCGCCAGTTAAAAAAGTGATGCCAACTTAAAGTTCTATACCTCAATAAAAAACACCCTTTATTTGAGAATTCACATATATTAATATTTTTGAAAATCACAAAAGAATAATAAGCATAGTAATAAAAATAATATTTATTCGATATGAATCTATTTTATTTTCCTACACCTTTATACAATTAGAAATCCATTGGATAACAATAAAAGTATTTATAAGGCAAAATGAAAAATAATATTTTAATTAAACATTCAAGAGATTTATTATTCGACATATTGTCATAATTATACTATAAATACTTTTATTGTTATCTTGCAGATTAGTCGTAATCTGTTATTTTGGCAGATTAGTGCAATAAATTTAGAATTTATTAATGTAATTTTATTACAAATAGTACTTGTTTTTTTTTGATAACTTATTATTAATTATTAGAGGATTATTATTAATTATTTTTGTTTTAGTAAGAGTAGCTTTTTTAACTCTTTTAGAACGAAAAGTTTTAGGATATATTCAGATTCGTAAAGGTCCTAATAAAGTTGGAATTATAGGAATTCCTCAACCTTTTTGTGATGCAATTAAATTATTTACTAAAGAACAAACTTATCCTTTATTATCTAATTATATTTCTTATTATTTTTCTCCTGTTTTTTCTTTATTTTTATCTTTATTAGTTTGAATATGTATACCAATATTTATTAAAATATTTTCTTTTAATTTAGGTTTATTATTTTTTCTTTGTTGTACTAGATTAGGAGTATATAGAGTAATAATTGCTGGGTGATCATCAAATTCTAATTATGCATTATTAGGAGGTTTGCGAGCTGTAGCTCAAACTATTTCTTATGAAGTTAGATTAGCTTTGGTTTTATTAAGATTTGTATTTTTAATTGATGGTTAAATATATTAATATTTTATAAATATCAGATATTTATATGATTTTTATTTTTAATATTTATTCTAATTGTATAAAGGTGTAGGAAAATAAAATAGATTCATATCGAATATTATTTGCTGGGTTTGAGCTACTAAGCCTACTAAGCTTATTATTCTTTTGTGATTTTCAAAAATATTAATATTTGTGAATTATCAAATAGTTTATGAAAGTCTGTGCATAAGATAAGAGGTTTGTGACTGTTCAAAATGTGTGGTTGAAGTCTACTGACGATTTGTTAAAGCAACAATGAAATGCATATAGACATCGCTTAACCACCAGCAAATAAATTTCACTTATAGTATAATTATGACAATATGTCGAATAATCAGCGATGCCAATTTAGCGCGTTTCGCGCTAGATTTAGCGCGTTTTAACTATGCCAAACGCGCTTTTTTTAGTCTTAGCGCGTTTACTAAAAAAAGCGCTAAATTAGCGCGTTTTGAATAAAGTCAGTATCATTTCAGTTCAATATTTTTTTTACTTTTTTTGCATAAATTTAACAATTTTCTAGTATTCAAAACTCATAAAATTTTTTAAATTGGATAATAATTCAGCTGTCGCAAATAAAATTCCCTTGACTGTGGTTAGAATTAAAAACGCATTTTAATACTGTAAATGGCAAATATTTTGAAATTTCATGAAAATTCGTGATCAAAAAAATTTATATAACTTATTAAGCATCTATCTAGCTGAAGTATAGAAAGCATTTGAATCGCAAAACTATTCGACAATTTATATACCTATAAGTTGTTACAAAGTTTGATATATAAAATAAAAATAAAAACTAAGGATTTCGATTATTTGGAAGGCAATTCTGATTCTGTATTAAATGATTTTAATTGTTTAGGATATAATTTCGAAGAAACAATATTATAAAATCTGAAAAGAGCTACTAAAAAATCAATTGTATTTACTAATACACATGTAAATACATCGACTTTTATTAAAATTTAATTTAGAGCGTAGGAAAATAGCGCGTTTTGGCAATAAATAGCTGACAATGCTGCAACTTAGCGCGTTCTAGCGCGTTTTGCGAAGGGGAATAGCGCGTTTGGGTCACAAATAGTTGGCATCGCTGCGAATAATAAATCTCTTGAATATTTTATTTATATTTATAACTTCTTCAGGATAATTGAAAGGAGAAAAAGAAAAAAGAAAAATTTAATTTCAAATAAAAAAAATATTCTGAAGAAGTTAACTAAAGGTTAACGAAATAACGAAGTAATAAAATAATAATAAACATTGACCTAAAGCTCAAAAAATTAGTTTAATTGAATATATTGAAAAAGGTCGAAAAATTAGATAAAAAAAATTTGTTTTTGTTTTGAATGTAAGTGTGCGACGAGTCGAACGTTGGTGCCATCGTGGGTCAGGTTCTAAAAATCAAGAAATAACTGTTATTTTCTGAGGAATAAATAAAAATCTAGAAATAATGATAAAAAAGTAATTTTTAAAATAAAAATTATAACCGTTACGGTACCGGGCTGAAACACGAACGTGACCTCGTACCAATTAAAGATGAATAATAATTTCTGAAAACCACTACAAACATCGATTCACATATCGTCGCTGTTTTAACTAACTGACCTAAACTAACATTTTAAAAATTTAACAAGAGACCAGCTTTTATGGTTGTTTTGTACATTCATTTTTATGGCTGCGTCTGAAATCTTTTCACTCATATAGGCACAACAGTAATGCTTGCAGTCATGAAAATTGTAGACAAGGTGTATTATGACTTATAAAGTCTAGTAAAGGACTTAACTCATTTTTCAAAAAAATGTCAGTAGGTCGGTTAGTTAAAACAGCGACGACGTTATTAGTCATAAATAAGCATATTTTAAATTTGTTTTATTTTCCGATTACGCCCTACTATTGGAAGTTCCCTTGTGAAAATCATATACATACACATACATAAATATTTGTTTAAAAAACCCGTATTGAGAATACTGCAATAATTGATTGCATGCGTATTAGTAAGTCGCTCCTTCAACAATACGCTGTTATTATAATATAATGGGCTTATCGCTAACAATAAAATAAAATTTCTTTTAATCTGGATACAATTATAGATTTGTAACCAGAGTAATACAAAAATACACACCCGCATTTTTACTTCATAATCAGTATATCTTTTTTTGCCTGCAGTCATAGTAGTTTGAGGATTAACAACATCTATCTCCAAAAAATTTGCTGGCACCGCATATGCATCGTCCAACGTTTGCTTTTTCACATTAAGTCTGCGTGTGGCATCAGTACTTCCATCAGATTCAACCATCATAGCGTTTACGCAAATTTATATTTCACTCGTATTTGTAACAATGTTTCATTAAATTCCAAGTATTTTAAAAGGGGTTCTTTTAATACAAATTTAAATAAAATGAACATTTATTTTCCCTTCCACAAAATTTTCATTTTATTTAAAAATTATATGTGAAATATTTGTATTTTTCCTTTGATAGTGATATAAAATTTTAAATAACGAGTGAGTCAGTTGAAAATTCCCTATTCAATAGATAATAAAAATATCCCACAGTGTTGCAGTACTTAATGTTTACAGTAGTCAATGGATAACGGCTATATCAAGGGGTCCTTACATGGTAATACAAAGTATTACGATTTTGTAGAATCAAAATATGAAACTCTCTCCGTGTTAAAAAAAAGATAACAAAAGTCTGTTGAGCGTATTTTCATGCTGAGTTATAACAAAAAATTGGAAAATTGCAAAGTAAAATGGGTATATTAGTCAATTATGATCATTCAAACCTGACTCATCACACGTACACATAAGTTTCCATCACATTTCTCATTTTGCCCTTAATAATGTGATAGAAACTTCCGATCAAATGACCGGTCAATTGACTGATACTATTCTTGTAGGGTTAGTTCAGGTTTTATATGAATCAACCTGTGGAAAACAGGACAACCATTATAATTATAATCTCGACGCGAAAACTTCTCGCCAGTTACAGAACACATGTACTGAATCGGCAGCGGCTGAGATATAGAGTTGGGTTGTTAGTTTTGTAAGTGTTCACTTGTCGTGCAAAGGTATTTTCTTTTTGCACGTTGTGGTCTCATTCGCTGTGTACTTTTTGTAAGTAAAAGGTAGAAATTAAACTTTTTAACGAAAATATTTAAAATAAAATCCGCAATCAGTTTAAAAGAAATTTTAAACACTTTTTTAATTCTAATAATCTTTTTCACAATCTAGTTTTTAGTTCAACACTACAAATTCTTTCTTTTAATTTAATAAAACTCACTTATTCATATATCACTAATCATACATTTTCTGTTTGTTTTGATTATTGTGATACAAATTTAATAGGCACAATATTTTGTCTTTTTTTTATTGAAATGTTTTGCTTGTGTATTGGTCAGGAACAGAGAATAAGATAAACAAAACGAACTAAAGACCAAAAACGAACGAAGGAAACAAACGAACGAAAGAACAAGAAAGACCAAAAGAACAAAAAGGAATAACTAGACTGAACTAGTTCACATTGTTCACTTAAGGAATAGTTCAATTTAACTAGTTCGTTCCTTTAGAGCACAGCTCTACTGAAATACTTGAAAATAAGTCCGCGGCGGCTTAGCCACTGCTAAAAAGCGGTCGGCTTCGTTCTCTGGTGTACTTACAAGAAAATATCGGTTCTTTTGGTGAACATGGAACAAAATCCTCAGGCTGTATCCTCGGGGGCACCGACAACCGATAAAATCATGGCAGATATTCACAATTATCGTTTAATTACAAAAGCCAGCGATGAGTTCGATAGGTAAGAGCGATAAAATTATACGTACATTGTGAAATTAAAAATTATTCTTGCAGACATAATTATGCTACCTGTATAGATATTTTGGAGCAACTAGAGTCTTTAAAGGATTATGATTTAAAACTCATACACAACAAAGCGGTTGCCAAGTTTTATGGAGAGGACTGTAGAAATTATGTGCTTTTGCTCAAGCAATTGCAGGAGATTGTCATAAAAGGGGTATGTATGTATGTATGCACGTTTTTGTACAAATGTACATAAGTACATAGTAGGTATAATGGACCAAACCCACGATGTCGACAACGTTCGACTTGTCGCGCACTTATATTCAAAACAAAAACAAATTTTAATATTTTGTTGTTTGAAATGTAAGTGTCCGACAAGTCGAACGTTGTCGATATCGTGGGTCAGACCTAATATGTATGTATGTACATACATTAGAGCGACTCATCTTGTATGGAGATGAAAAACGTGATCATGTTACTCTCAAGTTAAAGATCGATCTTTTTAATGATACTTCCCAAAACAATTGAGGGGCCTAGAGATGACCGTTCGTAAGCTGGACTGTGTCTACGGTGTTTTCCAACGAATATGACTTATATTGGTACATATCTCAAAAATAAAAACAGGATCCTATCCTAATAACGTTTGCCTGCACGGCTGGCCTCCGGCAGGGCTTAAAAATTTTCTCCACCATCGTGTTTTCTTTCCTGATAACGGTTTCTTGCACTGCCGGCCTTGGGCCGTGCTCAAAGATTTTCTCCACCATGGTGTTTCCTGAGACGGCGTAGCCTAGTAAAGATTTTCTGCCTTGCAAAGTCTTCTTGCCTAATAACGTTTTTCTGCATTGCCGGGCTTCGGCTGGGCTTAAGCATTTTCTCCACCATGACGTTTCCCTAGACGGCGCAGCCTAATAAAGTTTTCTTGCCTAATAACGTTTTTTGCACTGCCGGCCTTTGGCCGGGATAAAGGATTTTCTCTACTATGGTGTTTCCGGACACGGCGCAGCCTAATAAATATTTTCTTGCCTAATAAAGATTTCCTGCATGGCCGACTAATACTGCATTGCTTTAAGATACCAATATTGGTCATATTCGTTGGAAACCACCGTATAATCATAATATTGTACTAGAATTTCAGAGGCCCATTACTCGGAAAATAAGTCTCGCCGCCAATATTTTCATTTAGCTTTTTTTTTTTATTTTTCAATTTTCTATAGGATAGGATACTTTTTTTAATTTGCTACATGCTGTGTACTAGTAACATGCGTGCATGTAGATATTCACATGCTTACAGATGTGCTGCCTCAGGAATTGTGTTCGATTCTGATACATGTGTCACATTTGTATTTTGGAACACAAATGCTTTCAAAAGTTTACGGCATGTAGCTATTGCTAGTAATTTTAAAAAATGCTACCAACATGCTGAAAATTCCCGTGACGTCATCAGGACATACGCATGTGGCTTTTTACATGCCGTGTACTATAGGCTTTAGTTAAATTAAAAACTTTTTGGGTTGAAGTCTACTGATGAGTTCCATAAGAGAGAACGAAGTGCATATGACAAACACAAACAAACAAAAATAAGGAAAATTAAAATTTTTTTATCTACTTTATTGCATGATTTTTAGGTTGATTGTGTATCTGAAAAGGATGTTACTTTACTTCCATTGACAAAATATAATAAAGCGGTAATTTATTATCATCTCCATATGTATAGGAATGCTCTTGATTTAATGGAACCACTTTTCAATAAAATTTATACATATGATGAAAGTGTGCTGTCTATGCTTGGAGTATTACAGTTAAGACTCTTAATGTCTTCTAATCAACCGAAAAAAGCTCTAGCTTTTCTTGAAGAACTTTTACAGAAACTGGGGATTAATATATTACATTTAACAGCAGATGAGTTTACTTCTCAAGGGACGTGTACAAGATTAGAGAACAGCGTTAGAAAAAGTTTAAAGCTTATGTCTTTGTTAACACAAATTATTAACAAGAAAGCCGTACTGGTTCCAGAAGATGGCGTAAGATATAATTACTGTTATTAAAATATAAATAACTAAATAACCATTTTTGAATTAGTCTCCCGAGTTTTCTGCATTAAAGGCCCATCAATATTACATTATGAAAGACTTCCAAATGGCTGCAAAACAATTGAAGAAAATAAACGTATCCGGATATTTGAATGGGTAATTGTTTTTAAGTGGTCCTTGGTAATTAAAATACAGCACAATGGAAGTTTGAAAATCACTCAAATAAAATTAGTGCTTTTCGTATAATTTTTTTTACTCAAGTTGACCGTCTGGGTTGTAAACACGGAGTTAAAAATGTTATTTGTTGTGGTTAAGAATATTTAGATGCATTTCGTTGCTGCTTTTTTAATTATGGCTAAAGTCTAAATAATCAGAGTTGCTTGAGCAGCAAGCAGCAGATGTGATGTGATTAACTAAAACAAATAAATTTTTTAAATTCGTACTAATTCAAAAACTTTAATTGCTAAGTAAACTTAACTATTAAATAGTCTAATAGACTAATACTCTTAAATTTAGATCCTATGATAAAGAATTAAATGCTCTTATTGCCAATAACATGGGAGTTATCCATTTACGAGTTCGACATTATGCGATTGCTGCCAATTTTTTTCAAAATGCGATATCTTTTGATAAACATATATCACTGAATATTCGAAATACTCAATTGCATCAAATAAGTTCAGCGAAGTCATGTGAAATTTTATACAATTTGGGGATTGCTATGCTGCATTTAAGACGACCAGCCGAGGCATTTCAGTGTTTTCTTGTGTCACTTAAAACATATCATAGTAATCCAAGGCTATGGTTCAGAATTGCGGAAGCCTGTATAATGAAATATGAAGTTGTAAGTATAAGTTTTGTAGCCACTTATGTACATACACATATATATATATATATACATATGTATATCTGTGGCAAGAAATAATAATGGCTTAAGAGTTTCGTCTAAAATAAATTGAGTTTGGTTTTTATATAAAATTTTTAGCTACCAAAAAATGCACATTTATTTAGAACAAAACTGTTAATTTTATAAAAAAAAAACGTTTTATTAGTTAATATTCGTTGTTTTTCAGTTAAGATGTTATGCATCCATTTACAGAAAAATAGAAACTAAAGTGAACTTAAGCTACTATATTGAAAGGCAAACTAATTTGTATTGGCAGTAAGCTTAGTTAAATATAACGTTTTTTTTTGTGAGGAATAATTTAAATGGGCTGTTAGTTATTGAACTTAAGTGTATACAAGTTATAATGCTCAAACATTTTAATATTAAAAAAAATTAAGTTAAGTTAAGATGTTATGGCTTATGTATTATTTTTAAAGAAGACTTAATTTAAAATATAAATAAATGTGTATAGTTTTATTCATAATAACATTTTATAATTGAAATTTAGCTGAGTGATAGATCTTGAAGAAGAGAATAAGAATATGTACTAAAATGAAAAAGCACTTATGCCATTATTATTTATTGCCACATATATATATATACAATAATACTTAAGCGTACATAGGGGTTCTTGGAGGACTTAGTTCTCGGCCTTTAGTTTGTATGTTCTGGGGGCTGATTCCCGTGCTAGTGAACGAAATTATACTCGAATCGAAATTAATTTCCAAAGAATGAAATTTTCTGATGTTTCAATGTTGAGAAAAGGCGAATAAATTCATTTCACAATACATAATTAATAAAAGCCGTGATTCACTATCTTACACAATCTTGCAGCTTTTGAGAAAATATACCCTGGTAGGTTGGAGTTTATAAAAATTCTCAAAAGACAATAAGAATTCATCAGATCGGTGTTTTATTTTTTCGTAAGTCGTGCGATTGTGTAGGATAGCGAGTCATGGCCTTAAATTGTAAGCAAAAACATGTGAATGTATACAGGCGGACCCAGCTTAAGCTTTTGGAGTCGGAAATTTTTTGGTGATATTTTTTTTAATGTTTATAAGTCTATAGCAATTTATTTTGCTACATACATATTTTTCATATCTCATTAAAATATTTCACCATTTTTTCGATTAAAAAATACATATCGTCGTTGACTTAAGGCTCAGTCAGCCGACTGTAATGTAATATAACTGCAACAGTAGGAAACAGTTGATCGATATTGTTATGTGAAAAGTAATGGAAATGGTTATAGAGATGTAATGTAACGTAACCTACTTTTCATATAAAAATATCGATCAGCTGTTTTCTAGGTTACAGTTACATTGCATTACAGTCGGCTAACTGAGCCTTTAGTCAGCAAACTTTGTAAGTCCACTTTATATGAAAATTGCAGGTACCGAATTTTTGACTTGAATTTTTAAGGAAAAAGGCAAGTAAAAGGAAAAATCGGACAACGTATCCAATCACACCATTTTACTTGTTTTCAAATAGATTTTTCGAAACTGGTTTTTATTTTTTTGAAGCGGAAATATTTCTCAATTTTTTGATTTTTATTATTTTTTTGAGTAGAAATAAAAGTTGTTTCCTGATTTTATTTCTTAAGCCGAAATAAAAATCAGTTTTTGATTTTTAATTTTTCTAACAGAAATCGAAGTTACATTATGGTAAAATATATATACATATGTATGTACATAACCACCATCCCACGCAGAAAAATACAATGGGGTTAACGTTGGCAAAACATCCCACGCATAATAATGCAATGGGTTTAACGTTGGCAAAGCATTTCCTAAGGTAGTTCAAACGTTGGCAAAACATCACAAGTTCTACTTTTGGAGTGTTGTGCTAACGCACAAATGATAACCTCATGATTTGGTTGCCCAACTTTTTTTTACGTCGTTGGCTAAATACTATGAAAACCACAATTTAAGTGCTTTCAAAACATAATTTTTTTCTTAAGTGTAATACATTCCCAATACTTCAAACTCAAAAATCACTGTGTTTTCCCAACAATTTTAAGCTTTTTTCAGCTAGGCAGTTTTAAGCAGAGTTTGTTTTCGAAGCCAATAATTTCATTAGCGCAGGTATAAAGAAAATCTTTCAAATGTTAAACCTGATATGTATATACTATTTTTTTATTCTTACGGAAAACTTATAAAATTTGTAATTTTAGTTTTTTGTTGCGATATGCCAGCCCGAGCTTTTATTAAATGCTGCATAGGTCGCACTGGATTTCTTCCTGTGAAACGTGTACCGTTAAGGGTAGAGAGCCAATAAGACACGCGAATTTAAGGAAACACTCCGAGGAACGCTCATTAATTTAAAAATAAATCAAACCCTCAACATCACTTATTAATGAAATGCACATGCTTTATCTCGGAACTAGTAAACAATTACTTCAAAAGCTAACTGTAAAAAAATTAATTCTCTTATATTTCACAAGAAATGTATCAGCACTTCAACAAAACCTACTAATGGTATCTAAAAATATACCTTTGAGTTTCAAAGAAAATCACACGAATTTAGCAAACTGGAAAGCTACATAATTCCGTTTCTTCTTGTTATATGCTGGTGCAATTACTTTAAAAAATGTATTAGATGTTGAAATGTACAAACATTTTTTAATTTTATTTACTTCGTCGTATTTTGTCGTCAACCAAGTTAGCCACATTAAAATCAAAATACGTTCAAGAATTGTTAAAATCATTTGTTGAACTTATGCCTTAATATTACGTCCCTAATTCGTAAACTACGAAAATACGTAATCTGATACATATACCAGATGATGTAATTAACGTAGAAGCTCTTTTATCACAATTTTCAGCTTTTGACTTTGAAAATAGTTTGGGGTATTTGAAGTCAATTGTTAAATCAACTACAAATCCAATAGCGCAAATTCAAAGGAAATTGCACATTTTTCATACTAACAGTTTCTCCAATAATATACCATTAGTAGGTATTTTTGTTTGTTAAAAATAGAAAATATTCACTAGGAAAAATTATAGACACAGTTAAATCGAAAACACTATTTTCTTTTGTCAACATTTATGACTATAAAATTACAACCGTTCCTCCCGATAATATCTGTTTACTAAGTAATGGAAATGTCATGGTTATATCAGAAATTTTTAGTAGCAAACTTTCTGTATATAAATGTGATAATATTTACTTAAAAGGCAATATATTTAACGAAACTCTTGATTTTTCACGTATACACTGTCATTAAGGACGGTAGGATTATACATATATCGTTAAATATTTAGACCAGAAAAAAATTTAAATAGCTAAGCATGGTAGATGTTACATATGTATATTCTTACCAAATGCCAAAATGAAACAGTTGCTATCACCCTTTTACATAAAGAACTTAATGTAAATTAATATAAAAATAAATAAAAACTAAAAAATTAAAAAACAATGAAATGCATATAGACATAGCTTAACCACCAGCAAATAAAATTCACTTACAATATAATTATGACAATATGTCGAATAATAAATTTCTTGAAACAAAAAAATTTGAAAAAGCATTCGCAAATAATTTTTCAGATTGTAAACTGTAACGTTGGCAATTCGTTCTGGTTTCTTAAGTAAAAATTATTTCCCAGTGCTAAAATATTTGTACGTTTGGCAATTTCTGCCTGGGATGATTTTCCCATTGGAAAATAAAGAAAATTCATTTCATATCATAAAAAATAGTGCTACCATGATGCGGAATCTCAGAAATTGCTTTTGTTTCTGCCCGAAAATATAAAAATCAGAAAATGACAATTATTTTTCCTCTTTTTTCACATTGAGGGTAAAAAGCTTAGAAACTTTAACGGCCAGAACCGCGATGTCGACAAGAAAGTTTCTATCGCTTAAAAACAAATTTTTTTATTTTGTTTTTGTTGTCGACAACGCGGTGCATGCCCGTAAGTTTAAATAAAAAACGTGTGTACATATCTATTACTTTTTATTATTAAACAAAACATTCAATCGTGTATTTTTATAAAACAAATGAAAAAAACATTCTTCATCGATTCTTGAAAAAAACGTATTTGTTCCATGCGGCTAACCAGTTACTACCTGACGATATGTATTATTTTTTTAGCGCTAAAATTGCCAATCAGCTGTTGTATATGTATATCTTATTGGATTTTACAATTTTTCCGTTCGCGTACTTTTATATGCAAAGGTTTATATTAAGAATAATTTCTTTAAATTACTCAGTAATTAGTCAATTACTGCCCAGGCAGAAATTGTGACTGCGCAAAAAATATGTACCACCACAACACCGTAAATACAAAATTACGACTCTTCCAAAATTCGTGTACCACCACAGTACTGCAAACGCAAAAATATGACTACGTTTCCAAATACCGCGTTCTTAGTAATCCTATACCACTACAACACTGTATGTACAAAAATTCGACGTTAGTTTCCATTACACTAAAATTATACCGCTATAACACCGTAAATACAAAAATTTTACTTTAGATTCCCAAATACCCCGTTCACAATAATTCTATACTGCTACAACACTGTAAATACAAAAATTTGACTTTAGTTTTATTGTGACGACCATGGTAAAATTATACATTAGATTAAATTAAATTAAAATTTTACCATGGTCACGACCTTATAAATTCGTTTTTAGAATATTGTGACAACATTGAAAACAAGAGTCGGAGGACGGTCATGCGGCGTTATCATTTTAATGTTATGAGTTCATTCAAATCTTGGTAAACAGATGTTGTGGTGGTGTTAGTTGTACCCGCCGTACCTATTATGTCATTGTTTTTATTTATTTTTTTCAGAACAGATTTGATGGAAAACAATGTGCATCTAATGGAGTTTCAGCTTCATTTTCAAAAAGAGTATCGTACTTGTAAGTATCTCTTTGTATAAGCGTATTTCAATTACTAATAATAATACATTAAAAATAAGAGAAAATAGTCAATCATCGGCAGTTCTTGAGCCTACCATGGCGTTTGCTGCCCTGAGTTTGCGAAATGCTTTAACATTAACTCAGTTATGCCAGAATAAATTTAACTCATCAAACACCAATACAGAAGAAAATGAGGATTGGATCACAACTAAAGATAATAATTTTTGCCCTCCATCTCGACCAATAAAGAAACAATCGTTTTCTATTCTGCTATCATCTATATATGCTGCGTATAGTTATGTTTCTTTGAGATTGGGTGATTATGTCACAGCACTAGAAATGGCGGAAGAATTGTTGAAAGCTGAAAATTTATCAGACGCTCACAAGTTAGTAACTTTTTGCTTCATAATACATAGTTATCCGCATTTTAAATAAACTCGTTTGATTTATGTGAATTCATTTCTTTGAAGAATGCTAGCTCATATGTACGCTGGAGAAGCTCTTATTATGATGGATAAATTATCAGATGCAAGATGTCATCTGGAACCCACTTTTGTTTCTAATCTAAACACATTTGATTTCGAGACAAAAGATTGGCAAGTTAAATCTTTAGAAGCTGCGCATAACGTCGTACGATACAATTTCGCTGTAGCTGTATATTTACAAGGTGATGTAGAAATGTCCCGGAGTCTTCTAAATACTTGTACGCATCCTATAGTATCACAGAAGGTATCTGTTTTTAAAAAAATACAAGCAACATTATCATCAGTTTCTACAACGTCAAGCGTTTTCTTAGCTCATAGAATTTATTAAAAAACATTTTTTAGCTCTGTTTTTAGTTCTATTTTCTTATTACAATGCCATGCGTGGGGTATACGCGTAGGAGCTTCCTTCGGGAGCTGCAAACGACTTATACCTAAAGAAGGAGTTTCCATGATCCATTGCTAGAGTTTTTATTGTCTGTGAATTTCACCAAATAACTGTAAGCCATACTGTTGAGAAAACGATTAATGTGTGCAAGCGAGTAGCAAAACTCTCGAACTCCAAATGGCCGACTATAGCGAATTATTGACATTTTTATATGTACTTACATATGAGGTGTGTTCCACAAGATTTCGTACAAGTTCGGACTGATGAGAGAAAAAAGAAAATTACTCTGAATATGCAAAAGTTATCCAAACTTGCTGGAGCGCAAAAAACCATAATTGCACATCTTGAAATATGTATTAATGTTGCTTACTTTTTATATTAAATTTAATTTAAGTGATTTCAGTCGCTTGAAACGCAGAACATTATAAAAACAAAAATTCTTCATCATGATAATAAGTCCAAAAAAAGTAAAAGCAACGTGAATTATTTAAAACAAGCATTAAAAACATTTTTTTATATTAAAGAAAGTGAGAACTATGCACAAATGTACTTACTTACAATTTCCACTTTGTTTAAAAAACTTACATTATCAGCCCAATCATGAATATTCCCTCTGAATTTATTTCTCAAGGAAAATAATTTTCTCGAGAAAACATTCCTCCAATCATAAATTCCTTGGGAAGAAAAAAGAGAAATACGTTAAAATCACCAACTTGAAAAAATATGTAAAAAATTTTATAAATGATTTATTTGGGCATTATTTGTTTTTTCCAAATAAAAGAACTATAAAATAGAAGTTTATGTACATATGTATATACATTTTGTTTTAATAGAATATTAACCATGTTCTTATGTAAACTTCCCTATGTTTTGCAAGAGAAAAAATTTTAGTGAAAAAGCAATTTCAACTGCTTTCATAATACTTACCTTTTTCCCGGGGAGTTTTTTTTTATTCCCGCAATTGTTAAAAAAAGGGGAAAAACAAATTCATCATAGGAGAAAAGGGAAAATTGAGAAAACTCGTGTGGATTTTTTTTATGATTGGGCTGTATGATTTTTAATAAATTTTTATATAAAAACTTTTGCTTTATTTGCAAATTTTCTGATTAATTTTTCAGTTTCATACGTTGTTGTATTCTGTGTTCCAAATGGAACAAAAAATGGCAAAGACACCTAGCCAAAGAGCCAGGGTATCCCTTCGGTTGCTGCAAACGACCTATACCTTCGTATAAGAAGTAGGAGTTTCCAAGATTCACTCCTAGAATTTTCCTTGGTCTCCACCAGTTAAATCTTATTAAAAATGTTTGCACTTGATAATGGAAAATACCACAAAATAAGTAACTGTAAATGATACAGTTAGTTGCGGTAATCATTAACAAGTGCGTGTGAGACGCAAAACTCTCGAAGGCCAAATGACACGCACAAGCCTGATCGCACTTAAGAAATAATTACGATGACGCGAGAGCTGTTCCCCAGCCCAGAGCTGCTGTACGACTGTCCAGTTTCATATGTAAACAAAAAACAGTTGATTATTTAATTTTTGTCCGGACTTACCCAAAGGAAAAAGTTCGTACAAGTTTGTACAGGAAATGAAAAAAACTACTTTCTCATTCGCTCTCAAAATTGCACAAAAATTGCTTTTGGATAACTTTGTACAAGTTCGTACTGTTTTGTTATGCATCTGGAACAGACCTATGTCGCAAAACTCAACATACGATTTAATATTTTTTATTTTTTGATTAAGTTAAAGATTTGTCCGATGACTAATTTTCGAACGTCGGTTGATATTTCCTTAGTTTTCCAATTTTTTTCATCTACTGGTAATATTCAAAGCAAAATTTAATCAAACTATAACACACATTGTTGAAACAAGAATAAATGAACACAAAATTATAAGATAAAAGGAGCTACTATATCTGTATTCAATACAATTCAAACGCGTATAATTACACCTTTGCGACGTTGGATAAGTGTAATTTTTCAGTAGTTTTTACTTTACCAAAAAAGTAACCGTATTTTTTAGGTTTTTTATCTCGAAGTTATGAAGTGGGTCGAATATAATACTCAAGATACAATGTTTTCAAAAATAAAACATTTAATAAGATTTATTAATAGAAGATATCAAATGCGCAAAATCGTATGTAGAGTTTTGCGATTAAGTGTATGTACATACAGTGAAATCTCGGTAATACGAAATAATAAAAATCAAAGCTTCTCATATTTAACCTATTCATATTTTCTGTTGTGTAAATTTTTTAATTTGTAAACCGTGTTATTTGGTTTGCAATAGCATGGCTAAAAATTATTAAGCTTCAGACGTCAATAAACAACATGTACATAGTCCATTCAAAATGTAACAAGTCCTCAAAGATCCAGATCAATTTATTTTAAATATATTCTCGGAGACCACTTCTATAACAAAACCAAACTTAAACCCCGTTGCGTAAATTTGTCTATTGAAGCTCAAGAAATTTTATATGGTAAAATAAAAAAAATATTGCTTTTTGTGCTAGTTATAATTTTTCTAGCGTCCATTTGGCTTTAAAATATTCAGCCTTATTACGGTTGTTGAATTTTTCGATTCGACTTCACCAGATTAAAGAAAAATGTTGCTTGTTCCTCTAATCTAGTACAGCAGATCGAAGTCGAATAGAAAAATTCGAAAACGATAATAAGGAGCATTATTTATTTTTTCTTAGAATCACTGTTCCAAACGGAACCAAAAATGGCAGTGGCATGTGGCCAGAGTCAGGGTATCCCATGTGTAGGAGCTTCCTTCGGGAGTTGCAAACAACCTATACGTTCGTAGAGAAAGTAGAAGCTTTCAAGATCCACTTATAGAGTTTTTTATGGTCTCCACTAGTATAAATGTTGTTAAAAACCATTGCACTTAATAATAAAAAAATCTCTCTCGAAGGACAAACAGATACAAATACAAGCAGCTTGACCTCACTTACGAAATAATTACGACGATGCAAGAACTGTTCTTCAGGCCAGAGCCGCTTTACGATTGTAAATTTATTTTTTATACATACACACATTTAGACTCATAAGGCTACAAGAAGTCAATAAAAATAACTTTGTTTAATAACTTTTTCCAAAATATTCAATTTATTGAATTGAAATTCAACTATTCTAATACTATATTCAACCTAGAATGTTAGTGCTAAATTTAGTTATATAGTATATCGTCGACTTGGATTGTAAACCTGCTAACTCACTTCAAGCAAATTTTACAGGAGAGACAAAATACTTTTAACATTTTCTATAAATCGATTAAGAAATTAGATTAAAACATTAAATTTCTCAAAACGTAGAGTTTCAAATTAAAATAAATATTTTACCCAGTCGATGCGGCATTTTTCGCACAGCATTAAAATGTTATATCGTCGGCTTAGAGTGTAAACCTGCTAAATCCACTTTTTTTTATAGCATATGACATTTTAATGCCGGTCGATATATATAAATATTTATTTTAATTAGGCTAATTTCTAAGCTTTGTATAGAAACCGTTAACAGTATTTTGTCTCTCCTGTAAAAGTTTTTGGAAGTGAGTTAGCAGGTTTACACTCTATGCCGACGATATGCTATAAAAAGTGGATTTAGCAGGTTTACACTCTAAGCCGACGATATACTTGCTAGAATAAATATCCGCACAACTTTAAAGAAACTTAAATGTATTTAGTGAAGAAAAAATTTAACATTTTCCATGAGGATTTTTTTTTTTGTAAAACTTATTGACATCTTCACTTTTCTTTGAGATGTATACTAAAGCGTGCTGCATTATATAGTATACAGTTAGTGTCATTAATATTCGGATTTCAGATTCACTATCAATAAAAAGTCTACCAAACAATGGAAACCATTTAAACTGAAAAATTTCTTTCATTATTTTATTTAGCAATTGAATAGGAATATGAATTCACAAAAAATAATCGAAAAAAATTATATCAGTAAGTAAAAACTGACAGATTATTTGAAGTACTACAAAAAATGTTGCGTCATTAATATTCCGTTTTTTGATTATTAAAGAAAAAATCAAGGGAGTATGAACCGTTTTGATTATAATTAGTCCTTGTAAGGATATTTATCTCATCAGAGGACTTCACTTAAACAATTTGACATATTTTGAATTAAAAAAATATACGATCTTTTTTCCGAATATCACTTTAGTTTTCCTCCCAGTTGTAACTAAAGTCGAGAATGTGTCACATATTTTACGGGATGAATTTGTCACTCAAACTTTGATAAAGATTAATATCTACCACTTCGTGGGTAAGATGAACTATTTTGAGACAATTATATGCAAGCTATACCTAAAAGGGGCTGTTTTATGACAAGGGTCATATCCTTCGTAGTACTGAAATTTGTTAAAAAGTCCTCCTCTGATGAGATAAAGATCCTTACAAGAACTAATTATAATCAAAACGGTTCATACTCCCTTGATTTTTTCTTTACTCATCAAAAAACCGAATATTAATGACGCAAAATTTTTTGTAGTACTTCAAATAATCTGTCAATTTTTACTTACTGATATAATTTTTTGACTTTTTATTGATTGTGAATCTGAAAACCGAATATTAAGGACACTAACTGTAAGATTATTATTATGCGAAATGATTGTTATTATTCGACTCCTACACTTAACGGTACATCATACGAAGCTTAAAAGTTTTTATTTAATTTTTGTGGTAAATTTGTTTTTAAATGTCTATTTGAAAAAAAAATTTCGGAAACAAAGAAATTGAAACTGACTAAAGAAAAATTATCCTTAAATTAACAGATGAAGGAAATTCTTACCCTAAATTCGCTACAAAATGTCGTCGAAACTTTCAAACGCACAAGTTCTAGTTCACACCAAAGCATTGTTCCAAACCACTCCCCTCCCCTCTAAACATCCTTAAATTAACAGATGAAGGAAATTCTTACCCTAAATTCGCTACAAAATGTCGTCGAAACTTTCAAACGCACAAGTTCTAGTTCACACCAAAGCATTGTTCCAAACCACTCCCCTCCCCTCTAAACATAGTTCTCGTAAAAAACGCCTTATTTTCTGTTATGTAAAACGAAATAATAGAATTATCACCTCCCAAATCTGCAATGATATCAAATAATTTTTCGGGAATTACATCCATGAAGGTACAGTTCGAAAAATGTTAAAAATATATATATGTTGACATTCATGGTTTTTTGGGCTGTATGGCTGTAAATGGGGCTAGAATCCTTGTGTTTATTAAGTTTAATACCATGTTCACAAGGACAGCAATTATCCAGGTTCGCGGTCTAATCTTGATTCAATCAACATGGTTCGCCATACAAATTTTTGAGAGCATATTGGTTCAGTTTGAACCTATCATCTCTATTTTTTATACAAAATTATCGTTAATTTGTCTGAACCAGCTATCAAAAAAAAAGGAGAAGTACGTATGTATATAGTACATACACACATGCACATTAGGGTGTCCCTTATAAGCGAAAAATTTTTCTGGAGAATTTCGAAACGCATGCCTTCTAATTTTTTTTAATTATAGAAAATTATATCTAAATATGAAATTTTGTTGTACTATCATGATTGCAACCCGTGGCGAGTAAGCCAAAAAGTTTTGCAAATTGCAATATATTTTTCACATGCTTATATTTGTTTATTGTATCTTCAAAAAATGAACTAACAATAAGTATTAAAATCTTAAGTCTAGATATAATAAATAGGCCCAACCAGTGTCGGGCATAAACTTAGTGATAGTAATCAATCATACATAAATATCGTATTAAGCACAAAAATATTTTCAAGAAGTTTCGTTTGGAGTGTTGGCTATTAGGGCCCTCTTTTTTAAGCGGATGTGTCCAGTAAAGTTCAAGATATTACGAACAAGTAAATTAGGATGTGACTCGAGTTTTGTTAAATATTTGTCTGCGTATTTTGCAATTTCAGCAGTCACAAGTGGTATATTTACATCACGATATAAATTTGAATTTCTGATGTACCATGGAGACGATGTTATTGGCCTTAAAATCTTGTTTTGACGTCGTTGAATTCTTTCTACATTGGAAGCTGAAACAGTGCCCCATAGCTGAATTCCGTAGCACTATATTGGTTTCAAAAGCAACTTGTATTAAAAGTTAAAAGACTTGTGTTAAAAGTTTACAATCTAGACTGAGTTTTGAATTTCTACCAATCAGCCAATGTACCTGAGTTAATTTTAGCTTCATTTGTATTAGTTGAATCGATATTGTTCCAATTGTCTCTGATTTTTATTTTAAATTGGTATTTCTGGAGATCCAACATTTTGCTTAATCTTGGCTTCAAATACATTTTTGAGCACCAGCTCATAAACATCATGACAACAAGCGAAGAGCACCAACTCTCTCTCTAAACCTTGCTCCAAAAGATTACAAGCTGCATTAAAATGTCCAGTGTTCGTTGATGTTGTGTCACAACAGATTATTTGCACCTTGTCAATGAGATTCCAGTCATATAGGACTGTTCTTATAGCTTTATCGTGGTGTTTGCCAGATGAACTCTCCAATTTTGGTACTTCAAGATGTTTGCCATCCCAATGGACGGTTACAACATTAGGTACGTTGTTCTTAAGGTCACTTTGAATAATTTCTCCACTTGATGATTTTGTATCATGATGAATTTCAAATTCATATCATAATGAAAAATCATCAGTTGGAGACTAAATTCATTAATATTTTATCAGCGTCATGATATAATAATCAAAGTTCTCGCAATAATAAATATGTCATGATATGAAACCTCACTTTTAGAAAACTTCAAATTGTAAAATATAAATAAACATTGTTAAAAATTGTTAAAATAAAAAGAAAACAATTTTTTGAAAATTAAAAATATTTATCGTGGGCCAGTCCGTTAATTTATACAAATAATGACAAAAATAAAATTAGTTGTTGTAATATATGCTGATGTTAATGAAAAGTTGATATTTGCTCTGTCGGCGTTACATCAAGTATCATGATGAAAATTCAATATGCGAAGACAATACTTTAAAAACGTCACATAAAATTAAAATGCCTATGTATGTATATGAAATACACATAGCTGCTGTTATAAGTTTGAAGTTATAGCTTAGTTTAAAAATAGTTGCTATTAATTTGTTTAAACTTCGTTTGTAACTAGACTAGATGTACCTTCGAGATATACGAGTGTGAATGTATATTGTTAACTTACGATATATTAATTTTTTGTATAAAAATTATATTCTTTGACTTAATTAATATGGAAACTATGCAAGGTATCCTAAATTTAGTTTGTTGTTGTTAACATTATATCATTTAATCGTTAAGCCACAGCTGATTATGCGTCTTAGGGCTAAACTAGCAATCTTATAAATCAATACAGAATTTAAACCATCTGTAAACGCATAAAATTGTACGTTTAAACTACCAATACAGGCCATATGGTTTTGTTACTTACAGACCATATGTTTTGCATTAAAAGAGCACTCAAAAATTTTCCAAGTCTAGTTTTGCTTCAGATCTTGTTCGACCTGTTTTCTTACACTCTTTTTATTCTTTTATACTATTATACTTCGCCAAGCATAAATATAATTCCTTTCTCAGTAAAATTTGGCCACCTTTAATTAAAATTTTTAACTTTTTTGCATTTTTGATTGTGCAAAGAATTGATAACCTGCTGCAAAACAGCTGTTTTTTACATTTATTCTACCACAATATTTTTGAAACTACACATGCAACCTTGCGTTGCAGAGACACTTTTTGCATTTTATCGGCATTTAGGAACGCTAATACTTACTCAGCCATAGCAGCTCAAATGTTTGCATACAAAATAAAAATGATGCGCGATTTTGACAGCTGATACTCATTAAAATGAGGTGCCAAACAAATTAGGAACATTGGACGTTGCCAGAAAATTTACATATGCGTTTACGAAGTTTATGTCGGCCTAACACTGAACTAAATCGCAAGTCGCCACAATTGTTTGTGTGGCTTTTTAAGTAATTTGGAAACTTTTTAGTGGGTATGCGCAGTAAAAAGTGACGTCAAAAAATAAGGGACACCCTAATGCACATACATGTGTAACAGTGGCCGTTAATGCATCGTTTTTTCGGTATTCATACTGACTCATGAAATTTTAAATATAAATGAGTAGACATCGTTTAAACTCAACTACTCTGATTTACGCACACTCATGATAAGATTGATTTATAAGTATATGTTGCAATAAATGTGAATGCGGCATCGACATCATACTCATATCACACTCAAACTCATAAATCACCTCAGTTTGATTTATAATTTCAGAAAAATAATTATGCCCTAATTCAGTAAGAAGATTTAAGGACGTTTTTGTTTGAAAATACTTTTGAGTTCTTGCTTTTGAATTCTCTAAATTATTTTCTTCAAAAATTAAAAATAAAAATATTATTACCATGTTTTTAAAACACAAAAATAATATTGAAATTATAATACAATAGTTTGAAAAATATTTGAAGAAATATGTGTTGGATATAATAAATTATTATTTATTATTTATGTCCAACACATATTTTTTCAAATATTTTTCAAACTTTTGTATAATACTCCAATTTTATTTTTATATTTTAAAAACATGGTAATAATATTTTTATATTTCATTATCAAAGACAACAACTATTTTTGAAGTAAATAATTTAGAGAATTCAAAAACAAGAACTCAAAAGTATTTTCAAACAAAAACGTCCTAAATCTTCTTACTAAATTAGGGCATAAATGTCTTTAATTTTTTATTTTATTTCTCTTAATATATTTTCTTTAGGGTTTCAATAATAGCGTCGACTTATAATAAATTTAAGTATTGTCAACTCATAGTTTGTATGAGTTTAAAATTTTCACAACACTTTCCAAAATTTGTTCACTAATTCGCGAAAAATCACTTCATGTTTGTTTGATCATTGCAATCATTGATACTTATACAAAGTATTCCAATTTTTATGTTATAGTATGTAATTAAAAGACAGTCATTATGGCTGTTTCAGAGTGTTTAATCAGACAACGAAGAGCGTATCATTTTGTAAATTTAGTCATACAATCACTTAAACGATCTTTTCTAATATATATAAAAAAAACAATGAAAATTTTGATATTAATGTAAAACAGGATTATATGTACAAATTTCTTATATGAATGAAAATAAACTTGATTGTCATTTGTCATGTTTGTCACAAAAGTCTATGTTTATGAAATAACGTGTATTTTTAATGTCCTGTTTTCCCGAGAATATTAAGTAGACATTTTACGCGATTTCCCGCCCGGGAATTCCCAAACCCTAGACACCACTCTTCCGTGATGAAAATGTTTAAAATTTTTTTTTTTTCACTTTATATCGTGTTGTAGAATTTTACGGTTCAGTAAGTCCCAGATATGCTCAATGGTAATTAGAGCCAGTTCTTAAGGTGGTGATTGTAGTTCGTTTTTTGTGTTATAAAGCAATCAGCGCTTTATATTATGGGCCGTATTCTAATGTTGGAATCAAACGACGTCTCATAGATCAAGTTGCTCCATACTTTTTTGTTTTGGAATGTTTAAGTATCTATTTGCTTTATTCGCTGGAAGTGAGTTAGTAGGTTTACACTCTAAGCCGACAATATATATACGAGTTTAATATTCTGTGTTATTTGCTTTTTTTTACAATAGATCAAATTAACCAAAAATTATGAATAAAGTGTGTGCTAATTTTTTTAATTGATACACACATCTATTTTTTGGTTTGTTTTTTCTTTGCACATCAGTGATCAGTTATGATTTGTAAAAAAGTGAGTAGAGTTGAATCATGACGTATAATTTCTTGTACTTATGCGCATTCATACTTTTTGCAATGTTGACGAACTTCATATTCACTAGAAAGTTTGAAGTTCTCATCGAACTCACACTTAGCAACATTTATGACGTTGTTGATTTCGACTCTCCTTAACTCAATGTCTATAGACAACGCAAAATAAGTATGGTATGAAAGCGAACTTCGCATACGAACATTAAAATATTCATTATGAGGTTATTTGTTTGCTCATTATGATGTTACATATGTATGTGTTTGTTTATACAATTTATACTAGATGTAGTTGTAGTTTTAGTATATGAATGAGTTGAGTGAGCTGAATCGAATGTAATTAGTATAATGCCCTAATTCTGTTCGACGATTGCCGCAGTTTTGATTCTTTAAAACAATTATTATTTATTGTCCATGCTAGAAGGTTCATGTATTTGCTTTATGATAGAATAAATTCACAAACTTTCTAGCATGGACAACTAATAATAATTGTTTTAAAGAATCACAACTGCGGCTTTTTTTCGTCCATTGACAAGACGATACAATCGTCGAACAGAATTAGGACATTAATTTAATTTGAAATTTTCTCAATTTCAAATTGAAATATGTACATAATTTCATTGGGAATTTTCTCAATTTTAAGTTGAAATTAGAATTCACAGTTTAATTCGGAATTTTCTCAATTTGAAATTGAAATTCTCAATTTCATTTATAATATTCTCAATTTCAATGAAAAATGGTGGTGATACACAGGATGAGTGAGAAAAAATAACTCTATTTCTGTGGTCACAAGCGATAACAGCGAAGTCGAAAACATATTTTCGAGAAAAACCACTTTTTACTATAATTTGGAGATTATTACAAGTTTGATTAAACTTTTTTTAAGACTTAGGCCAATATTTTTTTAACTATAGCAAACTTCGTTAGCGACATGGCGATTTCAATTAAATATGAAGATTCGTTTGTAGAATTTTGTGGCATATAAAACTCGATTTTATATTAAGTCGACTTATGCCGTTGATATATTTTGTGAGTTTATTTAAATTTGTATATGAATAACCTATGTAAAATAGGACAACCAATATAGCTGTTAAATTTTTCTCGGTGTGAAAACATCTAACAAGTTCCGAAACGAGACACGGGCCTTTAATGGTCATTGTATATTCCTACAAAGACATACTATCGCTTTTTACACTTGCGTTATTCCTTTTTTTAAAGCTACTTTTTATTTTGAACTTGGTTATAATACCTATTTAAATAATTATTAAATTTTGACTATTACAACTAATATTCATAAAAACTAATTGCATTGACTATCTTATCGAAAATAAATGTTCTCACACCTAAGCCGCATATAAAATCGAAATGATTCCATCTCTTTGGAGGCAATTTGTGAATTGCAGTAACGGTTTTTAAACGCCTTAATAATTTCCATATGTCAGTAACCGATACAATATAATCGTTTTCAGCATAAAAAATTCTGGTTGGTACTCTTATTCTTTCCAAGTTGTATTCTGGAGGCTCTGTTTGACGGTAGCTTAGGTAATTTAGCTCTGGTCCGTGATCATATTGACGAAACTTTTTCGACATGTATCCTTGAAAGTAATGAATTATTTGTTTAAATGAGCCGCCAACCGGGAAGTTTGCCATAATATCTGGAATTAGAGTCTAAAAAATAGAAAAATTTTATTGAAATTCTATATTATTATTTGTGTGTGTAACCACACATTACCTTATTTAAAAGCTCGGTATCATAGCCTGCAGCTGGCCACAAACGGCTTACGCATACTATTGGCTCTTCATTTGCTAAACAAGCCATCGAAAGTAGTTTTTTCACATACTTATTTGTGGAAACCATTTCGACATTTTCCAATATCTTAGAAACATAATTTCGCGTTCCCAGTAAAGGTCCAAAAACTTTTGCTAAAATTCCTTTGGTATTACTCACATATGCAACTGGGGCTAATAATGTGGCAGTTTTGAAAGCCATATTATACTGGGGCAGCATCGAATTTAAAACTAAGAAAATTGTTGCGCCTTGCGATATACCAATGAAATGCATTTTTTGTTCTCCCGTATATATGCGGATGTAATCAATCATCGCTGGCATATCGTAAATACTCATTTCATGCCAACTGAAGTTCCAGAACTCTGGATCGGTTGTATTGTACAACATGTTTTGCCTCGAATAGATGTTACCGCGATTATTTCCTAGCCAAACATCGAAACCTTTACGCGAAAGCAAATATGGCAAAGAATTCTCCTGCCCATTCAACAACCATGCATCTGATGAAGCATATATTCCCGCCAACAGAAATGCTACAGGTCTACGTACAACATTACCTTTATGACTTTGTAACTTCTGTACGAATGGTATTCGATGCAATGCCAAAATATATCCGTCTTTGGTTTTTACTTTATGATGTTCGACTGGAAAACCATCATTATGTATTCGTTTTACCTGTAAATAATTTAAATTTTTATTTCACAAAAAGGATTACAAAAAAATTTCTGCGTAAATCACACGATCCCAGCAAAAAAAAAAAAAATGAACGCGCTGAAAATGAAATAGTGTTTCATGATTTCTTGAGCATTTGTTTCTTCGAATGCATTCTGAATGTCATCGTAAATCGTAAATAATGTTATAGTTTTTGAACTTATTAAAATCGCATGCGACATTATTGGGTAATATATTGACATAAATATCCAGCGCAAAAGGCATGATAAAGGCAAGCTTTATCTCCAACAAATAACAAGAATACAATAGCTCAGTGGTAGAGGGTATATCTTGAGTCAGAACGGCAGGCACGGTTCGTATTCTGGCTGGGACAATAGTTTTGTTTGTTTGTTTTGTATTTACGTGAAAAAACGTCATCGAACGTGTTCTAAACACTCATGGCAATGACACGCCTGCGTTAAAATCATACGTTCTGCACCTAAAATGAATGAATATATTTTCAGTAGAACCCATGCATAAACTATTTCTTTTGCATGTCTTTTTTTTTTTGCTGGGATGTTGTAGAATATAGCATCAATAATTCAACTTTTAGTAAAATATGGATTTAACAGCACGATTTAAAATGGGCCGATTTCATTAATATAGAAAGGCCCTAACTCATTATTTTTTTTGGAAATCGAGATTTTTGAATTTTTCGATACTTAGATGTTCTTCTATCGAAATATACAAAAAACTCGATTTAAAAAAATAATGAGTTTTGTGGCTTTTCTATGTTAAGGTAAAGATATATTGGTATAAGTTTAAAATCGGTGCATTTTAAATCGTGCGGTTAAAACCATATTTAAAAAAATTTCATATTTTCAACATTATTCTATATTATGGAAATTACAAAATATCGTCAAGAAGCTCGCATATCGCCAAGTAAACCGCCATTTCAAACATTTCATCCACAAAAACAAATTTTTATTTCCACCCTTAGCACATTTAAAGTTTGTGTGGATGTAATGTAACAAAAGCATGAATGTACATTATTATTTTCAATTTAATCGTAAGCGACAAAAATTAAATTTTTCAAGAGAAGGTTTTTTTAAAATATTCAAATATGTTTTTGTACGTAAATTGTCGCATACGATAAATTTTTACAGCCCGTATCTTAAAAGTTATCAACAATTTTATGCATTTTGATAATTCTAAGCTATGGGTATGCCCATAGAATTTTAATTTCAATAAAAAAGGCCATTTTCGATAACATGTCGCTTACGATAAAATCGAAAAAAAAGGCTCGATATGTATATGGAAGTATGTATTATAATTGTTATTATTGTTTTCTTTTGTCTGAGCTTCCATATGCGTTTTTTGAACGTTTATTTCCTAACAACCAGAAGTTATAATTTGTTCTTATGTTTACTTCATTAGCTGCTTGTATGTTTGTACGCATGTGTATTTTGTTCCTCAGTTCTCAAATTTATTCACCATTTACCCTTTTGCATATGAGGACGAATGATTAATACTGATGAAGAATAATGTATTACTTATACGGCCTCGTATGTGAGTTTGCCAGTTTGTAGGTGAGAGAGGCAAAGAGCTTGGTTCTCTGGTTGGCATAACTTTTCAACCAGCTACAACCCCGCATTAGCAGCATAAAACCAATCCACACACAACTTATAAAACAGCAAATGTTAAATGAATACGGAGAACACTAACACACATAAAGGTGTGTATACGTATACATTTTGTGCCAGATGAATTACTCTCGTGTAATTTGGAAAATAACAAAAATTTTGCGGCTTAAAAATTGTTCTCGTGTAAACTACCTCATTTAATATAATACATATGTATAAGCAATTACGTGCATTTTTAATTTTGTTTTATAAAATTTTAGTCATATGTAGAAAATAAAATAAATTTTTGTACTGAAATAGGGCTGCCAGATGTGTGAACCTGTCGACCACGACACTTATAATACAAACAAATACAAAATAATACAGCCAAATTTGTTTACATTGTATACTCTATTATTGCAACACCTCAAAATTTTTGTAACTCGGTTATCGCAACTTTTTAATTTTTGTCCTCAATTTGTTGTTTGTTTTTTTCATATACAAATTGAGAGAATTATAATTTGTATTTGCTCAATGAAATTGCTCTCTTTATGCATTTGTTCATTTCTTATCTTTCATTGTATTTATGATAATGTTTTCGTTGATATTATGAAGTTAAGTTCATTCTAATTTTAAGAAGACTAAAAAGCTTATCTAATTAGATTTGACGATTACTTGCAAAAACATTTTATAATACATGAAATAAAACAAATTTATACAACATTATACCATTTAACCGATTTTTTTTTTAAATTCCCTAAAAGTCTAAGAAAATGTTTCTTACATACAACGAAGCAGATTTCATACAAAACAATTTTCTTGCAAAAACTTTAAAAGTGGTGAATAAACGCTGTATTTATAGTGCGGTCGGCTGAAGTGGTTAAGGCGTTGTCCACAAATCTCATGAAAATGAAAGTGCGAGTTCGATATACTGAGCGATTGTCAACGTGATAGCATTGTGTCGATACCAAGTAAAATAATTAATAAAATGTTGGTATACTCGTACAGTTTCAGTTACATTTGCAAAAAGTGCAATCAATGACTTACGGCCTGGCCCACGATGTCGACAAGAAAGTTTCTTTCGCTTACTTATATTGAAAACAAAAAGCATTATTTAATTTTTTGAATGAAAGAGTTTCACGAAATCAATCAAGTATTTTATATGAAACTTTATGAAACATTTTCATTAATGCAATGAAATCTTATGTTAGCTCGTTATTAATGGCAGAATTCATTTATTCAATGAAAAAGTTGATAGCTGGCATGAAGATTTTCTTTTCAGTGTAACATGCTTATGCTTAGAGTATGAATACTTATTCGGACAATATAATTATAGGCATGATAACATCGTTGTCAACTTTTAAATTTCAAAAAGTAATGAAAATAGGAATATAGCGCCTAATTTAAATAAAGAAACAATGTATTTAAAAATTGTTAATTGTATTAAAAAAATTTTATATGAATTTAAATTTATTTGCTGGTGGTTAAGCATTGTCTATATATTTCAGTGGTGCTTTGCCAAATCATCAGTAGACTTCAACCACAATTTTGAACAGTCACAAACCTCTTACCTTATGCGCAGACTTTCAAACAGTGCTGCCAGAATGATGATTTTATCATATTTTTGATGATTTTTTTAACAAAATATGATTTTATGATTTTTTCTCGAATAATGATTTCCAATTTTAGAATTCTAATTTTTACTTTATGTACGTATGTATGTATAACTAATATAATATATAATAAATTATATATAATAAATTATTGTTCTAAAATTTTCATCAATAGTTATATTTAAACAAAAAATTTCTGCTTCAAAACTTAATCGCCTAGGTTCTGCATTCGTAAAATGAAATGAAAGTGAATTTTTCTCTTGGTTTGTGTTCTCAATTTCGTAAAAGTGATTTAAAAAGTAAAATTTCACTACAAAAAGGTAATTTGAAAACGACAGCAAACAACATTGTGAAAGCAAATAGTTTTTAATAAAAATTAAATCTTTGCAAAAATGCGAATAAATAACACTTTTATATACATACATAAATTCTTTTTTTTTTAACGATTTTATTTATGTTTTAAAGGGGTAAGCACAAAAACCTGGAACAAGAGGAGGCATTGCTTAAATATATGGAGAAAAATCCGGAATTAGTAAAGGTTTCTATAAGTGATTTCTCCAATGTGCTTAGACATTTTTTGCAAGCTTGCGATTTTGTCTCGTTTTCCCCGAGTTTATTTAATTTTTAACAGTTTTAGCGATTTCTAATGAATTTCAAGGCTTGTTTCAGATTTGGCAACTTTTCGCGAATTTTGACATTGTTCGCGAAGCGAGGTTTTTGCAAGTATTCTGCTTCTTTACAGTTTTCGCGAATTTTAAACAGTATTATCCATTGCTATTATTCTACTGTTATCAAGTTTTTGCGAATTTTCGCAAATTTTAACCGTATTTTGTACATTGCTTAGAGTTTTAGTGATTTTTCTGTTATTTTTACGAAAGATTTAATTTATGCTAAGTTTTTGGCTTTCTTTATTTATTTTTATTTAAGGACTTAAAATTTAAAATTTTTGCAAGCTTTGACGAATTTTCATAATATTTTGCGCTTTTTCGTGAGTTAATGATTTAACTTACAAATTAAAAGTATATTCAGTTTTAGTTTAGGGCTTATTTCCAATATTGCGAATTTTTAAAGTTTTCGCGATGTGTGATTTATTCGACTTTTAATAAAATTCAAGACTTGATATAAATTTTTGCATTTATTTCTATTGCAAGTTCACAATCATAATTTTTTGGTGTGAATATATGTGCAAGTAATTTTTGCCTCAGTGAATATTTGAATAATTTGGTATCAATGGTCTATTAAGATATTCATAGCAAGATAGAGATTTTGAGTAGAACTGTTAGGTCTTCAAATTTAATTGTGTTTCAAAAGACGAATTTACCAACGAATTCTTGAAGGCAAGTTCGTCGAACTATACGAAGTTCGCCGTTCGTCCCAATTGTGTTTATAGCACAATATGGTTTTTGGCCAAGTTGCTTCAAATCTTTATTTGAAATAAACTGGGAATGAAATCGTCGTGGAAAAAAGTTTAATTTCTTTTCTAGAACACAGTGATATCGTCTTTGCGCAATTAAAGACGTTTTCAGTTTCATATTCGTATTGTGGTGGAATGTAGAACCTGGGCGAGTATGCATATAAAAGGTATTTGCTTTTTTACTTACAAAGTTTATTTTAAAACCCAAAATTATAAGTTTTATATTTAATTGTTTACAGAATTTTGTGTTTTAAAACAAATTTTTAAGTAAAAAGCAAATATTGTTTTATTCATACAAAAATTTTTATTTTTTGCCACGTCTACAAATGCCGACCTTTTAGTATTTTGTTTACTGTGCCGCCATTTTTAGTCCGATCATAACATTATGTACCGGTGTTCATGGCCCTGTAAGGGCTACATTTCTGTCTTTAATAGTTTTTTACTAGCACGTCATATTCTAGTAACCGAGTTTTTAACTGTTTATAGCTCAACATCGTGAAACTACATTCAAAAGATTTTGAGAGTAAAACCATTTCTTCTAGAATTTTTTTATATTTAATTTTTTTGGCGAAAATGGGTAGAGAAGAAAATATGAAGAACTTCAAATATTGGCGACAAGAGCTTCAAATTAAAAATAATTTCACTCAAAATATTTTAGAAATGAAAACAATAATTGACTTGGCCATTCACAAAATTTAATGAAGTAAAACGCCGGAAATATAACTATTTTAAAAACTGCACAACGGCAACAATGATTTAATAAAAGCATAGGGTTACTTTAAATCTCTTCTGCCGTTGCAGATAAACGGTATAATTCATAAAAAATATTTCAGGTTTATTTGACAAATTTCCCATAGAAATATATCAAATAAGAGATTAATAAACCTGAAATATTTTTTATGCATAAGGCAGAAAGTATTTTATTAAGAATGAACTTTACAGTTTGAAAGAAGATATTGTACCAAAGCTATTGAGTTAGAAAAAATTTACTACTTAATATAAATTAATAGTTTTAATAGAGATTTAATGGTTTGTAACATACTGTAACACGGAGTGATAAAGGGTTAAAAGTCATGACTAGAATATGACGTGGTAGTAAAAAACTATTAAATACAGAAATGTAGGCCTTACAGAGCCATGAACACCGGTATACAAAATGTTATGATCGGACTAAAAATGGCGATACAGTGAACAAATTAATAAAAGGGCGGTATTTGTAGACGTGGCAAAAAAATTAAAAATATACTTTTGGAATTGTTTTTACATTATCTTTTATCCTAGGAGGTGACTGGAACAACTTTTTTTCCAACCACTCTAGTGCACTATAAAGTATACAATAAAAATTTTGCACACTTGACACAACTGTCTACTCAACTGGTGTACAACGATTTTGTGTGTTTTTGTTTCATTGTTTTCTATATTTGCAGTATAGTAAATATCAATTACTACTACAAATAATATTCTGTTTTGAAAAAAATACAATACTGCTCACTTTTTAATGTCTTGCGCTCACCTCTAGTACTTACTATCAAATGTACAATTAAAAATAAGCAAATAAACATACCGCATTGGTTATTATAATTTCACGATTATTTCGAAGAGAAATCAAAGCAGCAGGTGATAAAAAAACTATATTAAGGAAGATCCATGCAATAATTTTAAACATTAAATTTTTATAGTTCTGCATTATAACAATGACATATGTGTAAGTACATATTTATGTATGTTTATACATAAGTATATATGTGTATGATAAACCCGGGTAGTCATTATCCGATTTGTTACTTTTTCACGTCTACATTTTCAAACGCCATTCACTAAATAAGGAGGGTATAGTATGTGCATACATATGCACATATTTTTCTATTCATAATTTACAATGCACTCAACACCATTTTAAAACACAAAACTTTTTGTTGCCGGTTTGTAAGGATGTATGTACATATATATATATTCATATCTATTCTTATCAGATTGCATGAACGTATATATTTATGTACATATGTATATAGTATAGTACGCTTATCTAGATGAACGTATGGATGTGGTTATTAATTAAATCCTTTTTAATTAGTTTCTATGTATGTATGTACATACATAATATATGTATGTATATACATACGTATGTAAGTACTATGTATTTATATATTTAGTGCATATGTAAGTATGCATATAGTACATATTTATTAGACCGTGCGACAATAAGTGATCGAATGCTTAATAGAGACTGGAATTAGTATTTTTAACAAATTTACCTATGCACACAATCGGATGACTTTTTTATATTAAAATACATACACACGTATATATAAATATATACATACATACACGCATAAGCATTACAAACAAGGGCTTCAGCTGTGTTTATGAAACTACATACGCGCAGGCATTTTAATTGAGAAAAAATGAAAAACATACATGCATATCATACCTACCTATGTAAACATTACAAAACTCCAAACCACATGTTCATACATATACACGTGTGGTTGTACATACATACTGTAAACGTACAATTATTTATTTAGGATACCGGTGCGGTGGGAAGCAAGGCTGACCGACTCTTGCAACAGAAATGGCAAAAAGTGAAAACCAGTATCACGTACCTCATTAAATTGCATTTGTGATTGTATGTAACGCACTAATGTATACATACCCAGGCAGAAATTGCCAACCGTACAAAAATTGTAGAAACCAGAACGGTTTGCCAACGTTACGGTTTAAAATCTGAAAAATTATTTGCCAATGTTTTTTAAAAAATTTTATTTGTTATTTTTTTAGTTTTTATTTATTTTTATTTATTTATTTATTTAAGAAATACTTTACAAAGTAAATTTGCAAAGTATTGTTGCACAAATATGGGCGGGGTAGCTAGACCATATGCCCAAGATGTTATTAACAGTTTTTTAAAAAGGCTTTGTGACTGACTGTACACGACCTATGCCTTCACATAGGAAGTAGCAACGTGGTTGTTAAAGAAATTCCACAAAAGAACCGCAAGAATATACGGTTATCCGTGGCAGACCAGTCAACCAGTGCGAGTGAGACGCAAATGTACATTAAGTTCTTTATGTCAAAGGGTGATAGCAACTGTTTCATTTGGGCATTTGGTAAGAATACACTTAACATCTACCATGCTTAGCTCTATTTAAATTTTTTTTTATCTAAATCTTTAACGATATATAATCCTACGTCCCTGGATAAAAGTGGATACGTAAAAAAATCAAGAGTTTCTTTAAATACATATATTGCCTTTTAAGTAAATATTATCACATTTGTATACTGAAAGTTTGCTACTAAAAATTTCTGATATTACCATGACATTTCCATTACTTAGTAAACAGGTATTATCAGGAGGAACGGTTGTAATTTTATAGCCATAAATGTTTACAAAAGAAAATAGTGTTTTCGATTCAACTGTGTCTATAATTTTTCCCATATTTTCTATTTTTAACAAAAGGAAATACTAATGGTACATTATTTGAGAAACTGTTAGTATGGAAAATGTGCAATTTCTTTTGAATTTGCCCTATTGGATTTGTAGTTGATTTAACAATTGACTTTAAATACCCCAAAATATTTTCAAAGTCAAAAGCTGAAAATTGTGATAAAGAAGCTTCTACGTTAATTACATCATCTGGTATATGGATTAGATTATGTATATTCATGGTTTGCGAATTAGGACCGTAATATCGAGGTATAAGTTCAGCAAATGATTTTAACAATTCTTGAACGTATTTTGATTTTAATGTGGCTAACTTGGTTGACGACAAAATACGACGAAGTAAATATAAGTAAACATTTTTTCTAAATTTCAACATCTAATACATTTTTTATAGTAATTGCACCAGCATATAACAAGAAGAAAAGGAATTGTGTAGCTTTCCAGTTTGCTGAATTCGTTAAATCGTGTGATTTTCTTTGAAACTCAAAAGGTATACTTTTAGATACCATTAGTAGGTTTTGTTGAAGTGCTGATACATTTTCTTGTGAAATATAAGAGAATTAATTTTTTTACAGTTAGCTTTTGAAGGAATTGTTTACTAATTCCAAGATAAAGCATGTGCATTTCATCAATAACGACATGTTTTATGGGATCAAAATTAACAATGTCCAATAGTGGGCTATCTTCTTTTGTTAAGTGATGTTGAGGGTTTGATTTATTTTTAGATGAATATGAGCGTTCCTCGCAATTTTTTTCCTTAAATTCGCGTGTCTTATTGGCTGTCTCTCCTTAACGGTACACGTTTCGCAGGAAGAAATCCAGTGTGACCTTTGTAGCATTTAATAAAAGTACGGGCTGGCATATTGGAACAAAAATCTAAAATTACAAATTTTATAAGTTTTCCGTTCACTTGTATACCTATGCAAGAATAAAAAAAATATATACATATCGGGTTTAACATATGAAAGTTTTTCTTTATACCTGCGCTAATGAAATTATTGGCTTCTAAAACGAACTCAGTGTTTTGAGTTTGAAGTATTGGGAATGTATTACACTTAACAAAAAAATTATGTTGGGAAAGCACTTAAATTGTGGTTTTCATAGTGTTTAGCCAACGACGTAAAAAATAGTTGGGCAACCCCATCATGAGGTTATCATTTGTGTGTTGGCACAACACTCCAAAAGTAGAATTTGTGATGTTTTGCCAACGTAAATGTGTACAAACAACCATTTATTTAAGCTTTTCGATCGGCATATTGGTTTCCTTAACATTATTAGTCGGTACATTAGGGGTGGAATAGTGCACGACTTTTTGATTTCGATACGCTAGGCCCCCTAATTTTGTGAAGTTTAAAAAAAAATGCATGAGATAAAATTTAATGGGGTCAAAGCTAGGAAAAAACGAAGCAAAATCCACAAAAAGCTTCACAACTGTCCCTGAGTTGCTCCTAGAGGGGTAAAACTTAAGACCAACCCCAAGTTATATTTTCCCCCTACATTTTTTATGACCATACCAACCTTCTATCTGCGCTCCTTAAGGAGGCTCCCATACAAAATATTTTTTATACAATCACCCACCATCCCAGAATGCCCATAGAGAAGTCACATATGTATATGAGACACCGCCAATATTTTTGTTGCGCCAACATTTGTTCAGAACACACCTAGCCACCATCTTCAATCATTAGGGTGTGTCCATACAAAAATTTTTAATTTCTAAAAAAATTTTACTGTGAATATAAAAACAGTTTTATAATTAAATCATGTTAATTATTTTGATAACTAAATTCATTCATTTTTATTATTCAACATCGTTGAAAGTTGATACAATCGTACTGTTTTTGATACTATTGCATTAAAAGAAATACCGTGGTACGTCTCTAAAAATTACAGACTTCAAGACATATTTTCCCATTTCTTAATATTTGTTAAAAATATACGAAGTCTTGGAGTAGGCAGACTGAAAGATTCTTCTGACTTGTCTGTATTTAAGTGAAAAATTCGAAACCCCAGCATCATATCGTGCCGCCAAAAAAAGCTTAAGCTACATAATTTTTTATAATCAATTTTCGTCAAAAAATAAATAAAAAAAAGTCTAAAAGATGTGTCGCTTTAGCTTTTTAGCGGTTATGGCTCGGCATTGTTTTATTTTTTATTGAACATAAAGCTAAATATGTTTCAATCGGCGCACAACTTTTGATTTTATAAAAAAACATAATGTATCGGACCAATTGTGTGTTGTATATATTGGATTTTCCAACAGGTACTTGACAACTTTGAATTTAAGTGAACGCACTATTTCACTGATCGTCTACTGTTACTTTCGTTTTTTTCAGTAAACTCAACATTTTCATCATGGTAAAGTACACGAACGAACAACGTATGCAAATTATAAAAATCTATTACCGAAATTCGGAGTCGGTGACCGCAACTTTAAGAGTGTTAACTCCAATTTTTGGTTGTTATTCTCGCCTATTGTGTGATGCTGCCGTGCCAGTGAGACAACAGATTGGTCGAAGTGATGAAAATATCGCTGCCGTTCAGGCGTCCGTAGCAAACGATCCAAATCAGTCGATTTCGCGGCCTCATCAAGAACTGGGCATCGCCAAGACTACTTTATGGCGAATTTTGCGTAAAGATCTTGGTTTACACCCATACGAGATCAAACTGACTCGAGAATTGAAGCCGTTGGACCATTTAACGTGACGTACGTTCTCCGATTGGGCTCTGGAGAAGATGCGCGAAGATGATGAATTTCATCGCAAAATCATCTTCAGTGACGAATCTCATTTTTGGCTCAATGGGTTCGTCCGTAAGTGCCCTTTTACGTTTGGGAAATTGAAAGACAGACAGACGAAGTTTGTTGAAGAAGGGGCGAAGATGCAGAGTGTGTAGTACACAACCCTTTGTACTAGACATTTTTTTGTTTCTCTTTTCTACTTTTCGCAATTTATTCTTGTTGCTTCATATGATTTTTCTCATTTCAGCGAATCTATGTATACTTGAATGTATTATCAAGGCATATGGTATTTATGTGCATGTGTATGAGTAGCAATCGCGAAAAAGAAGTAAACAAACTACAAAATTTCTGTCTGTCTATTAATTTCCAATATGTAAAAGCTTCGGACAAGAACAAAAGAGAATTGAAAAAATGTCCGGCAAGAAATAAATGTCTCAAATGTAAAAGAGGACTAAGCAAAATATGTGTTATTGGTATGATGAAAATTCACATGTGCTTCTTGAATCACCACTTCATCCACAAAAAATAACTGTTTGGTGTGGTTTGCATGCCGGTGGCGTCATTGGGCCATATTTTTTCTTCGACAATAATGATCCTCACGTTACTGTGAATGGCGATAGTTATCGCGCTATGATTACCGATTATTTTTGGACCGAATTGGAAAACATGGACTTGGACGACGAGGTTTCAACAGTACGGTGCCACAAGCCACACAACACATGTTACAATCGATGTATTGAAGAGTAAGTTTGGTGAGCGTGTTATCTCAAGAAATTGACCAGTCAATTGGGCACCTCGTTTGTTTGATTTAACGCCGCTAGATATTTTTTCTTTGAGGCGACGTCAAATCATTAGTCTATGCCAACAAGCCGAGGACGTTGGAAGATCTCAGAGCCAACATTGAACGCGAAATGTGTGACCGAGAAAATTGGGTCCAACGAATCGACCGCTGTGTTCCATTCATAAATGTTTTGATTGTATTTCAAGTCGATCATAAAGTTTTAGAAATATCTCAAATGGTTTGCGTTTTATTTTTAAAAAAATGTTGGCATCCTTATTGGAAAACCCTTTACGTACATACATATGTACACACAACTCAACTTTGAAACCAAATGAAGTATTGCCGATAAATGTGAATAAAACTGACAATTGTATACCAATGTAAAGAAATATTTAGAATTCATACCATATAAGAAATTAATGACTGAAACTAACACAATGGTTTTTTACATTTTGCAACAATTTAACGTTGAATTCCCCAGTCACCATTTTATCAAATGAACGATAACATTCTAGCCTTTTTTGACTCTTTCGCGCAATTAAAATAATAATTTATGCGCTCGTTTTCGAGTCGAAAAAGATTGTTCATTTGGGAGAAAATGGTAACCTAGCCACGACTCTTCTAAAATAGTATTTTATGACTCGCGTTTCTGATAAATTTCGAGACAGTTTGTGGTAGTACTTGTAATTTTTTCATTACGAGTATTTTTCGAATCACATTATATGCGCATTTCTAATCGCATTTTTGCTGTATCAATACAATAATTTGCGTGTTTATGTCTTAACTCTACGTCTCCACCTGACATGAAATTTTGCTGTAACTTGAAGTTATAACTGAGTTGTTAAAACAAATGCACTAACAATAATGTTTTAACTTCAAAAAAGCATTAACTTGAGCAGTCTACACATAACATTAACTTGAAGTTAATGTTAAAGTTAGTCATTTTATGTCAGGTGGAGACCGCAAACAATAAAATATATTAAAACTAAGATCTAACATTCTTTTTCCAAGATGTTTTCTTATAATATATTATTGTTTGTTTGATTTTTCCTTTGTGTTATTTTGTTTGTTTTGATCATTTCGTCAAAAAATAACAAAAACATTGCATTTGTCTCTTTTTATTGACCGAATCAACTGTTTGTTTTTTTCATTTTGTTCTTTTTCTTGAAAAGAGCGGATGAACGAAATGAACGAACTCGTTCTTTTTTACATAATGAACGAAAATGAGCGGTCACTTAAATGAACGATTTGGCACAGCTCATGATACAATTATACAAGGTACTTGCACGACTACAACAAAATTGTAACACCAAGAAACACACGTATTTTGTTGGTAGAAACATACCTATAATTGTCAGAAGCAGATATCTTTTGTTTTCAAAAATAACAATCACAGGGTAACTAAAGTACAATTGCAGAGGTGGCATTCATGCATGATTATAGTCATTCAGTGTTGCCAATATGTGTGTAATACACAGTGTGTAATTTAAATGTGTGTAATTCTACTTTGGGTTTTATTTAATTTTGTTTTAATTTTAATCTACACAAAGCATGTGTAGTGTAATTTTCTTCAATGTGCAAATTCATTGGCAACAATGTAATCATTTTATTCACACACAAAGTTTGACAACTTTCTGCATTGTATACATTAACAGGCTGGGCTTGTGCAAGTACCTTGTATAATTGTATCATGGTTGAGATAACATTAATTTGGAGTCTACACGTAACATAATTCTCTCTTCGATTGAATTTGACGCTTTCATCTTACATATTATGTTAGGTGTAAACCATATGTTAAAAAACTATGCAGCAACTAAAAATTTGTGGTTGACAATAAAATAATTGAAACTACCAGCTGTTAGTTGTCACTTGCCATCCGTAATACCATTTCGGCAACTAGCAACGCAACTTAAATTCGGGTGCCATCCACAATGGGGCCTTAAAACTAAAAAAATATCAAGATTGTTAAATGTAGAAGACGATGTGAAATTAGCATTGTAATTTTTACTACTAAATATGTGAAATGACAGAAAACATCAATTTCAAATTTCTCATTGAAATTATTCTTATTATTAACTTATAATTATGTAATCCCTTAAACGTTTTGTTATTTTTGTAATACATATTATTTTATTTCGCACATTTCAAATTATTATAACCTATTTTACTCAGTGCGTTTAAGGTAAGTAACTGAGAAACAAGTCTAAAAAAAATGTCGGCGGTGGCGGCTTAGCATAATAATTGCCGGCCGCTGATTTTAATTTTTTTCAAAGAAATGCACCAAAAACGTAAATTTTAGAATTTCTATGTGATTTTATATATGTTATATACATATATACATGTGTTTATTTTAAAACTTATTTAAAAAATATAACTTTTACGTTAATTAAAGGTGTTATTCAAAATTTCTTTTGTTGTTATGAACGAACAACTGCTTTTTTGCGGTAGTTGGATTCAAACGACTTCTTTTTTCATTTATAAGGATTCCAGACTCGGAAAAGGCTCGCTCAGACAAAGCAGTCGTTGCTGGAATTCCAACAACTTCGATTTTGCACTGGTCAGTTTTTTTTTGAAGGTAATATGAGGTTATAGGACAGAGAACAAATGTTGTAAATTGAAACGAATTTTAAAATATTTAAACATAGCAATTCTACGTTTCCCAAACTAAAGGCTCAGTTAGCCGACTGTAACGCAAAGTAACTGCAATGTAGGAAACAGCTGATCAATATTTTTATATGAAAAATAGGTTACGTTACATTACATCTCTATAACCATTTCCATTACTTTTCACAGAACAATATCGATCAGCTGTTTCCTACTGTTGCAGTTACATTACATTACAGTCGGCTAACTGAGCCTTAACAATTAGTTCCTTTATGCTTTACACTGCTGCGAATAAACCAATGAAAAGCATTAGGCTTGGGTCGAACTCATTCAGTCGGTCGTTTTTGGCACAAAACAAATAATCAAACCCATTTGAATTACATGGGTTTGATCATTGGTTTGTGTCAAAAACGACCGACTGAATGAGTTCGACCCAAGTCTAAACAGCATTGGTCAAATTTATATAAAGAAGTCCTCTAGGGTCTAATCGTCGCTTTCAATAACGAGCTGATTCGATAAAATTTCTCAGTTTGAGATTATGGCATTCGATATCGTACCATATTATTACATTGTTCGATAGCGAATGCTTTAATGTCAAACTGAAAAAACGTCTTCATGTTATCCCGCGTGGATTCCAGAAGGGACTTTAAAAGACAACGTAAGCGTTGTCGCAGCTACGTCACTCTTCATCTAACCGGACTATAAAGCCGCGTTCAGACTATTATACTTTGTATTTATACTTGTCAAAAATTCAAATAATACGTGCAAGTGTAATAGTCTGAACGCAAAATGTCATCAAAGTGGCAAATAATACAATACAAATTTTGACATCCCATAAGACTTTTCCGTTTTTAGAAAATTTTCTAAACGATAATACTTTTCATTAGATCAGGTTGTAATGTTTTGTCATATGTATATCGGCTCAAAATTTTTAATAAGTGAATTTTATGGAAGTATATTTCGTGGACGTAATTTTTTAACGTTTTTGTAATATCTTTTCTTAAATTTTTCTGTTATTTACATAGAATATTTTTAACTGCTAAATTTTTTCAAGTAACGGCACGTCCACGCCTACATGAAACCGCTTTGCCGCCGCTGCTTACTTGTATTACACATTTGATTTGAAGTGTGATGGTCTGAACACAATATGTGATTTTACGTTAGATTTTTTGACAGTCGCAACAAATGTATTTAGATTTCTGTATCGTAAAATGTGATGAAAGTATTAATACTTGTATAATAGTCCGAACGGGGCTTAAGCAGTGTGTGAATGTCATTATAGCCAGAACTCCCAAGTGCGCACATTTATCTCAGTTGTATGACGTGCAGTCACGATGTTCTTGGTATTCTATTAATTTAATATTTTAAAGTATATTTAACATTCGTTTCTAATTAATAAACTTAAAATCATTATAACATATTTCAATTATGATTTCTTCGGCTAACGTTTGTGAGCCGAAACAAACCGGTCGCTTCGGCGGCGGCTAGGTTGCCAGATAATTATCGGCAGCGGTCCAAAGTCGACTTTTAGCCGACTTGTAGCCGATCGACTTGTTTCTCTGCGTGCATGTGTCCAACAGAGAAATAGAAAGTTGACAATTGAGCTGTATGATGATATAGACTTTCAAGCGCACGAAAGGGTCTCCTCTGTGCGTAAGGCATGGTGGTATAATGCATTTTGACCGCGAATACTGCGCTTAATTGCAGCGTTAGTAAGTCCTCTTTTACATTTGAGACATTGCCGGACATTTTTTCAATCCTCTTTTATTCTTGCCCGAAGCTTTTACATATTGGAAATTAATAGACAGACAGAAATTTTGTAGTTTGTTTACTTCTTTTTCGCGATTGCTACTCATACACATAAATACCATATGCCTTGATTATACACATCAAGTATACTGTATACCACCTGTATACATACTTCCGCGAAATTGCGAAAAGTAGAAAAGAGAAACAAAAAATGACCGGTACAGAGGGTCGTGTAGTACACACTCTGCATCTTCGCCCCTTCTTCTACAAACTTCGTCTGTCTGTCTTTCAATTTCCCAAATGTAAAAGGGCACAAATAGTTTGAGTTTCTTGAACTTTCATTTGCACGTGTAAACCCCACTCATGTTAGAGATGGAAGCAAGTGTATCAAATTGTCGTGGAAACATAGTAAATCGAATTGTTTAATCGATAAATTTTCACATCTGGCAACCGTGTGTGAAAGTGAAAATTGAAAGATTGATACAAGTATACACAAAAAACAAAAATAAAAAATCAAAAAAGTACAGTATATCTGAATATAAATGTAGTCATTTGCAAATTAAATTTCAAAGGGAATTTACAGTAAAAATAAATAAAATACATATTTAACATTTAAAAAAATTAAAGTACTGAATAACAGAAACGAATGCATGTGTATACATATGTTTGTATGTATGTATAATGAAAATAAAGTGGATCTTAAATGTGAAGTTGATATACACAAATTATAAAAAAGTGAACATAAGAAAAACAAAATTACATTTATATTATTATTACTATATTTACATATAAGACAATTTTAAAAATGACAGCTAGCAGTGTCGATTTTTTTCCATGTCGTGTAAAATTAATGGGATTGCCGCCTGCATCCATAAGTATTACCGCTGCAAATAATTCTACACGTCCCTCTATTACAAACATACATAGCATAAGTCGCAATTTGTTTGGGGCTCCTGATCCTAGTGAAATGAAAACTCTATACCAACGAGAGGCGGAACGAGTACGCTCATATGTCTTACATAGATATAATTTTGACACAAATGCAATAAAAACAGCAGCCGATAAAGAAGGTAAACAACTGCCCACCGACGAAATTCATACCAGTAAAACTACAATGATTCCTCAAATGCAGCCCACCCAATTACCGCCATTAATTGAGGAAGAATTACGACAGCATGAACAGAATTTAAAAAACGAAAAGGATAGACTTGGTGCGTCGTTTTTAGACTCAACGCAAATTGATGAGCATAGTTTTTTGAAGGTTGCTCGTATGTGTAATAAGTCTACAAATTTAATATCACCCGTGGTTGACCATCAAAATCGTTTCAGTAGGCAGCCGTTATTGAAAGGTACATATAGCCCAAAATCAGTTACAACATAAGTAATCTAGATGTATGTATAGCGTTAAAATGTGTGTGATTGTTCCGTATCCATTCACTCCTATATTCCGCAGGGCATTGAGTTATTTAATGAAATTTATTCTATTAAACTTGATCTGTTTGCTACCGCAAGTGGCAGAGACAGAAACTAAGTAGATATCGTCATCTAAAATCTAAAAATTTATAAATATGTATGTACACTTTATTTTATGCAGGGAAAGCGAAAAACGAAAAATCATATTTAGTCAAACCATATTTCTTACTTTGTATTCCCATATACGAGTAAATTATGCAAAAGTCATTACATATATTTAAAAAAAATTGAGGAAAATTAATTTTTCATCATTTAGATGAATCTTAAGTTTATTATTAATAAAATGGAAACTATATTTCCAATGGAATAACTAATTTAAGGGCTACATGTTAACATGTTCTCTTAAAATATAGCTACACTGAACCAAAAAAGCATTCTTAAAACAAGAATTTTGCGTTTTCGTTTTAAAAATGAAACGTCCTAAATGAATAATGGAGAATTTTTGAATTAAGAATGAAACGTCCTAAATCAATAATAGAGAATTTTTGAATTAAGAATGAAACGTCTTAAATTAATAATGGAGCATTTTTGAATTAAGAATGAAACGTCCTAAATTAACAATGGAGAATTTCTGAACTAAGGATGAAACGTCTTAAATCAATAATAGAGAAGTTTTAATTAAGACTGAAACGTTTTAAATTAAAAAAGAAAGAGTTGAGTAAACAAGATATTTGTATGAAATTTTTACACAATATGAAGATGATATGAGGATTAATGCCCTAATTCAGTAAGAAGATTTAGGACGTTTTTGTTTGAAAATACTTTTGAATTCTCTAATAGGGGATTTACATTATCTCGAAATCTAGTGCTTACGAGATTTCAATCTAAATCTAGCTGCTTTTTACCAGATTTCCCATATAAAACGAAATCAAATTTGTGAGTAGATTTGTAGAAAATCTACTAAAAATCTAATAATTTTATTTTACCTTTACTACTCCGTACAACATATTTATATAAAAGATGATTGAATTAGCTACGGTCTGCTTAAAAAGTGTGTCACTTGGCTACATTGCAGTTGTTTGGTTGAAGTTTTGGAAATTTTTTAGTTAATGGGTTTTGCTATGGATAAAAAAGTCTCAAATGTCAAAAAAAAAACTTGTAAACGGTATAGATTTTCATAAAGATTTGAATTAAATTCTGCTAGGTTTTGTGCAAGTGTAAATGCCATATAAATTATTTTCTTCAAAAATTGTTGTTGTCTTTGATAATGAAAAATAAAAATATTACCATGCTTTTTAAAATATAAAAATAAAATTAAAGTATTATACAATAGTTTGAAAAATATTTGAAAAAAAAAATTTTTTTGGATATAATGTTTAGAACAAAATCATAAAGCAAATTCACGAACCTTCTAGCATGGACAATAAATAATAATTGTTTTAAAGAATCACAACTGCGGCTTTTTTTCGTGCATAGACATTGACTCAAAATTTCCATTTGTTTATTTATTTATTATTAATTATTTCATATTAATAAAATATATTTTATTTACTTTTACTTGCTTCCAGAAAGTTTTAAAATACGTAAAAATCGAGCATGTAAGAGGATTAATGGCCAATATTGTAATAATGATACAATTCGATTAGAAAACAGTCAAAACGCACATCGAAATCTTGAAATATTGAAGTTATCTCAACCATTAAACTTTCAACAAAGAAAATGCGATACTCAGGACAAAGGAAATGAGATGTCTGTTCATAACAACTTTATTTGTACGCAGAACACGGACATCAAAGAAAATCGGGACAAAACTATTAGTTATGACGAAAAGTGTACAACATTTTCATTACAGCTTGTAGTTTCAACACAAAATGTGTCGTGAGCATCTAATATTTCAATTCGCAAATTTAAACTTAAGTGGAAAAAAATACGCTGAAGGTTTCAGTTTTTTAATGCTCTAACTTGTAATTGCAATTAATTTGTTTTATTTAAAACAATTAACCAATAGCTTACAGGAATTCAATTTTTTAAAGTGAACTCCTAAATGATCTCATTTATATGAAAACAGCAAACTACTGTTAATAAAATAAAATAATCACAATAAATTTTTTTGTGAAATTACCTTCAGAGCTCTTAAAAAAAACAAAAACAAAAAAAAAATAATATTTAACTAGCAAAGTAGTTAACAACGAGATTTATAAAAGTAACTTGATTAAAACATATATATGTAGTATATATAATTAAAATTAAAGTTAAACATACATATGTATAATTAAGGATTTTAAATTACGTCCTAAAGTTCCAGAAATGTTTAAATCAATGTGATTTTAACATTGCTTTTAAAAAATACAAAGTGTTCAGTCGTACTATCTAAGTTTGTGTACATTTGTTTGTTTCCAACCAAATACAAGAAATATTGAAGTATATTTATTTGACATGCAGTCTTTAGTGTATTAGTTATGTTTGCTTGTTTTGTTGGTTAAGCACCGTTTGTATGCGTTCCGTTCTTTCTTAAGGAATTCTTCAGTAGACTTCATCCCAAAATTGTTTGAAATCTAAACAAAACAAACAAACGTCTTTATTTGATTTGTCCATCCATTCCAAAGAAAAGCAAAATATTAACTTTCATAAAAGAAGTGTGAAAGTACATACGCCCAATTTAATTATTTCTCAAGAGAGATATTTGTATGAAATTTTTATACAATATGAATGGCGATGAGGATTAAAGGCCGGGGCACAGTGAATCCGTCATACGTTAAACTTCAGGCCGGAGCACAATGAATCCGTCATACGTTAAACTTCGCCTTTTTGAACTGACAGCTAAGTTGAAATACATGGTTTCTTGTGAGGTCTGTTACATTCAGTACGTGTCCGTCAACGCAAAGTACAAAAGTTGGTGAACTTGGTGAAACGCAATAAATAAATGAAGTTGAATTTAATGGAGAACCAATCTATTGAAGCTGTTCAAATGCTTCCGTATATAAAGTACTCATTGCGCTAACCTTCTCCGTTGTTGCGTTAATGTCAAATGAAACAGAAGAAGTTTAACGTATGACGGATTCATTGTGCCCCGGCCGCAACTCTGCGTAATTAACTAAAAAAAGTTGGATTTTTTGAGTTATGACGTTATTTTAGTAAATAAGCGATATGTATAAGTTTTTTTTTACCCTTTAAAAACGTTTTTCCGTTAACTCGAAGATTTGCAAATGAATAAAAGACTCCAGTGTACTAATTAAAATTAAACAAGGGTTAAGAATGACACTTTATTTACTAACAAATACACTTATACTAATCCAATTCAAGAGCTTATATACACACACATAAATTACTTAAATATACAACTGGTTAAAACTACGTCTTCCCCACTGTTGTATATACAGGTCTCACACAACTGACTGCACTGGTTTTGTAGCAAAACACTCTCGGCTGTTTGTCACACACAATACTTATTCTGCTGATGCTCACTGTTTATACCAGGGATCGCAAATAACGATTATTTTCCAAATTTAAACTGAAAAAATTACAATAATAGAGAAGTGCTATGTGCACAAGGAATATACCACGATATTCCATGTTACATAGACTACCTATAGATGCAATGATTTTAATTTTTTTTATTAAAAAAAACAACTACCGATTATTTTTTGATTTTTATTTATTCCTCAGAAAGTAATAGTTTTTCTTGATTTTTATTTATTCCTCAGAAAATAACAGTAATTTCTTGATTTTTATTTATTGCTCGCAAAATAAAAGTTATTTTGTGACTTTTATTTCTTCCCCACAAAATAAGTTATTTTGTGACTTTTATTTATTTCTCACAAAATAAGAGTTATTTTGTGACTTATTTATTCCTCACAAAATAACAGTTACTTATAGATTTTTATTTTTTTGCTCAAAAAAATTTTAATTTTTAAAATTAATAAACTATTAAAAGTAAATTTAATTTAACGTATAAGAGTTTTTTACAGACTCCGGCGATAAATTAAATTTTAAATCGGTTAATATTAATTTTAACGCAAAAATTACGCTTTCTACATTTTAAAAATTGAGCAAAAAAATAAAAATCAAAAAGTAACTGTATTTTGTGAGTAATAAATAAAAGTCACAAAATAACTCTTATTTTGTGAGGAATAAATAAAAGTCACAAAATAACTTTTATTTTGTGAGGAATAAATAAAAATCAAGAAATAATGATTAAAAAGTAATTTTTAAAATAAAAATATAACCGTTAAGGTCCATGATTTATACAACACTAGAGACTCACTGTCTTTACTTATTGCTTCTAATCGCTATTATCGACCGCACGATGTCAACTTTCAACGATGTTGACTATACTATTAACTGTTTCACTACAGAGTACCTCCTTTTTTTAATACAGGAAGCTGTTTTAGAATGTTCGCCATGTGCTTATAGATGGCGTAATGAAATCTCTGCAATTAGTAAAGTGTATTACTGCATAAAGATGTTGCTGTTATGCGCACTTTATCATCTGTGTTGTCGTTTACTATTTTTAGCAAGTGATCAAACAGTTTTCTAACACAATCTGTTTGTAGGTAATTCGATTGGCCGTTATTTTTAGTTACAGAGTTACTTTTTAACGACTTTTATGTTGGTAGTACCGTGGTTGTTTCGAATACAGAGTTGTTTCTACCATGTGTTTGCACTTTTATGTGTACGTGTGTACGTTTAGTTCTTTACAAGATACAATTATACAAGGTACTTGCACAAGCCCAGCCTGTTAATGTATACAATGCAGAAACCATGATACAACTATACAAGGTACTTGTACAAGCCCAGCCTGTTAATGTATACAATGCAGAAACTTGTCAAACTTTGTTTACAAGTCGCAAAAATGTTAGTGTATGTATGTGAATAAAATGATTACAGTGTTGCCAATGAATTTGCATGTGGCTGTGTCTCCAATTACACATTGAAGAAAATTACACTACACATCCTTTGTGTAGGTTAAAATTAAAACAAAATTAAACAAAAATAGAAGGCAAAGTAGAATTACACACAGATTATACATGAATCTAATAATAGGCCTATACATGTGAGTAGAAATTACACACTCTGTATATTACACACATATTGGCAACACTGAATGACTATAATCATTCATGAATGCCGCGTCTGCAATTGTAGTTTAGTTACCCTGTAATTGTTATTTTTAACAACAAAAAACATCTGTTTTTGACTAAATTCTGTTTGTTTCTACCAAAAAAATGCGTGTGTTTCTTGGTGTTGCAATTTTGTTGTAGTCGTGCAAGTACCTTGTATAATTGTATCATGGTTCTTTAGTTAAATACATTGTTGTTGTTTCAAATGTAAGCGTGCGACAAGTCGAATGTTGTCGATATCGTGGGCTTGGCCGTAAGAGCCTTGACATAACTTTCAGCTTATTTCAAACAACTTTGGGTTGAAGTCTACTGAAGAAATCCTTAAAAAAACAAGCAAAACTTCCTGTTACTAGAGACATATTTTGAAATATTACTAAAAATACAGCAATATATACAGATTCAAGTTTTCTTATTTCGAGTAAATAAAAATTTTAAATTGGAATTGTGCATTTTTAAACTCATTTAAAATTTGATATACATAAATAATCGACTAATAGTTTTGAAGAATTTCCGCCGAAACTGAAGTTTAGCCAATAATTTTGATTCGGCTGGGCCGTCATTCTTTGCTTATTAAGTTCACAATAATCAACAACTTTGATTTTTTATGTCGTTATGCGTTTATAAATATTTTTAATCACAAAAAACAAGAAATCATCATTAAAAGACAGATACCGATTTCCGCTTGAATGTCATGTATGAAATATTGAAGTTATTTTTACCTAGCCTAATACCACTTTAGACACACAAAGTTTACTTTGCAAAGTCTTAATTCAGTTGGGAGAAAAAAAGAGAAAGCATTCCTACCTCTGTCTATCACACAGCTGAATTAAAACTTTGCAAAGTAAACTTTGGGTTTCTAAAAGGGGTATAACCAACTCTGGAGAGAACAATGGTTGATTGCACACAATCTCCATTGTACTCGTATTTGTTATCTATACTCCGAAAAAGTATTAAAAATAGTAATACCCGTTTTAGACACTGAAAGTTTAATTTGCAAAGTCTTAATTCAGCTGTGTGAAAGAACAAAGTCTTAATTAAGTAAACTTTGCGTGTCTAAAAGGGGTGTAGTAAAGTCTAGTTTTGTTAGTTGACGAAAAGTAACCGTTTGTTATTCAACATCACCGCATTGGAGGATACAAGTAAAAAATTCCGTTTTCTTTCCATTTGAAGGCAGTACAATCAAGCGCAAAGTTACTTGAAATATTTGATAAGCTGAATTTCCTCACACATATATATATATATATGCACACATATATGTACATATACATATATAGGATCGTTACCAGCCTTAATTAAAAATAGTAACAGTTTCGTAAAATGTTTATTATAAAATTTAAATTTATAAAATGCTTTCTTGTTTTCTTAGTGTTGTGTTTGCATTGTTTAGTTATACCCTGACGATTCAACAAACAGCTGACCTAAATTAATATGGCAAGTCGCAAGCAAAATGCAAGAAAGGTACGAAAGTACAGTGTTGCCATAAGATATAAGAGGAAAAGTGCTAGATTGCGGAAATTAAAGTGCTAAAATGTAATACAGCACACACAACAAAGTGCTAAAAAAATCAGTGAACATTTTTAGTTTTTCTAATTTCTTAAGTGGCCCATACACTTGCAGTATCATATATAATAGTCAAAGTGGTACAATACACTTTTTCTGGAAAAAATATTTTACAATATATACATAAATGTAACATTTTTAAACGTTACCTAGAATCACTCAAAGTGCTACATATTATATTACTACAATCGAAAAAAATTAGCTTCTTTTATTTACAACGGTTAAATTTATCATTAATGTACTTCATTCATTTTTAAGGCTATTTGAGGGGTTTTTCGCACACTAATATGATTTTTTAACACAATTGACATCACTAATTACGTATAAAAAAAATCAAAGCAGTCACAATATTTAAATAAATATTTATTTTCATTTTTATAATAATAATTTTTATATTTTGTGTTTAAGAAACCTTCTCTCGAAATTATAAACATGACACGCAAAATAAAACCTTTGTTACCACAGTTGGAAAAAAGGTCAGTGAGGTAAAATATGTAACATATTTAAATGTTTTTCATGCAACATATTCAGAAAAGAAATTAAAAAAAATAGCTTTGTAAAGAATTTAATTTCAATATTTCATGCATTGGTCCACAATGGGTTAAATAGAGTAGTGTTAAAAATATGACATATTTTTTGTAAGGAATTTTTTCTACAACATACTCGTAAATATTTCGTGCATGAAATTCTAAATGTGGCTCTTTATCTCAAATAAAATTTTCTGAAATTCAAGAAGATTGAAAAAATATGGCCCACAAAATCTCACTTGGTGATTATGAAACACAGTGGGGAAGAGTTTCTTTTATTAATTAGAACCAATATTTTGATAATGAAGCACCAAAAAGCCTGCACGAGTTCTCGCCTAGAATGTATGAATACGGCGATGCTGCTGGTACTTACTTCAAGGATGTGATATGTGTACTTAAATGCACATTTAAGTAAATGTTACTTTAGTTTTATCACAAGATTTAAATAATAATTTTTATCTTGGTGTTCAAGCTGAGTATATCCTACTTAGATTGATATTTTGGAATAAGTTATTTTGAAGCACTTTTGTACGCCATTATTTAAAAGTGCGTGAGACACATAAATAAAATAAAATAAGCTTTCAAATATATACAGCAAAAAAGGGAAAGCCAACTGGAATAGAAGAAGCAGATGAAAAATGCATACACAATTTGCAACAATTGCCGCAATATAATATCATCAATTTATATTAATTTTAAAAAATTAATGTAGACCTTGGCCCTTACTTTTATGTCTCACTGTACCCCATTTTTTTCGCCGCACCATTGGTGCTATGTTCAAGGTTTGAACGTTAGACGTTAACATTTTGTATGTTTTTTTAATGTTTGTACGCAAGGCATATCAAACAGGTACAAGCAAGGCGAATTGATATCTTGGGCAAGACGAATTCGCCTTGGGTACACGCATCAGGCATATTGCTCATCCGCTGATTTTTTGTTTACACGTTGATAACGAAGAATTCATTTGACAATTACTTTTATGCCTTGTTTGATGCATACAATTTTTTGACAATTACTTTGTAAAACTATGTGAGAAGCACAGAGTTGCACCTAATGCATGTACCTGTGGCAGTGATGAAATTTAAAGCGATTCATTGCGCGTATGGCAGCACTGTTACAAAAATTTACTTACAATCAAGGCATATCAAACAGGTACATGCGTCAGGCAAATTGCTTATCCGCTGATTTTTTGTTTACACGTTTATAACGAGGAATTCATTTGACAAATACTTTTGTGCCTTGTTTGATGCATACAATTTTTTGACAATTACTTTGTAAAACTATGTGAGAAGCACAGAGTTGCCACAGTGTTTTCTCTAATGCGTGTACCTGTAGTAAATGTGCCTTGCTTACAATCAAATTGTCTGGTAAGTTGAGCTGTAAGCAGGAAAGATGTATTGTGTCAGTGAAAAAGAATGAATGTATTGAGTTTTTCGAACTTGCACGTGCCTTTGTATATGCTAAGTTATCCTCTCGCTGCTTGGAAAAAGGGAGGAAATAAATAAAAATAAATAGCACAAAGGTCACCGAAAAAGGTTGGGATGTTGTAGTCAATTTAACTTGCACAATGTTACTAATGTGTCCTGGGAATATACTGCGTAATTCGAAACAAAAGAAAATGCTTTCGAATTTGTATGCTTATAGCAAAATGCTTTCGATTTTGTATGCTTATAGCATGTAAATTCGAAAGCATTTTCTTTCGTTTCGAATTACAGAGTAGACCCCCAGTATCTTCGAATTGAAATTATTAATTTCGTAATGGCTTTAAAGGGTTAAAAATAATTTAGCATTGTTGCTGGCAGCACCTATGAATCTCGGCAATTTTTGGCCGTTGCTACATCTGTCAATAAATTCATGGGATTGAAAAAAGTCAATGTTACACAAAATAGTATTTTATTTTATAACTCGGAGAGTAATTCTGTATTTCTTGTTCACGGTCGAACATTTTTTAGTGTAAACAAATCTAGTGAAAAATGTTTATATGGTAAAAATAGCCACAAATTTGAAAATAAGTAAAAAGTAATGAGTGAACTTAACGTATTGATTGTAAAAAATCATATTCCTAAAAACAAGAATTAAAAAGGTGATTAATCAATTTTTAATTTGGGGTGGAGAATACAAGTGCGTTTGTTATTTGTACGAGAGCGCAATGTATATGCTAGTGATGTCAAGGAATTTTTAATGAAGAATTCACCTCGTAAATCAAGGAGCTAAAAATATAGCTCATAATCTTTAGAATCACATTTCTAACCGTGGTCATACTGCCATTTACATTTAAATTTGTTTAAAATGATTGCTTGCCGATTGTCAAGGACCATTACCGCCCTTCTCCAAATTGAATTGCTCCACGTCTTCATACATGTACATGTATATTAACTGTTTGATTTCAAAATTCTTTAAAACAAATTATATACTAGAAAATGCACCAGGAATTCAAAATTATTTTTATCTTGCATTGACTATGGTATATGTCCACACAATAATTAAAACATCATGGGGTTTGTTTTCATCAATAGTTTTTATTGCAATTTTTTTTTGATGAATACAACGGAATCCGCCCATATTTTCTATATATGTACATATGTATGTACACATGTAAATACATACATATACTTTTTTAGGGAACAGACCAACATATTAAGTTTAAAAATACTTGCATATATGTTATATGTAAGAAAAAAGTTATATACATACTCACATATCGTTACGTAAAATGCAAATATCCTTAACTTTAACTCAGATTTTTTATAAATTGCATAGTATTTTACAAAAATACATGGGCACAATATACATACATATGTACATACATATGTACTTAAACTTGCCAGAAAACTAACTGCAAGTAATCAGGGGTGTTCTGTAAACCGTACGTTTTGAAATCGCCTAATTTCCAGGAAAGAACTTAATTAAAAAGGTGACTTGTTGCAGCTTTTTAATTGGTTTTAGTATTTTAGATGTTTAAGATATTTTATATGAACTGACCTGCGAATGCGCTAAGTCACGCACGATTTCAAATCGCGCGGTTTGCAGAACACCCCTGAATATCTGTGAAATGTTTGCAATGATAGTAATCACTTTCGTTTTTGCTAACTTCGGCCTTAACTCAAATAGTTGTAACTTTACAGGAGAAGGTAAAAACATATACATACTATATCGTCAACAACTACTAGATCATCATTTGAATCTGTCAAGCATGCCGACCACCGCTTAGTTGGAGCTGATATTATTACTATTATTGTAACTTTTTTTTTTAGTTTTTAATTATTATGTAAACGGCTGGGGAGCCATGAGACATAATGAAATCATTTATTGTTATATTTATACCATCGTCCTACATACATTTAAGAAATTTATTATTCGACATAAGTTAATTTTATTGTCTATATATTTCATTGGTGCTCATCCAAATCATCAGTAGACTTCAACCACATTTTGAACAGTCACAAACCTCTTATCTTATGCACAGTAGAGTTGTGCAGCTCATGAACGAACTAGTTCAATTGAGCGATTCACTTCACTGAGCGCTTTTAGTAGAGATGAGCAATTCGAAAAATGTTACTTTTTCACAGCGATTGCAAAATGTTCACCGTTTGTCGACAAAAATGGTCAAAGTGTCAAATTGTCTTTTCTGGCAACTATGTATAGCTCTCACATTTGTGTATTTGCAATTTTAATATTCTCAATATTTGGATGGGGTTGATCGCTCTTCTCAGTAGTATTTACCAAAATACCAATACTAATAAATACTTTTAAAATAGAAGAGCTGAAATTTGTTAAACCGTGATCACATTATGTATTTAAATTCCCGCACAAACACATGATATCCAATGACATGCCAATGTAAAAATCATGCATATTTCCCCTAAATCAAACCAGTTAGTTACGACTTGAACCCATTATTAAACCCCATTTTTATCATGTTTCTTTGCTGGGTATGAAAATACATATCGCTCATTTACTCAAACAACGTCATAAGTAAAAAAAACTTGTTTACCAGAAAATTTTTAAAGTTTTCAAGTTGTGTGTAACTTAATGGAAAAAGAAAATTTTGAGTTCCAGAGTTGGGTAAACAAAATATTCGTATGAAATTTTTACACAATATGAAGAACGATATGAGGATTAATTCTGCAAAATGGATTCGAAAATTACATTTTTGAATTATAACGTTGTATGGGTAAATGAGCGATATGTATTTACATATTAATGATATTTTGTTATTAAGCCAAGTTAAATTGTTAATTTTTTATTTTTTTAATAAAAGTATTTTTAAATAAAAACTAACCCTCTTAAACAAATTTTACTTATTTAAATTCGTAGTTTTCTCTTGACCGGACAGTCCCCTTGTACGGACACATTTCAATGGTCCCTTCAGTATCCGCTCAAGAGAGATTCCACTGTATATAGTAAAGCGCTTTCACTATGTCTGAATTAGCTGTTGCCTAAAAACTAATAACACCATTTTTTGAGGGCTCACAGATTTTCGAAATCTGTGGAGGCTCACAAAAAAATTGGTCACCAAAATCGCCAAACTGAGTATATGGTAGTACTATTGAACATATACTGTCAGGACCGTGCGGATTTTTTATTGTGGCACAGTGTAATTTAAATATTCATAAATTGCATATATGTATAATTTTAATTATCTTTTCTTCATAGAGCAAAAAGAACGGTGTATCTTACGGGGCCTAGGGCGACATCAAACACAAATGCGCCACTGGTTTTCATACAATACAAAAAATATAGGAATTCATAAGAAATATTTTTAATTTACAGGAGATATTCAAGAAATTTATTATTCGACATATTGTCATAATTATATTGTAAGTGAAATTTATTTGCTGGTGGTTAAGCGATGTCTATATGCATTTCATTGTTGCTTTAACAAATCGTCAGTAGACTTCAACCACACATTTTGAACAGTCACAAACCTCTTATCTTATGATCAAACTTCCAAAAACTATTTGAGAATTAACAAATAATAATATTTTTGAAAATCACAAAAGCAAAATAAGCGTAGTAGGTTTAGAAACTCATACAAAACCCAATGGTCCGTATATGTTTATATTTCCATGACTTAGGAAATTCTACATAAAAGGCTACACGATATTTTTCTGTGTAGAAATAAATGTAAATTTACAAACGTGAATTTCCGTAAGAACTTCGTACTGGGCTTAATAGCCGAAATAGGAACTTGGCCACATTTATGTGGCACGATCGAGCCATTACCACGTTGTGCTGAACGATAAATTGCATTGGTCACAACTTGTGACCATTTTAGCATTTTTGCAGTTAAATTTAGCATTTTTGTTGTTGATTTAGCTGCACAATTTTCGATTTAGCAGTTAGCATTTTCTTTAGCATTTTTTAATTATTCATTTAGCATTTTCTAGCAATAATCTACACAATTTTTAACAATATGATTTGTTAAATTTTCTGTATATTAGTAATTTTAACGTGTAAACAACAGGATGATGTATTTAATATGTAATAATCATTAATTATTCATTAATTTGAAATCCTTTCAATTTTGTAACATTGTACAAAGTACATAATTGTTAGTAAATATGTACAAATACACGCAAGCATATGATATTTAATTTAACGATTTCTTCAAAGTAACAATCACAATAGATTCAAAATGTTTAAGATCCCAGCAAAAAAATTCTGATTTGGAAGCACTAACAAATGAGGGAAGCAACCTATTGCTTATTTGATAACAAAAGCTTCGAAAAATGCATATGGGAAGCACAACGTAAGGCGGTCTCTCACCAATATTATATATTATTACTTCTGTGAAGCACTTTAGTAAGGCAAAAAGAAAAAAAAAATTCATGGATTTTTGGAAGCTAAATGTATTGCATCTAGCTGGCTCATCTCGAACAAAAAAAAAATGCCTTATTCATGCGCAACAGCAAGTGATTCTGTAAGATTGTCTCCCTTAAAAAAACGCTTCTGGTAAGCAGTAATTTTTGCTGGGATATGGCATGTTTGTAAGAACATTAGTCTGATAGCCTGTTTCTCTAAAATCAATAAATATATGTACATTAGAGCGACTCACCAAAAAAAGTGGTGGATGTACCCTCCTAAAATTTAAACTCCCTTCTAAGGGAACTTGAAGATAAGATGTTCAAGTGCGTAGCATACGCAGATGACATCGCAGTATTGGTATCGGGTAAACATCTACATACCTTATCTCAGAGATTACAGGAGGCACTAGGTACCATTAGTAGATGGAGTGTCAATAGTGGCCTGAATGTAAATCCGTTGAAAACGGATCTTGTACTTTTCTCGAGAAGATACAAGATTCCGCAATTCCAACTTCCAAGGTTAAATGGAATGGAACTTAAGTTGTCTGATTGTGCCAAATATCTTGGTATATATCTGGACTCCAAACTCTCATGGCAACGAAATGTCCAGGAAAGGGTAAACAAGGCTGCCATTGCTTTGTATGTATGTAAGAAGGCAATAGGGACTACATGGGGCTTAAGCCCTTGCAATTCCAAATGGCTCTTCAATACAGTGATCAAGCCAATATTAACATATGGCGCGTTAGTATGGTGGCCCGCAGTGCAGAAGGCCATCCATCGTGGAACCATTGAAAGGATTCTAAGATCTGCAGCCCTTGCTATTACGGGTGCACCACGGACCACTCCCTCCAAGGCGCTCTTCGTGATGATGCACTGGCTGCCAGGGGATCTCATGGTAAAGCAAATTGCTATGAACTCTGTAACTAGATTACAGTCGGCAAATGCGTGGAAAAAGCTGACTTGCGGTCATTCTATAATAGGAGATCAGTTGAATGATCTACCGGCCAATATAGACTACCGATCACCCATACCTCTGCCTGACAATAGATTCAAATCTAACACATCGGGCGCATCCAACTCGTCTATAGGGGCAGAGGGGGATGTGCTCGAGGTGTATACGGACGGATCGAAGTCACACAGGGGCGTGGGTGGGGGAATCTTTATTCCTCGCTTTCAAAAGAGGATAAGCTTCAAGCTGGACAGTAGGTGTAGTATACTACAGGCTGAAATCTCAGCGATAAGTAGAGCGGTTAAATGGTTGAGGTATTATAGGATATACAACTGGGATATCCGTATATTCACGGACAGCAAAGCTGCCATTAAAAACATTGCGGGCGTCTTTACGACATCGAATCTGGTATATGACTGCCGAATCTCTCTTAACAAACTGGGAATGCATGCTGACCTGGAGCTACAATGGATTCCAGGACATGCGAATAGTGTTGGTAACAATATTGCGGATGAGCTGGCTAAGGCTGGAGCTCAAATGCAGGATGAGGACATTGATAGGTTAGTAGGTGTTCCGATGAATTGCTGTAAAATGCAAATACAGCAGAACCTTTTCAGGGTTGCACAGGCTAGATGGTTACATGAGGTCACATGCTCAACCTCTAGAATGACATGGCCCTGTTATGATATGAGGAGGTCCGCAATATTGGTGAGGATTCCAAGAGGACAACTTCGTAATTTGGTCGCAGTCCTTACAGGACATTGCTACATAGGCATACATGCTGGTAGATTGAATCTACCTTATAATGATTTCTGCAGAAGCTGTCAGGACGAGGAAGAGGAGGAAACTGCTGAGCATTTTCTCTGTCATTGCCCAGCACTTGCGGAGGTGCGTTCACTCCACATGGGGGCTCCGATACTGCAAGGTTTGGAGAGTCTGTCGGAATGTGAAATCGGTAGTGTGAATTCATTCATACGCCTTTCGGGTTGGTTTCAGCTGAATACGGATAGTGTATAGGATAAATGAGGATGGGCAGCCCACCTCAATCCGCCCAGGCAGCACAACGGGACCTCTAAGGACCCAAGTGGGCTGGTTTACTATAAATCGGCAGCCTGTTATAACCTAACCTAACCTAACCCTCCTAAAAATTAACCTTAGACTTTTTTAAGATGACATTTAAAATATTTCGGCTCTAGCTTTGACCTCTCGTGAGCTGGACCATTTTAATTATTGTTAATTTGAGAATCTGTTTCCTTACCAACATATACAATATGGGTATCATAAGAAAGGTTTTTTTAAGGCGCGTCCAACTGTATATACGATTTGTCCAAGGACGATCATCCATGTCCTTTTTTTAAAGATATTCTGTAAAAAATAACGGTTTTTGAATTTTTTGTTCGGGGTTGTTTGTAATAAAAATGCCAAATTAACATATTTTAATCTTTAGTATATATGAAGAAAATTTTATTCATGTCAGAACCATGGATGGAAATCATGATACAATTGTACTTTTTCTAATGTATTTTGGATAATATTGTTTGCTAACATTTTAAATTTCAAAATTTTTACAAATCGACATTTAATATGAAATACTTTACACAGCTTCATGTATTATTTACTATTTTTTATTCATTTTTCATTATTTTTTTATTCTATTCTATTAACAAATACAAAAAACCCATTTTCCACCAAATCAAATCAAATATGATAAACAAACAAATTCTTTCACAATAAAATTGCATTTATGTGGCTTAATGAAAGAAAAACAATAAATTATGAAAATAAGCTTTCTTTTTACATACGTATACATCCTTTTTCAATAAAGAAATTCAAATTTTTGAGTTTTCCTTTTTCAGATATTTTTGAAATAATTAATTTGAAAACAAAACGCAAAACAGCTGTTTGAATAATTATTGCAAGTAAAAATTTTACTTGTAAAAACTTGCAAGAATTTTTCTGTCTCTTAATTTTTTACGCTCTTTCGACGCTCTCTCGTTGAAAATATTTTGGGTTAATGAACGCTTTCTAGTAACAATTGTTACAAACTTGTAAAAATTTTTAGTAAATGAACACAACTAACATATGTATGTTAGTAAAATACAGTAAATGAGTAGTTACTGCAAAATTTTTAAAATTTACTCTCAAAAAGAGATGTTGCCGAAAAAAGTACGCGAACGGAAAAATAGTAAAAAATTAGTACGATTAAAGAAACAGCTGACTCCAACTCCACATAATGTTGAAAAGTATATAAGCTATATTCATATATATTCAACTCTTTTAATTATTGGTACTCGATACAATATTTTATAATACGAACAGTCTAAGAATAAATTTTGTAATTTATTTCGTGTAATATTTGTAATTAATTTCTTTTGATTTCCTTGTTTTGCTGTTGGTTAAATAAATAAAAATTACATGACTATTTGTTAATGTTACTGATTACCTTAAAAGCAAGTGCAATACTAAGTAACCAGATACTTTACAGTTTTACAACTCTGAGAAACTGAAATAATTTGCAAAACAAAAGGATTAATAAAATAGTTTAGAAAATATGTATGTATATTAAAAGTTTTATTATTATGCTTTATATATTAATTATTTTTTAATGACTTTCACAATTTTTGTTTGCCTTTTCTAAAATGTTTACACTTTTCGTTTGCTTACTAATTTTGTTTGTTTACTTTTTGAATCATATGTTTTTGTCTTACTAAACTTTACCACGAAAAATTTCTGCATTAAAAATTTGCAAAATACTCAGTCAAGAACTGTCACTTTACTCTCTCAATTTGTGTTCTCATTTATTGTATTCTTGGGCAAACGAACGTAATTTAGTAAAATGCAGTAAAGTTTAGTAAAAATACTATTAATTTCTGATGTTGGTGGTGTGTAATTTACTATCGATAGAGACTAAAAAATATCGATTGTTTTCAAGTATTAATCGATTCCAGAATAAGAACATCGATATTCACAAAAAACAATAACTATCGATACACACATGCATATAATTACCAGTAGAGTTCATCTTTTATTTTTATTATTATTTATTTTTTTCTTGAGTTATGGAAACATGTATAATAAAATGAGTTTTTTTTAAATGTCTTTGCAGGGCTTCATTTAAAAAGAACTGTATTAAACTCAATTTGAAGCTTTTATTATAACTGCTTCACGATTTCTCTGCCATTATCCAGTAAGAAGGTAATAAAAGCTGTGCATTAACATTTTTACAATAGATAGGAATTAGGCTTATAATAAATAGTATTCTTTCCCTCTACAATATTGAAATTTTAAAAATTTTATTTTGCAGTATTAACTATGGCTGATGATGAGATTTTATTTGACGATGTTTATGAACTATGTGAAGTTATTGGCAAGTAAGTTAAAGCAAAAAAAAAAAAAAAGATACACAACTACATACATATGTACATATGTATACCAAACTTGTGCAGATTCAAATTTCAATTTTAATTACATGTAATTTTTCAATAATAATTACAAAAACGTAATTGTAATTGAAAAAGTTTTAATTAAAATTAGAAAATGCAAATGTAATTGTAATTGGAAATATATCATCCAATTCCAATAATTTTTTTCAATTATATGTAATTGTAATTAAGCAAAGAATTTATTATTATTTCATAAAATTCAACAACATTTTTGTGAAACTAACAACAATTATATTCGCATAATTAAATAATCTCCTTTATTCTGCGTTTCGATTACATTCCCTCATTCAGTTATGCACGGATCGATAAAAGGTATTCTGCAAAAAAAAAACTGAATCGAAAGAAAAAGAAGAAGCGTAGAGTATATTTAAACTATCTGCTTTCCAATGAAACGTGTGAAATAGGAACAGATAAATAAGTAATTTAGTGCAAAAAAATCGATTTAATAATTAAATATTCAAACCGGTCGTTTTGCAAAGGTGTGATGAATTCGGATCTATTTTAAATATAATTTTAAAGCTAATCTTAAACTATTGACTTAAAAAAAAACACACTAGAAAAAAAAATTTAAACAATATTTGTGAAAAAAATTGTCAAAAATTATTGCAAAAACTTAAAAATAAAATTTAAAATGAGTGACAAAATGACTATAGAAAACACACCACACCTTTTATAGTTTTCAAATTGGTTTTGTGTCTAAATCGTTTTTCATCACATACTCAATTGTTTAAACTTTCGATTTTCTTTTGTAGTGTAAGTGTTGCTTAACTTCATACATTTAAATTTATAAATGGTGGATTTCCAAATTTTTTCTTAATAACAAAATTATTTAATGATGTATTCGAATAGGATTGTCATTATCATTTTTGAAGTTTATTGTTAATTGTAATTGATTATTTTTGTAATAAATAAAAAAGTAATTATTACATAAATTTTCTACAATTACTTGATAAATGAATTATTTTTCGAATTACATGTAATTTTTTGTAATTGGTTTTTTCAATTGAAATTACATGAAATTGTAACTTAATTTTCCTCAATTACAATTACATGTAACTGCAATTACATGCAATTGTAATTGACAATTGCTTTGAAATTTAATTGCTTTTTCTCATTTTCAAATACAACAAAATATAGTTGTAATTGAAAACTTTCAATTACAAAAATTTTGTAATCGATTACAAAATATAATCATTACAGCCCATGCCTGATGTATACATACATATTACATAAAATGTATAAATACATATGTAAATAAATATCTGTTAATTGTTAAAATATGTTTGCCGTTCCAGAGGACCATTTTCGATTGTTAGACGTTGTATACATAGGGAATCTAATCAACAGTTTGCTGTTAAAATAGTTGATGTAGCTAAATTTACAGCGAGTCCTGGACTAAGCACAGCAGGTAAGAATACATTACGATACAATCCCCTTTATCGTATTTCTGCTTCGACTATGACGTTTTTGTAATGGATTAAAGAACCAGAATGTCGTAGTTGATGTCGATATACGCCCACCACTGCAAGGCCCAATAGCATAATTTTTCCTTTATCATAATCTGGAATTATTTGAATAGTTTCTTTCTGTCCTTTATTGCAACATAGTCTCAAATTTGTAATTAATGATGCAGAAAAATTCATTATATCGAATTTGGTCTTCTACACTCACCTCTTGAGGAATGAAAATTGTTTCATATCTGTAAATTTAAAACTTTTCTGCAAAATTGGCTTTTTTGGTTAATGAATATATTGTAATAAAGGAACGATACATATGTACGTATGTATAGTACATATATGCATACAATTGTTACATTAAGTCGCGTTTTACCAAAGCAAACTGATAACCACAGGCGATCTTATTATAAAAAAGATATATTGTTAGACTTCAAAAATTCTTCAGCATGTAGTGAAGATGCTAAATTTCTAATTACCGTCTACTTCTCGTTTTACTTTTGTCAAATTTCGAACTGAAAATATTCTTTTCACAATTAATGAAGCGTGCAAAATAGAAAGAATACCTTGAACGATTCGATGAATATTACTACAAACTTGTTCGTTGAAACTATTTGTTACGATATCGGAGAATCTTTCCAAAACTCTCTCACACTTAAGTTCAAAGTATGTTTATATCAAGTAGATGCAACTGAAATTAATTATAATTATAATAGCGAAAAAATCCTGACGACTCTCATTGACCTTATGCTGAACCTTGCTTAAGTCCTAATTTACACTATGCAAGTCTTATTGCTAAGCTGATTAGTTTGTTAGGAAAGAGGGCCGAGGGGAAAAGAAACGTTACTGTTCCCCTCGTCTCTCTCTCCGTCAAACTAATCAGCTTAGCAATAAGACTTGCATAGTGTAAATATGGACTAAGTTTACAACTTTGTGTTGGAAAACTGAGTTTTTGGTTATTAATAGTTCAACTTCATTAGCGCGATAAGTTTCTTCCGTTGGAAGATAGTGTGTATTTAGATCTATATTATCAACGTGATCATCATCGATATATTATTTGATTCAAAAATGTCGACACAAATGACGAAATAAAAAGGAAAGTCTCCTTAAAATTAAATGTACGCCTACATTTTCTGATTCCGTTTCAACATAAATATCATTTATTATTTTAAGAAGATAAGATAAAAACAAAAATACATCTTACTTATATCATACATCAAACTATTTCATATAAATTAAGTTTTATCATTGCATCCCACTGTTCAAGGATTCTATCTACAACAGGTGGTGAGACCACGAACGTTTTCGGGAATACTTAAAAATAAGATGAAGTTCTGAAAAATTAATTTATTCCTACTAAGCTTTCAATACTTGTGCCAAAAATGGCACAATTGAACCACATTTCCCATCACTGTCGTGCATATGAGTGTTTACAAGCGATCTCGCGAAGACTTCTTGTTCGTAACAAACACTGAAAAGAAACAGTGTTGATGCGTGTACGAGGTCTGAACAAAAAATAACCGCTATTTTCAAATTTCGTGAGTTAAGTATGTTCGATTTTCGCATTTTTTTTTTCTGTTATGTTGGTACACATGTCGGTTATATATGTTAGCAATATCAGCCATTCGTTTTCAATTCAAATGAATTTGTCAAATGAATTGCAATTCGTTTCTAATTCAAATGAGTTTGTCAAAATGAATTGCAATTCATTTTTTAAATTCATTTGAATTGAATTGATTTTGAATTCATTAAAATGAATTGCAAAAATGAATTGCAATTCAAATGAATGAAATCAAAAATGAGTTGCAATCAATCAAATTCAAAAACAGATCTATTGGAATGAAAAATGGAAATTTCTCCCACCAAAATTAAAATATTCAGTACAAAAATTTAAAAACCTTGTCCTGGATCTGCGCCTGATCAAAGAAAACATGGTGTATGGAGTTTGTTTCTTACTTATCGGGAAGAAGACAGTTGTGCAAAAAACAACGGACTCACATCTGTATCATTTATGAGTTTTTAATTGTATTAATTAATTTGAGTGGAAAAACTTAATTGATATTATCAAATTGTTTATAGGTGAAAATTTAATTAATTTTTTAATTAATATTACAAATATTTTAATTAATATTACAAACTCATTCATATTACTTTTTTGTGTGTAGTTGTAAATGAGTTAGCAAAAAGTTACCTTGTTTTGATCTAGCTAATAAAAATCCCACTGGGTTTAAGAAGCAAGCGCACACAACTAATGTCAATGCATGTGTGCGTTTGTATGTAAAAGAAGGAATACGGATGCCTTCTAAAAGGCCTCTATACTCCTTCTTTTGGATGTACATCCATCCCATATTCATATCTTTTTTACACACGTTGTCATTGCGAGGTAGGCCTTTCGTTCTCGCTTCTTTCGCAGATATTCTAAAAGGCCTTCAAAGGAATGGCTCTTTAAAGGCCTTCCATGGAATGGCTGTTAAAAGGCCTTCAAATAAAGGTCATATTAAGAGGGTTTTAATAAAAGTTTTCAACTGCTTGGGCAGTGTTGAAATACAAGTAAAATAGTTGTCAAAATATAGTTTTTATATGTATATAAAATATTTTCTCAACTGTTTTACTTGTATTACAGCACTTGTAAGTTTTGAGAGACAGGTACGAAGTATTCAATATACACATCCATACATACATATAGTGTTTTGACGTTTATTTTGTGATCAAAAGGACCGAACATATTGAAAGGAAACTTCTGAAAATAACAAGAACCCACATATTATTTATATCATACATAATATTGATCGAACAAAACAACTGTCTTATTCAACGTACAAAACTCAACTAAAATGATTTACGCTTTCTTTTCCTTAATCGTTCTGTATTTGGTATTTTTATATGGAATTTTGTTTCTTATAACGGCATCTCAATTCTTTTGCTTTTGGTTTGGCAAAAAAAAAGCAAAACATAATACTTTACTCCTTCTGTTCTCCCTTCTTCGGCTCTTTTTTTTACTAAAGAGCCGAAGTCTTCTATGAGGCCTTCTTCAGAAGTTACATAAGAATGTTAACTGAGTCAAAAACATGAATTCGTTTGCTTTTGTTTTGGCAAAATAACAAAACAAAAAATGTTACTCCTCTTCTCCCTTCTCTTAGAAGGGAATATGGAATGTGTACCTTATCTTTTATGCTGAAAGCCGATGCCTTCTATAAGGCATTCTTTAGCAGTTTGATAAGAATGGTAATGGAGACGAAAAAATTCCTGAGTAAGAAGGTCTTCTGAGTTTTACCGCTGGGAACATACTCACAACGTGTGTGCGTATGTACATTCATGACGTTTGTATACATGCCCATGCGTATGAAAAAGCAAGCATCACAAATTCTTCCCTCACGAAGATTACAATTACAATTGCAATTAATTATTAATACATTTTTCAATTATTTGCTCTTTTTTTAAGCGACGTTTTCATTTACTTCTGCTGCTCATTTTACCTTTCTAAAAAAACGCACTTTTTTCAATTGTAACTGACGCCAACACAAAATCAAAATAACTACAGTATAAAATAATTCTTTCCATGTTGATTTTCTTTGAAATAGCAGCACAGTTTTTGTTCACTCGCAAAAAATTTTTTTGAGGTTAAAGGAATTAACAAATCCATGAGTCAGGGAGTCAAAAGGCGAACTCTTGCATTACTTGTGGGAACTGTAGTAGGTAGTAAATTTTTCGTTAGGGTAATACGATAACGACGAGCCATAACGCATGCAAGCAAAGCAACTGTCACCAATTAACTGAACATTCAAAATGCCCTAAATTGTCGGCATAAGTGAGAGACATGACTACCAACATAACGCCACAAAAAAATCAAAATTCGAATATAAGTAACCCGCGAAAATTCAAAATTCGCGATGTGCTTTGAACAAACCTCGCACATGCCACGAGAATACGAGTTCATTTAAAAAACCCTTAATTATGAAAGTGGTCTAAGTTACATGCATTTTCGCTTCGAAATATTAAATAAATATTGAAAAAATTTTAATAAATATTTAACAAATATTAAATAAATTTATATTAATCGAGATCAGTACAACTCTAAATCAAAATGTTGTATAATATAAAAATATTTTTTGATTTTTTCAAATGTAATCTACTAAATATATCGACCAAAGAAATATATGACTTAGACCACTTTCATAATTAAGGGCACATATATTATATAGTATGTACGACTGTGCATATATGTACTAAACATAAAAAAATAAAAAATTATTCTAGTTTGTTTTTGTGCCCGACTTTCAGGTTTACAATTTTACAAATTTATTTGTATGAATACAAATGAGATATTTTGCTAGTTTAAACATTTTTCTGACTTTCTCTTGCATCCATCTAAAAAGCTTTCAAAAATGAACATAAGTTTCTTGTTCGTCAAAATGAAAAATAACTTCAATGAAAAATAGCCACAAGCAAAAAGCGAAAAATCATACCAATCAATATGTAGTAATCATATCTGCTTGAAGAATAATTGTAGAAATAAAAATTAAATAATGAAATTTTTCAATTCAGTCAAATTCTCAAAGAATTTGTTTCTCGGGAAAAAAGTTCTTTTTTGAGAATAAATTCCTCCGTGGGAATCAAAAACAAGGGAAATAAAATATACGGAGTCAGCTGTTTTGCTCAGAACATAATTATTTTTTAAAAAATCGTTTATTTAATTTCTTTTTTGAAGACATACGTCGATTAAAATAAATAATGTTGTTTTTCGAAGAGTAAATATTAATGGGTTGTTAAGAGAAGCAATTTATTGTTTTAAATGTCTAAAAATAAATTTTATTTTATGGTAAATACAGGGTTGTCAGATTTTTTCTGACCTATTTCGCCAAATTGATTTTTAGTTTAGTAGTTTTTCTTAATAAATATTTGATAATAAATTTGATTTTACATAACACTTTTTTTATTATAAATTTTTATAAAAAAATCTAATTTAAATTTAGTAAAAAATCGTCAAAAGTAGAAATAAAGTCGCCAAAAATTATTTGTTTTAAACTTTTCTCATCCAAACTCAAAATTAATTAATTAATATAATTAATATAAAAAAAATTATGAAAATCAAGTTCTAATTTCTTGCAGACGAGTTTTGGCAGGATATATTTTTTTAAACTACTCCTTCAACGAACTTATTTTGCTGAATTACAAAATTTTTAATTTCAGTTTTGTTAAAAATAGCCGAAAAATCGCCAACAAATTTATTTATCTCCAGAAAAATCGCCATGTCGCCAAACCAAAAATTTGACGCCAAACAAGTTGAAAAATCGTCACGTTTGGCGAGAAATGGCCATATCTGACAGCCCTGGGTACATACTCTCAAAATTGATAAAACAATTAGAATTTTTTTTAGTTAACCAGCGTCTATATGCATTTCGTTCCTGATTAACGAATTCATCAGTAGACTTCAACCCAGAAATGTTTGAAACGAGTTAAAAAACTTCGAGTGCTTATACATATTAAGATTCTTAATACGTTATTGAGAATCACATATGTACATACTCGTACATATGTATGTATGTATGTATGTATACACATAGCCCAGAAAGTATGCGTTCACCTTAATAATATTTCAAGTGATTTGAACTTTTAATCTCTTAGATTTACTATCATCCAAAAATTTTACTTGTCTCCAAAACTAAGGAGGCCGATTTATATAGGCGTGAGCAAACTGGATACGCTTTCTTCTGTTCACATTATAAATGTATGGTTTTTTACGGGCAACCCTACCATGATATCCTGCTTTCTGTAAAAATTGTCTGCCTGTTTCTGCACAAACTTTCTTATTAAAGGACTGACCGACGTGTCCAATAATATTTTTGGAAGTAATACGGGTATTACTCTTTGTCATATCAACTATCCGGATCGCGGAGTAGAAGCTAATATAAATGTTATCTCAATAGTTTTATAAATTTTTGGAAAGATATTGCCTTCTTCCTGCATTTTTTAATTATTTTTCTTTCTGAAACACTGACTTCTTTACCTTTGGCTTCCATATTCGAAAATCTATATTTGCTTGTAAATAAAATGTACCTCCAACCTCATCGAACGATTATTTAAATTATAAAAAATAAAACTAAAGCAAAAATGGATCCAGAAATTCTTAAAAAGTAACGGCATTGTTAACATAAACAAAGTGTGCGCAGACTTTTTGGTGCCCAGATGTACGTATTGTTAATACAAAGTCCTGTTGTAGGAAAACTGAAGAGATGAATTTAGTTTTTGTTTTTGTTTTTTTAGCCACGAGCCGTGTTGCCATAAACGTAGCGACTTTTTTTTTCAAAATCCCCTTTTTTGTGCCACTTTTTTATTTTAAATCCCCTTTTTGTGCCACTTTTTTAAATTTCTCAACGGTAACGCTGCTGCTCAACTGTTTAAAAAACTGCAAAAAACAGATAAATCTACACATTTGGCAACGCTGGCTACGAGTATATCTTAAAAGTAGAAAATACATACAAAACATTTGTGTTAGGTACAGAAAAAAATACACAAAATTACTGGATATATCCATGTGCACATTTTGAAAGAACCTTTTCCCATTAAAAAATCCCAATGCAGTAATAAATTTTATTAATATAATATTGTTATCAGTCGTTAAGCAGCTCTGGGCTGAAGAACGGCCCTCGCGTCATCGTAATTATTGGCCCTTGTTATGAACAACTCTCGATCTTCGACTGTAGTCGAAAGTGCTGATCGAACGAATTTTCATTTGGTATTATGACGAGCATTCGACAAAGAACGTCGTTATTGTGAATAAAATCGACAAAAATAGCTTCCCATTTGTGTTTTTATATGTACTTAAAAATAAACATTGTTTGACACTTAGATTTTTAAAAAAAATTTTCATATTAAAATACTTCATCGAAAGTTAAATTCTGTTCGATAGAAAATTCGTTGCTCAGCGAAATTTTCGGTGCTCATAATATCTGTCGCAATAAATAATAATGGCTTAAGTTGACATTCTTCAAGATCTATCACTCAGCTAAATTTCAATTATAAAATGTTATTATGAATAAAACTATACGCACTTATATTTTAACTTAAGTCTTCTTGAAAAATAGTACATAATTAATTTCAATTTAATCTTAACTCAACTTAATTTTTTTTAGGTAGCTACACTAATATTAAAATGTTTGAGCGTTATAACTTGTATACACTTAAGTTCAATAACTAACAGCCCATTCAAATTATTTCTCATGAAAAGGAAACCTTATATTTAACTAAGCTTTTAAAAAAATTATCTTATCTCAGGTTTTCCGCATTTTTCAATTTAACCGAAAGCACTTATCTCGACTTACTACCAATACAAATTATTTTGCCTTACAATATAGTAGCTTAAGTTCACTTTAGTTTTTATTTTTCTGTAAATGGATATTTTCATAACATCTTAACTAAAAAACAACGGGTATTAACTAATAAAACGTTTTGCTCTAAATAAATATGCATCTTCTTCGGTGGCTAAAAGTTTTATATAAAACCCAAACACAATTTATTTTAGACAAAACCCTTAATATCTCAAAAAAAGAAAATTCGACTTAAGCCATTATTATTTATTGCCACAGATATGAATTTAACAATCTATTTTCGATGTTCGATACCCAGCGAAGATCGAAAATCGAATGCAACTCATAATAGGGCCTATTTCTTAAGTGCGGGCAGGCTTGTGTGTGCAGCGATGCCAATTTAGCGCGTTTCGCGCTAGATTTAACGCGTTTTAACTATGCTAAACGCGCTTTTTTTCGTCTTAGCGCGTTTACTAAAAAAAGCGCTAAATTAGCGCGTTTTGAACAAAGTTATCAGCACTTCAGTTCAATATATTTTTTTACTTTTTTTGCATAAATTTAACAATTTCCTAGTATTCAAAACTCATAATATTTTCTAAATTGGTTAATGATTCAGCTGTCGCAAATAAAATTCCCTTGATTGTGATTAGAATTAAAAACGCATTTTAATACTGTAAATGGCAAACATTTTGAAATTTCACTACTAAAAATATGTACTCGTGACAAAAAAATTTATATTACTTATGAAGCATCTATTCTAGTTGAAGTACAAAAGGCATTTGAATCGCAAAACTATTCGACAATTTATATAAGTTGTTACAAAATTTGGCAAATAAAATTATTATTATTATTATTATTTGGAAGCAATTCTGGTTCTGTGTTGAATGATTTAAAAGAATGAAAAGAGCTACTAAAAAAATTAATTGTATTTACTAATGCACATGTACATACATCGAATTTTATTAAAATTTAATTTAGCGCGTAGGAAAATAGCGCGTTTGGGCTATAAATAGTTGAGAATGCTGTAACTTAGCGCGTTCTAGCGCGTTTTGCGAAGGGGAACAGCGCGTTTGGGTTATAAATAGTTGGCATCGCTGTGTGTGTGTTGTTTGGCATTCGAGAGTTTTTCGTCTCGCGCGCACTGGTTGACTGATCTGCCATGGATAACCGTATAATCTTGCGGTCCTTTTGCTACTTCCTATGTGAAGGCATAGCTCGTGTATAGTCAGTCACAACAACTTTTTTAAAATACTCTTAATAACATCTTGGGCATATGGTTTACTTACCCCGCCCATATTTGTGTAACAATACTTTGCAAATTTATTTTGTAAAATATTTATGAAATAAATAATTAATATTGTTAATAATTAACTACTAATACCCAGTTTTCCTCTTCGAATCTTTTTCCGCTCTGCAGTTGGCAAAATGGAGGTAATTTTATTCATAATAGGACAAAAGGGGAAAGTTAGAAATCTCACGCGGAATTTTTTTTTCTAATTGTGCTGATTAAAAATAATTGCAATTTTTTATTAATTTTCCTATAATCGGGGCCATTTTTGATTTGGGATTATTTTTCATTTTCACACATACATATGTATGTACATATATGTATGTAAATACGCATCTGGATATGTATGTACATATGTATTTATATTTCGAATTGGAACCTGAAAGTAGGGCAGAACTGTATATTGGCCTTTAGTACCAAATTAATGCTTACTTAAAGCTGATGTTATAAATTTATATAGAACAATATACAATTATTGCAGATTTGAAACGTGAAGCTACAATATGTCATATGCTTAAACATCCACATATAGTGGAACTTTTAGAGACTTATAGTTCGGAAGGCATGCTCTATATGGTATTCGAGTTGTAAGTTGTTATTAATAAATTATTTACTTTTGTAACTTAAGAATATAGTAAAAATAACTCTCTCCTGGAAGTATGGAAGGTTCTGACTTGTGCTTTGAGGTGGTACGAAGAGCTGTTGCAGGATTCGTTTATAGTGAAGCTGTTGCTTGGTAAGTAAAAACTTTAAACTAAATATGAGTGTACATTAGTGGGTTCCAAAAAAATAATTTTTTATTTTCATGGTTGCTAAGCATAATTTGAAAGCTTATAGGGTCAAGTAATTTTGGGATTTTTTTAGATTTTTCGGAAAAACGCCGAATTTTCCGGCCGATTTTGCGTTTTCTTCATTACTCTAGCAAGAACCACGACTCTGTTAAATTTTGAGGAAACAATTTAAAAGCAAAATGTCAAAGCTTCATTTTTATGTGCAAAAACTATAAGTTTTTTGCAATGAATTTGCTCATTTAGGTAGCCCATATAACAATTTTTTGTAATTTTTCTATAAATTTTGTAAATAGCGCTTTATTACTTAAAATTTGTATAAAAGAAGAAAAAAAGAAAATAATTTTTGAATTTGTTCTTACCGTTCCTGAATTATACCGGATTTAAGGTTTGTACCCGATGAATATTAAAATTTGAAATGTTTTTGCTTTGTAGTCAGCTGGCCGATGAATCAAATAAAAAAAATCGATTTGTGCATATAAAAGTTTTCGTTTGCGAAACACATCGCGAAATTATTTGCAAATATCTTGTAGTAAGACTGTTTTTTACTGCATTCGTAAGTCTTTCTTATAATGGAGTATGCATTTGAAGTGTGTGGCTTGTGTGAAAAATTATACCGCCAAACCGCCGACAAAAATGTAAATACTGCAAAGTTTTTTTATAATTACATCTAATCGAAAAATATACTATCACAAAGAACGCCAGCATAATAGCAAACATTTTTAAAGATTTGTAGAAAACAGATCAATAGGTCCGTAACATTTCTCATGAAATCGTAAAATTGCACAAAGTTCAACATTTACATGTGTGAAAAGGTCTGGCTTTGGCTAATACTTACATCACTGTAACAGCTTCTGAAACTGATTTTCAGAATTTATTACATAATTTATTGCACCACAAAACTACATCGTAAGAACAAACAAAAGGTTTCATTTTGTTTATTTGTTAGATATACACATAAACTGTGTACAAAGCTGAAAAAGAGTATAATACCTAATTTACATTAAGCATTTTTTTTAATGAAATTTCATGAATTTTGTTGCACACAACTTTTCCTATTTGCTAATTGCAGTGCTATAGAAGATAATTTTATATAAAAAAGGACGTAGAATGAATCTATGATGAATTTTTTTCAACTTTTTTGATTAGTTGTTCCTACAGGCCTCCTATTGACGAATGAAAAATTTTCATGCAACTAATTTCATGAAAAAAAAAAAATGCTTAATGTAAATTAGGGCCCAATTCATACGAGGATTTAAAAATTTTGTTTTATTTTAAATTCTCTGTAAAAGTTGCTTCCAAAAACATTTTACATTCGTACGATGATTTTTTCCACGTCTCTAGTTTTGATTTCTTTGCCTTCAAAAATCGTATCAGTGTTGCCAGTAGATTTAAAAAAAATCCGTTTTCCTTACGAAAATCTACAAATTTATTAATATAATTTAAAGAAATATAAATTAAAAACATTTAAGGCCTTATTCAGAAAAAAATCATTTTGCATTACAAATCGCTTAGCAAACAAATATTCATAAAAAATTTGTTTTGTAAACCTTTTGTAACCAAAATTATTTCTCCTGAGTACAAAAGCAGTTATTAGTAGGTTACTTAAAGCTTGACATATGTAATTCTTTTGTATTAAATTATTTAAAGTGACTGCTTCTGCATTCGAAACTAATGCACACTTTTCTAAAGTTTTTTTCAGAAACATACAGCTGCATATATTTGGGGTTTCTCCACTCATGGAGTAATATCTTTAATTATTAAATCATTGTTTAATAGATGCTCATTTTGCACTTCTGATGCTTGCCATTAGAAGAACAGGGGGAAGATCTGCACTGCGACACCAAAATAATTAAATAACTATATGTGTAATTGCGAACTAATACAAATTTTTAAAAGGTTTATGAGCAAAAAATATATTTTGAGTATAATTATTTTTTACATTTTTGCACACAAAATGCAATCTGAGAATAAAAAATACATACCTACATTTTGGTCAAAATAAAATATTTGTCCGATATTCCCACACTCCTATATTAGTGACAAAAACTATTGTCATTGAATGAAAAAAAAAAAAAAAAAATAAAAATCGCGTTTCAAAAAAACATTGAAAAATCAACGTGTAAATTACGTGTAGGTATAATACCATGTTCACACTTACGTGCTTAACGCCTCATTCGTGTTTAAGAGCTTAAACACGACGGTTTTGAGATGTTTTTACTATAGATTGGCTTCTTTTGTTAAACATCTCAAATGAAGTGTTTAAGATTTAAACACTTCCTTAAACACGTAAATGGAGTATGTTCTGTCCGTTTTTTGATAACTCTGGCAACTTTGTGCTGTTATTAAACAAGTAATTAGTTACTAAACCAATAAAAAACCATAATTGTTCGTAATTTTTTACAAATACAATAATTTATTGACAAAACGTCGAGCTTAAACATCTCAAAAGTAATGTGAACGGTTGTGTTTAGTTTTTTAAAACACTTGCCTTAAACACGTTTAATACCATAAGTGTGAACATAGTATAACTCAGGAACGGTAAGAGTAAATTCAAATATAATTGTTTCTAAATTACTTATAAATAATTGACGTTTCAAAATACATCCCAAAAATCTGAAAATACTTTACCCTATAAGCTTTCAAATTATGCTTGAGCTCCACAAAAAATATTTTTTGGCACAACTTAGTGTATCTACATGTGTCTGAATGCATGCACATTACAGCGACTCACTTCAAAAAAAGTTTTTGTTACCCCTCTCAAATCAAAAAATTAAAGTTCGCTCTTTTTAATGAGGATTCCCAAAATATTTGAGGGGTCTAGCGATGACCGTTCGTGAGCTGGACCATGTCTAAAAAAGGTCTATTTTGAAGTTTTTTTGTTGCATATTTTGGTATTTTCTCCCAAGACAACATTTAAAAAAAAGTACATCATATGATAGATTTTTTCAAGCCGCTTCCAATGGTGCAATAAACTTTACCATTCGTACTATCAGCAATGCGTTGTTCCCTAAGCATTTTCATAGCAGGTGCTACTTATACTAAAATAAATTCTATTATTTATTCAAGTATTATTTGATTTGAATCACTGTTAATTTATTTCTGTTGTTAGTTCTCGCACGAAAAAAAGAATTGAGTATTAATTAGTGAGTAATGAAAAGTAGTAGAATTTGCCAGCACTATACGAGATTGTACATTGGATTCAAAAAAAAGTTGCGCCATTCACTCCTAGTGTGATAGATATTTAAATGACAATTCTAAGGGCCAATTTCACCAACTGTGTTTAAATATCAATTCATATTTAAATGTCGATTTTCATTAATTTTTCTATGGAAAATGACTTTTAAATATGAATTGATATTTAAATAATGTGGTCAAATCAATTCTACTGCCACACCTCAAAATACAGCCTATTTAGTTTTTAATCCTTTATACTAGAAGTATTATAAGTTTGACCTTATTTTAAAAGTGATATGAGAAAAAAATTAAGCCATAGTCAAGTCATTAACAATGACATGCAATCTGTTGTGATCGCACTTAAAAGGAATACTACAAGGTGGGCCAAAAGAAATCACCCTATTGTAAGATGCTCTTATTTTTGCAAATGGCGGGCAATGTCAAATCTGTTTTGACATTTGTTAACCAGACAGATGTAGAATACAAGTGAACAAGCCATGGAGCGATACACTCCCCAAGAACGCGGAATTATCGTATCGTGGCGTTCCCGGGTCGCCTCATATCTCGTTTTGGCGATTTACACTGGCCCGTATGATTCCTGATTTAAGCCTTCCAGTCTTTTTTGTGGGGTTTTTTGAAGTCCCGTGTTTACGTGAACAAGATCGAGACCCTGGAAGCTCTCAAGGACAACATTCGATACGAGTGCGAAATCTGTCGCCCGAAGTTCTCGCCGAAGTGATGAAAAATGCCATAAAACGAGCAAACAATTGTTACGGCGCTCATTAGGCCGATATCATATTCTCGACTTGACCAATAAAATTCTAAAGGTTCAAATAAACATAATCATAAAACAGAGTTGAAGTTTTTCATTTAAATAGAAAAAAATGAGAGCCACACAACATCGGATGACTTCTTTTTGCCCACCATGTATGACTGCCACAATTTTTTTTGTTTGGGAGTCGACGCAGCCCTATATCTTCAATATTAATGGTATGTTTCTACTTCAGTCATTATATGCGCCAGATACTGGAGGCGCTGCGTTATTGTCACGAAAATGATATTTTACATCGAGATGTTAGACCAGCGTGTGCACTCTTGGCAACCGTTGACAATTCTGCTCCAGTTAAATTAGGAGGCTTTGGTTCAGCTATTCAATTACCTGGGGGCAGAGAAGCTTTGGAGACACATGGCCGAGTAGGCTGTCCACATTATATGGCGCCGGAGGTTGTGACGAGACGACTCTATGGAAAAGGATGTGATGTTTGGGGTGCTGGAGTAATGTTGCATGTTCTTCTGTCAGGGCGTTTACCTTTCTTAGGATCTGGAGTACGGTTACAAAACTCAATAGCAAAAAGCAGACTGACGGTATTTAATGTAAATATCTTAAAGTAAAAATTATTTCATCGTATTTTTTATTGATTTCAGTTTGATGCACCAGAATGGAAATCAATATCTGCTTCAGCAAAAGATTTAGTATCTAAGATGTTGGCTTCAAATCCTCATCACAGACTGTCTATTGCTCAAGTTCTTGAACATCCATGGATTAGGGTAACTTAAAATTTTTAAATGTAAATTGAAGTATGTTACGTAAAAATTTATTCACTTAGGACAGAGACAAACTTCAACGCCAACATTTGGCCGATACTGTAGAAGAATTAAAGCGTTACAATGCTCGACGTAAACTTAAAGGAGCAGTTCAGGCCATTGCTGGCGGTACAACATTAGATCCTATTTTCGGAACCGATACAGACTCTAGTAAGATCAAACTCATATTTAGCATAACTGATAGTATATGTATATAATTATATAAATTTACTTTAAGTGCCCGTTACATCGACTTCTGATATTTTAAATGAATGGGCTGATGAGGAAGCTGGTATTGAAGCTGTACAACGGATTTTGGATTGTCTAGACGACATTTATGCACTACAAGATCCTCATGTCGATTCCGATGTCTTACGAGACATGTTGCGCGATAATCGTTTGCACCAACTATTACACGTAAGTCATAGGATCACTGCCTACAAGTATCCTTAACATATGTATACTTATTTAGTTTGTTTATTTGATTTTGTAATTTAATTTAGCTCTTTGATCGCATTGGTTCAACCGTTGTGTCTTCAAATCGTGCTCCAACAGCAGATGCTGTAACGCGTAGCCGCGATGTTATAGAGCTATTAACTTCCATAGGCGGCAATAAATACCAAAATAGTGAACTATTGCAAATTTTGGTTTCACCTCACTTACAGGTATGTCCTCAGATATGTATGTGTGTCTATTATATTTTTGAGTGGATGTACTAACATATAACATATTAATTATATCTATAGTTATACATTTACAAAGTTGGCAAGATTTTTTATAGGTTAATTAAGAGTAATACATATGTATGCATATATACATCGCACACTAAATTATAAACAGTCACAACTCAAAATTATCAAAATGGTTTAGTTTTTTCATAAACCAGGGGTCGAATCGTCACATCCGTAAACGTACAACTCGTCACGTGAGAACACCATTTTCGGATTATGACATATGTACGTGAACGTACTGAAATCCCATTCAGCTTATACGATTGAAGTATCACTTGATTTGTTTTCGTAAGATTGTCGATACGATCAGGGATGTGACCATTTTAGCCCAGTTCTCAGTGAACTTAGAACCGAATTTTTTTTTTGCAACATAATCTTCTTGAAGAATGTAAAATACCGTTATGCCTGTTTGTATGTTACATACTTGCGTCGTTTGTACAGTATCAGCAATTTTTTCCACTCATGAACATCTGGGACTTTTTGAGTTCTGACTGTTTATGATTTAGTGTGCGATATGTATGTATGTATATGATTATCGAGAATGCAAACTACAAGAGTTATGATAACAAAATTGATACATATTTGTTGTCGCAAGAGTTTAAAATTTTGCAGAAGATTTATTTTGATTTACCAGACCAAGATCCAAAGAACACTTTTATTGCACTGTAAAAAAACAATTTTTTTTTTACCAAAATAACAAGCTTATAACTAGGGAAAGGATTTTCATGCATTTAAAATCGTGTTTTATGTACATAAAATATACATTAACTGGCTTATTCATAAAAAATATTTCAGGTTTATTAAGCGCTTATTTGACATATTTCTATGGTAAATTTGTCAAATAAACCTGTAATAAACCTAAAATATTTTTTATGAATTAGACCGTAAAAATATAAAAAAATGTATTAAAAACTAATAAAATATGCATTTATTAACTCTTTTTTCAACATTTAATAAAATTGAAAACTTAAAAAAATCAGCTTCATTGGTTGCTTAACAAACATTTTGTGAAATCATATAGAATATAAAATAAAGTTATACTGTGTTCAGACATGCATTTTTAATTGAGTCAATTTAATTAAATCTAGTGTTCACACATACTCAATTTAGCCTACTCAATTACTATTTGACAGCTGAAAAAGAAAACATCTGTGTTTGTAAATTTCAAAAATTGATGAAAATTCGGCTTTAAAAGAAATTTTACTAGTATATAACAGAAATGTCGAACTCTTTAAAATTGTCAGTGCTTACGAAAAAAGAAAGCGAAAAACTTGACAATTCTATAGTATTAGAAAGCAGCAGCTATTGCTCTTTGAATTAGCAGTTGGAAAATGATAACAACTTTGATGATATGGAAGAATCTTCGTAAATGAAAACAATATTAAAAACCATTGTAATTCATAAAATTCGTTTTTTCTTTATTACTACTATTATTATTAATAAATATTATTTTTAAATATTAACTATTGTTTTACACCTCTAAACATTATTCATTCAAGTAAAACGTTTAATTTTTAAATGTTGGTAGTGGGAACAAAATGGCAAAAACACATAACATCCATAACATCAATGCTTTCCACTCCACTCGACATGGCCATAACTCCAACAGAGCAGATTCGCTGGCCTCACTCCACGCCAGCGTCTTTTTCTTCAAGTTGTTTTGCTATTTGTAATAGATATTTGTTAAAAAATAAATTTATTTAGAAATTTTAAAAAACTTACCTTTTTCACTAGCCATTTCCTTTTGCTTTGTTTACTGATTTATTTTTGACATTTGGTCCGCCATTATACGAAATACTTCTACTCATTGAACACAGTTCTTCATAAACATACTTGTGATCAGGGTTGTATTTCGAGTTTTACTCAATTAGTGATACAATTAACTACTAACTGCTCAATTTATTAATTGCGTTAATTGCATAAAATGCCCTAATTGAGCAATTAAGGCGTATGTCTGAACACAGTTTTAAGAAGAAATTTTATTTACGTAAATGAATAAGTGTTTTTGTAAATTGTCCAAGGTAAATCTTTGACTTTTTTTCATTATTAAGTTACAAGTTATTGGTGCATATTTAAATGCTGCTATGCTAGTTCGTTCGTGGAATACTCAGTTTCTAAATTTTAGCTGTTTGAACTAAAAAGTATGGATGAAATTTTTTGCATTTTTTAAGTTCATAATTTTTTTGTATAACTTTATCTAATTTATTTTCAATTTCTTCACTTATTCTGTCTTTCTGAACACAAATTTTTTTTACCTCATCTTCAATTAATTTAACTTGAGCTGTTAAAGAATCAAAAGGATCTAATTGAGCTACAGTGTCCACACGAAAGCAAAAATATCAATTCAGTGCTTAAGTTTTTTTTAAATTTAAAATTTCTTAATATAAATATAGTATTGGACAGCATTCAACCATGCTCCCCATTTAGTTACTATAGGCTGTGGGGCAATTCGCTCGCATCCCTGAATATTTTTCTTTAAAGGCTGCAACATGCAAATTAGCTTTTACAAACACTTACGAACCGGTAAAGAGCTACACAAACATTTTTCGGCTTACTTTTGTATTTTTTTATATTGAGTTTTTCAAATGAATTGAGTTTTCAACCCAGTTGAAATTGTTTTCGTTTTAATCTTTTTTGTTTCTTGCAAACTAACTAAATATCAAAAAACACCAAAATTTGTTTTATAGCATGAAAAAATTAACAAAATGTATTAAAAATATACATTTATAATGAAATATCGCAATTTGTTTATTCGAACTACGACCAACGACAGAAAACATGTATTTACTCGTACATGAAAATCCTTTGCTTACTTATAACCATATGTTTACATCTGAAAAAAATCATGAAACGCTTGGACTTCATACATTGGATATATTCCGCACCTAAAAAATATATTGATTTCTTTTTACGTAAACATATTTGGAAGTTACTGACCAATTTTAAATTAGCTCAGCTGTGTTGTAAAAACCATCCGTAAGTGAATTAGCCTTGCTTAAGAACAGAAAATGTAAAAAAATGAAGCAGCTGATTCGAATCAAAGCAAAATCGAAAGATATCATAATCGATTTTAAATAATGATAAAAGACAATTCTGATTTGGATTCCTGAATGCAACTAACATACATACTTACATACATACATCGTACTCTTGTAGGCATAATTTTTACAGTTAACGCAACTGTAAAAGAATGAACATTATTCAATGCAAAAACAAAAATCATCCCTCCTAAAAACGAGAGAAAAGGAAAAACGAGCAAACAAAACCAGTGGATTGCAATTTAAAATATTGTACGTACATACTTATGTAGAAGCTGCTGGCTGAATAAGTCTTTTTCTTCTCTCATTTTAAAATTGGATGCATGATAGATACGTACAATAGATACATATGTACGCATGTATGTATGCATATGTATATGTACTTTGCATCTGCAAGTTCTGTGGTGCATTAAAGGGGGGTTTTACGTTCTTTTAGGCTTTTACTTTGCTTTCTCATGTGATATAAAGGGTTTAGAGTATTTATTATGATTTTTTATTCCTACAACAACAAGTCAACTACCAACATTTACGTCGTTTACATCTGTAAATCGGTACGGTATTTTGTGCCTTATGTATTTAGAGGGAAGAAAATTAATTATCCCTTGTTCCGTGTTTCTTTCCTATTTGTTTGATTACTGTGTTGTATTGCATATGTATGTACATAAGTGGCTTTAATAGCACATAAGTATGTACTAAATAAGTCACTTTTAAAAGTGGCCTTATTGTATTTAAACATTCGCGTTTAAAAGAAACTTTCGAATTCGTCTGTGTCAGTAAATTCACTTCAGGAGCATTTTCACGTTATTAATCATGTCAATGTTTGGTATGGAATGATAAAATTAAAATATGGTCATTGTACACCGCACCCTTTTATAATTGCTAACAAAAATAATACACACGAACTGAATACATTTTATTGTTTCAAAATATTGAACAGCATTTCCTATAATTTTATATGCATGTACTACATGTGATTTTAAACCGTTTCGAAAAAGAGAAGTTGTATGACTGTCAGCACAATAGCAGTTTAAAACGGGTTAATTAATATTCATCATTAACTTAATACTTCAGTGTCTGTCCTCTCTTCACTATCCCTTTCCTAACACACATACTTTTATGGGCAATTCCAGAAAATTGTCAACCACGAGTTAAAATTGGAAAGCTCTCAACATTTTTGTTTTATTTTCAATAATAGAGCGTAGGTAGAGGTCTATAGTTTATAAATGTAAAAGTGTTTTTATTTTTAGAAAAATACACGAGGTTGTATGTTTTGAACAGCTGTTAAACGCAAAGTAAATGACGACACTTGCTCAAAATTTGACAGTAGTCTATTAACAGTACTTGATGGGAACAGTGTTGCATTTCATATAACTACGAGGGAAGTTCGAAAAGTCACGGACTTATTGATCCGCCCTCGTAACAATCCTAATATCATATAAAAGATGTTCTTTGACTTTAATTTTCGTATTCACAAAAAAATTTTTTTCTTCACAAATTTGGCTGAATTAGGTACATTTCTATAAGTGCACCAAAAGAACTTTTATTTTTGTTGCGCTCGTTTGTATCAGATATTTGCTTGCATATGGATATCTTTTTTATTACATTATTGAATCCTGCCAACATACTCTTCCTTGCTTCAAAACACAGTGGATATATTTATTTATTTATTTAGGAAATACTTTACAAAGTAAATTTGCAAAGTATTGTTGCACAAATATGGGCGGGGTAGCTAGACCATATGCCCAAGATATTATTAACAGTTCTTTAAAAAGGCTTTGTGACTGACTGTACACGACCTATGCCTTCACATAGGAAGTAGCAACGTGGTTGTTAAAGAAATTCCACAAAAGAACCGCAAGAATATACGGTTATCCGTAGCAGATCAGTCAACCAGTGCGAGTGAGACGCAAAACTCTCGAAGGCCAATAAACAACAGTGGCCTGGTTGCACTTAAGAGATAATTGCCAACGACGCTTGATGTTGACTCGCCCAGAGCTGCTTTACGACTGACAGTGGATATATATAATCGGATCTTTCCATTCCTTTCTTGTTTTTGACTCAACTAAAAGTGTACGAATGTAATTTTTTTGCTACATACAAGACAGATCAACAATAAAAAGATTATTGCAGACGCTAACTTATTAGCATTCCAAAGTTCGTAAAAGATTTTCATGTAAATTGTTTTGAACGCAATTTTTTTGCTTCATCCCAAGGTATAACATAAGTAAGAAGGTTTTCAATCAAATGCTTGTAGTAATTAATACTTTATTGCTTTATAGATTTGGGTTTTTCACTTTTCTTTTATTTTACACATATGTACATACATATGGATCCAATATATATCTTAAGTGTTTTAAAGCAATGAAGGAGTAGTATATTTAAGAAAAAAATGTTGGGCGATATCAATAATATAGTAAAAAGATGTAAGGAAATGTCAGCGAGAAACAGACGCGACAAAAATAGAAGTTATTTTTGTGCATATAAATACATAATTCAGGGTTAAGTACACATACGGACGCGACAATATTTTTTTCCAAAACTCAGTAACTTTGCTAACTTTAATTCAAAAGAAATTGAACCATAACAAATACTGAAAAAATTTAATGAATATTTATTTTATGCGACGGATGCAACATTAAGATATAAGTGAAAGCAAACTCTAAAAACTTCATCTATTAGAACTCCGTTCTCCTTCTTTTGTGCTAATGCGTAAGGTTACTGTTAGTAGAAAATTTGTAAATTACAAAAAAAATAAAAATAATACCCATTACTTTAAATAATCGCTAAAAAGGGCTCGACAAAAGAATATATTTTTTAAAGTCACATATTTCGGTCAAAAAATTAAAAAATGCTTTTACATTTCGCTTTATTATTAAAAACAAAGCAAACATTTTTGAACAAAAAAAAATTTTTTTTTGATTAACCTTTTTCTGGAATTACCCATATGTCCCGGTCCAGACTTGCAATTTTTGTCACAGTAATAGAAATTTTCTTTAATCGCGGTAGGAGGAAGACAGGAGGATATAAGGCGACAAAAGTTGCGAAAAATAATTTAAAGTTTCATGTGCAGATGGTTTATTTCAATCATTAAAAAGAAAATATTCATAAAAGTGTTACGTTTTATAAGAAAAAAAAGGAGAAGTAATTGAGATTTCTAAGTGCTGCAGTCGTGTCATATTATTGACTCTTAGTTCGAACTGGGGGTTTGATAAGTCATTATATTACTTGACCATCAATGTGTGTATATGTGTATAAATGGACGACGACGAAGATCTCGATTTCTCAATAGAGCCCGTTTTCATACAATGGATTGGCTTGGAGACAGCGGAAAAACTGCCAGCCTATATAACTCGCTACTATAATAATCTACACGTGAAGGTAAGTATACTGCTTATTTTTTTTATAAAAAAGTTGTAAAGCTTAGTCGAAATCGATCATAAGCGAAATCGTATTGGCTGATATTACGTAACATTCCATATGTGTGTTTGCACATGTCTACTGATTTTGCTTACTTAAATATTTTAAACAACGAACACTGCAGCTAAAAGGTGCAACAAGAAATTCGCAACGGACTGCAAATGCATGTTGCGTTGATCTGGGACAGTATTGTCATATCTTAAGACTTATCTCTTTTACCATTTTTTAATTTTTTTGAGATACTATGAAAGTTTTAAACTTTTTTTCAAAATTATAACAACTTACTTCAGTTATAAACTATTAATAAAAAAAAAAAACAGTCGAATTCGTAATCTTTTGCAAATGGCCCTCTTAAAATTCACAGAAATGCACATAGTAAAATACCCAAAACCATAGTTTATATTTACTCTAGATATGCAACGCTTAAATGCAGCTGAAAAAAATTGTTACAAAATTAAAAATAATGCAACTAAAAAGCGATCGGCAATCAGCTATGAATTTCGTATTTTGCAACTAGTATTGCAAGCTAAACCAATAAACGGTATTCATCACAATTGATGGACAATTTTTACAGTTGCATATATTAGCAACCTTTAACGCCCAAGATTGTAATTTACTAAAAAAAAACTAAAAAGCCATATAATAACATTAATTCTGAGTTGAAACTACGAATGAAATTAAAAGTGTTCATCCTGATACTGAGGCCCAATAATTGAGCTCTCAATTATATGTCATTTAGCTAATTGCCACTTAAATTTAAGTTGCACTCAAATGCAGTTTCATTTTTTCAGTCATAAAATTAAATGCTCACTTAAATACTATGAAAGTATGGTAGCACTGTGAAATGTCGATGGTTCTAAACGAAAACAGATGTTTAATGTAAATAACAAAGTTAGGTTATCAACATGTAGAAAGTTAAAATTTAAATTTAAAATTTATTTATTTCATGATATGAAACTATTTACTGCATATGTTTTATATTTATGAAAATGAAACGAAATTTTTTTAATACGACCACATGATGTTCATTTACATATGTATGCTCGAAAAACTTAAAAAGAACTTACATATATACGCAGGGTTGGGCATTTAAGTATTATTTAAATGTCTCTCAATTTTGCACTGAAAAAATGAATTTGTTTCTTAAATGGCACTTAAAGATAAGTGACACATAATTGATAAGTCAATTATTGGGCCTGAATGACATTTGAGTTGATTTGACAAACATTCGATTCGTGGTGGGATGGATATATTGAACTCTTTTTTTCAGTTAAATACATAAATTGACCTCTCAGGTCTTTTTTTAAATTTATATTGAACTAGCTTTTACCCGCGGATGAGCTCGTGTTGATCTGATATTTTTGAAACTATACTTAAAGTTTATGAATGTTTTGTTATTTGTTACTCACTGGTAATGGTAAAAAAATTATAAAAACCGACAAAAGTGCGATAAAAAAATTAAAAAAACATAATAAAAACCGGTTTTAAAACTGTTTAATCATTTAATCCCGAAACGAAAATTGCCCTAACCAGCCCAAAAATGTTTTTTTTCGGAAAAAATCCGAACTAAATATAAAAAACCGGTTTCGAACCGGACAAAAATAGACGATGTATGCCGCTGCTAATGTAGTTTTCCATTGGTGAACGAATTTTCAACATCGGCTTAGCGAGAAAACCGGTTCAGAACCGGATAAAAAATAGGCTATATTTCATGCTGGTAATGTGGCTTTGTATTGGGGAAAGAATATTAAAAATCGATTCAGCGGTTTGAAAATCCGTGCCAAATATAAAAAACCGGTCCCGAGCCGGATAAAAATAACCTATGTATGACGCTGGTAATGTAACTTTCTATTGGTGAAAGAATTTTCAAAATCGGTGTGAAGCGTAGCAAACAAACAAACTTTCTTTCACATTTATAATATAAGTAAAGCCTATAATACACGGCATGTAAAAAACCACATGCGCATGCGGTTTTGACATCATCGCGAAGCTACATTTGCTACATGCCGTGTACTAGTAACATATGTGCATGTAGATATTCACATGCGTACCGATGTGCTGCCTCAGAAAATGTTTTCGATTCGGGTACATGTGCAACATTTGTATTTTGGAACAAAAATACTCAGGGAAATTTGTCCCTTTTCCAATTAGAATTTTTTGTTTTCCCTATTACTTGCTATTAGTTGAAATTGTTCCCCGGGAAAAATTTCAGGCGGAATTTTATTCATGATTGCCCTGACTATGAAAATGTTACCGCTTGTAGCCACTACTAGCAATTTTAAAAAAATGCAAGCTTTTCATGGCCACAAATATATTCATGGTTACAAATATACGAGTACATATAAATATTAGGAAATGCAGCTTTTCAACCAAAAACAGCATTTTCTATTGTAATTTCATTTTGATTTCGTCGAAATTATGAACAAAGCCAACATGCGCCTGTGGCTCCGACATAATTCTGACATCATGAAGCTAGATTTGCTATATGCCGTGTACTAGTAAAAAAATTCATACATATATATAGACATTCACATGTTTACACATGTGCTCCATCTGAAAATATGTCCACTTCGGCTAGATGAGTCACATTTAGATCTTGGGATAAAATACTATAAACATTTTGTAGAAAATTCTAGCGAAGAATGAAATTATTTTGAATTAAAAACAATAAGATTAATTAAAGATTAGGAGAGGTCATAATAAACTTTTAACTAAAAAAAAACAAGAAAAAAGTTTGCGATCGTAATAGAACTTCACACGACCGTTATATAAATAATTTCCAAGTTTCGAAACATACATATTAATATTTTTAGATGTTTTCATATACCAGTTAATCTCTGCTAAGCATTCTTATCAAACCAAACAGTACAACTACCAAAAAAAAAAAAAAACAGCAATGATAGATTTTGCCACAATGTACGAGTATCCATACACAATTTGATAATGAACGATGAAGTGATTGTTCAATAAATTTTGGCCAAGTGATGCATTTGTGCATTACGACTACATACATACACATTTTGAAATCAATGCAGAATAATGAACGAAGGCAAATGTGATGTATTGTCTTAAGTAACAACTTTATTTGCCTCTACGTAGATATTCAATGATACAAGTACGAAAATAATAAAACCTTCAAGTGCACCAATACCTCGTTTTATTCCACATACATATGTATACATATGTACATACATATGTATGTACATATATGCTACCTATATGTATATTTATGTGAATAGAAAATAATATTATAACCTTTCATTTAATCAAAAACATCTTTTTTAACTTATGCATACATACATAAATATATATTTATATATGATTGTGACTGTCAATATTGACTAAAATTTTGATGAAGAAAGTATTCCATGCAACATCTTACGTAAAAAAAAATCTTTTGTGACATAAACAAAATTTTCGTTCATATGAGGAAATAAGAATTTTATACTCGCAATTTTTCGCAAGTGACCTTGCGTCATATTTTCTTTAAATCTAGATACATATGTACATATGTGCTTGCGGCGTTGGTCTATTCGAAGTTTATTTTTATTGCAAAATCTCAACAGGGAAACTGTGGACAAAAACTTGATTTAGACAGTGTTTTCAAATGACTTGTCGAATATCGCCAAATATTGCCAATATAATAAAACATTAAATTACAGCTACAAAAATATTTTTTTATTTTGTAATTACATTACAAATATTGTTAAATTTTAAATTCTGTAGGTAACGTCTATTGTAAAACGTAAAAATTACATTATTTAAGAAAAATTCAGAAAAGTGTTAACATTAACATATAAATACTGGAGTACAAAAAATACTTAATAAAAGAAAGTTTTCCCCACTGTGTTTCATAAACACCAAATGAGATTTTTTGGGCCATATTTTTTAACTTCTTGAATTTCAGAAAATTATGTTTGAGATAAAGAATCACAACATTTAGAATTTCATTCATGCACGAAATATTTTATGTTGTGGAAAAAATTCATATTTTTAACATTATTCTATTTTATTGAAATCTTAAAAATATAGCCAAAAATATCGTCAAGGAGTTCAAATATCGCCAAGTAAATCGCCAATCGTCATTTCAAAATTTTCATCGCCAAAAACAAATTTTGGTCGCCACGTTTGGCGAGATATCGCCACATCTGACAACACTGGATTTAGAAGAAAATAGAGTGTAGATTAGAAAGTACGAAGAGAATTTACTCCTTCTGGATACTAAACTACAACACTGTCTACTACGAGAGCAAAACTATTTATTTTGGCTAAAAATTTGAAAATTTTCAAACATGTTTTACAAAATATTTCCGTGATGTGAAATGTTTTTTGTTGTTTTCGCTTACCACTGTACGTGTGTTTGTGATTCCATTTAACTATGTATGTGTAAAAACTAAAAATATAAAAAAAATTATTTCAAAGTCAAATTACAAGAACAGATAACGAAGATTAAAAACTAAAACTCATTTCAATTTCTTTTATTTTATGTATCACACAGGCAAGCTGTTATCAATTAAGACATAAAAAATAGGCAAATGAATATTTTGCACGAAATTTGTGTCATGGAATAGTTAGCCTGCATAAATTTACGTCAAGTAAATATAAGTAGGAAAAATGTCTTTCCTTTGCTGCATTCATTACACAGAATATGGGTCCTGTTTACTTTCATTCTTTCATTTAACACACACAAACCATTGTACATATGTATTTCAATATTTGTACTAGTAGAGGCATAAATAGTGGCCCAAATAACACTATGTGCACTTTATAATACTCATAGTAGTCTTTATGTCCATGGGTGCGGTATAGATTTTAGTGTCATATTTATGGTTCCTTGAGGAAATTGTATTTCTTCTAAAAAGTAAAGCGACAAAAATTCGTAGATGATTTTTGTAATCGAATTTCGAACATTGAAAAAAGTCAATCTTATTACGATTATCGATTGCGAATTCAATTTTGATATTCTTTTCCTGAATTAACAAATTATACAATTATTTTAATTTAATATCTACGAAAGTGTAGAAGAACATTTCAAAAGCTTGAATTGTTTCTTAATTTAAATGATAAAAAATAAAATATAATGCTTCATTTACATCACTCTATTCTTGGGAAATGTTTTTACATTTATTTTCAATTAACCGCGAAACATTTTCTATCGAAATTCACCATAAAACTTAAATATGTAACGTAACCCTAATATGTTTAAAATATCGTAGAAGATTCAGTGTTCGGGGAAAAAACAAGCCACTTGCAGGTAGCATATTAAGTGAAACGCTTTGGCGTCGTCCCGCTGTGCTTTAAAAGATTCAGTATTCAGATTGCGAATTAGTTCCATTCAAAAGTTAACTTTGTTTTCTTTACGTTAACGCTTTGGCCAACCATGCTTTCGCTTCGCTTAATGTGTGATGTATTTTTTTCTTGATGTGGCCGCCAATTCGAGAGTTTCCTTGCTTTTTTTTTTGGAGGAATCCTCGTCTCACAACTTTGCAAGGATATTTTTTATGCGGTTTTGCCCTCTGAAGCGAACTGTGCATTCAGCATTTGAATATAATTCGTAATATTTTCCCTTTTCCCCAATTTGCAATCGTGAATAATTTTTCCCTAGAAATGTGTGCACTTTTTTTATTCCCCTTATCACGAATAATATTTTTCAAGGCCTTTTTCAGTTTTCACTTTGTTTTGTTGACTTTATTTTTGCAGGTGAACTGAATTAATACATGGCGTAGTTTCAATATTTTCCTTTCAATTAACTATTAAAAGTCATAAATAATTATTTTGAGGGTAAGTTCAGTAAATAATGTCCATGAATAATAGCAATAATTCTCTACAACACCTTTTCTCATTAGATATGAACCTCTTTGGTTCACATGCAGTAAATTTTATGGCGATGACATACTTGAGAATTATTCCACGGCACTTAAAATATTTAAAAACACAACTCTACACTTGAAAACATTTAATTTGACATCCAAAATTTCTGCATTTTTTACAGTCAAACTTAAATTTCTCTGATTTTTCGCAATTAATTTTTAAGCTTTACAAATCTTCTTCCCGTTTTTTTACATGCACTACGCATTGATAGCGGGAAATTAGATTTCATGACAATGAACATTTCACATTTTATTGATGTAGCGGCGGTTATCTAAAGTCGTTTTACTCTTGTCGTACTAAAAGGCGAACATTTTGTTCACGTGATGTATATTTCCCTCGAACAAAAAATAGTAAACAAAATTATATCACAATCTTAGGGAAACACATTCCACGTGAACTTTCATTTCCGATAAGAGTGATTCATTCAAATCGGCTTAAAGAGTGGGTGTATTACTGGTGCAAGAATGCCACATCTATATTTGAGCAACATCTCTTGCTATATTATCTAGACCAGCACTTTTACAATGTTTAAGCTTTTGAATGGCTGCTTCGGCCTCTAAAATCTAAAGATGGCGGTTCGGTTGAAATATTCCCTCTTATCGTAGTTGCCGAATTTCGCATTTGTTCTTTAATCTAGGACCAAAATGTCGTAGTCGAAGTCGAAATACGCCAGCCACGATAAGGCCCCATTATTGTTAAGCTGGGTTGAGTTTCGTTTGGGGAAATTCGGGTGCTAGATGTAGATCTTTTGGCACGATCTTCTAATAATTTTTTCCACTGTCTTAATTGTTTTTCATCTGTTGTCAGAATGTTGTAATGATTTCCTTAATTATTTATTTTAATTATTTAGCCTAAACCAAACTTTAAGAAAACCTTAAAATGATTAATAAATGAAATTAAATATTTTTTCTTTTCATTTTAATAAAAATAGCAATATGTGTGGTAAAATGTTTATTAAAAAATTAAATTTATAAAATGTTCTGTTGTTTTGTTAATTTTGTCTGTGTAATGTTTATTTATACACTAACGATTTCAACAAATAGCTGACTTAAATCAAGATGTAGAAACTTGTTTGGCGACTTGCAACTCACATGCGATTTGAAAATGATGCGAAAAGATATGTTTCGAAATTTTTTTCGACTACCAACTGAGACTAAATTTGCGACATTCGATGCAGTTTTCAAGTTCAAAATAGTTAATAAGCTGATAAAATCAATATGAAAAGCAGTATATTCTTGAAAAATTTGCGCATTCGATGTTATTTTTTGATATTATTTTCAAAACGAAACGAAATTTCTCGAAATCAATTAAAATGTAAAAATGTTTTATTTAACTGAATCTAAACTGTTGAGGATCCTCATAAAATGGTTAACAAGTCTCGCATACTGTGCAAATTGCTTTCTATTTTACATTGAGGTTATGTCTATGAAAGGGTAAATTTAAATAAATTAAAATCTTTTAGTGGGTGTGCATACTCGTACATACATATGTAAATGAATTCTAATAATTGCTTTTTCATAAAAATACGTATTTACGTCCCTTTTCACAACTTATGATTAAGAGTTAACGTGAACTTCAACTGAAAGTTTTTCATACAAAACTTGCCTTTTAGCTTTTAATTGTACATGTGAAAAGGGTCGTTAGACTACTCATATTAAAAAAATCGTATTTTTGAAGAAAAAAAGTCAAATTGTCATTTGTGATTTTCGGCACCAAAAATCGTCAGATCTGGCAGCCGTGTTGGCAAATATCGATGTATTTGACCATAAAAGTCAATAAAAATTACATTAAGTTCATTAAGGCGCATTATAGTTTTAGGTGGGCTTTCTTGTGGCTTGGAAAAGTTGGCGATTTGAGCGGAATTATCCGAATTATTAGAGTTTGACTTCCGACTAAAAACGCCAAGGGTAAAATTGAAACTGGATCCGATCGATTAAGAACAGTATTCAAACTTTTTGATCGGACTTCAAATGGCTCAGCAAAATGAAAAAAAAACTAAATGAGCTGTATTTTAAAACTCGTCATTAAAATATCTATGTATCTTTCATGCTAGGGTTTGACTAGCATAACTTTTTTTTATTGTATGGGAGTCGACCCGATCTAATGTAAAAATTTGAAACGTAGGAAAATGTTTTTAAACTGCAATTTTATAACATCAAATTCGGAAATATTTATTTCCAAATCAACCAAACAGAAACTCAATTATATAAAAATGCAAATAGAAGAAATATTTAAAATTGCTGCATTTCGTAATGAATCAGTTCGTTGAGTAATTTTTGTTATTAAAAAATATTTGTAAGGGCTTTTACATAAATGTGTCCATGACATAAATTTTTTCTCTGACGAATTTTGCAAGTCCTCAATAATACTAATGCCTAAGTGTATTTAATTTTTAAACAACTGTTTTGTGTTGTTTTGTATTTCTGAAAGTTATCTTCAAGAGTGCCAATAGAAGTTAAATTTTTGTTCTTTTATTTCTTAATTGATAGCGTTGTCAGAATCTCATATTAAAGACAGTGCCCTCACAAATGACACTTTGCCGATGTAGAGATAACGCGCATGCCGACTGAAAACACATACACATTTGAATTTTTAGAAAACAAACCTTGGGAAAAGTACGTGCAGAGTCAGCATCATAAGGACAACAGCATCCACCACCCACTCGCAAACTATTCAATACGTATTTTGTGAAACAATATATTTGTCCCTTTTTGACACAAGTGTCTCTGCATAAACTAATCATCAATGAAATGAAAATATTTTTCCACTTTATCTGCATTCAGCACGCGCTTAGAGAGATTCATGATACTGTTACGAAATTTTGAGATTCCGATGTAATGGAATGAATCCATATTGGCTCACCTTGTGCAATTAAACCGTGGCAGTATAACGCGAGCCCTTGGCTGGTAAGGGTACAACTATATAAAAAAAAAATATACACGCATACATATGTATTTGCTTACATACCTACATATATAATTAAAAAGTTCTTCGACAGTGCACGGTGTAGCATTATATTTAACCTTTTTATTCATGAAAAAGCGAAGAAAAATATTTATGTACATATCTTATTAAGCACTTTGCAAAACTGTGAAAAAATCAATAAGTAAAGAAACGATTTGAGATTGTGTACCAACCAGACTTATTTTATTGCTATCGAGTGAATTTTGACTACAATAAAAATGTGTACCTATAAGCAAAGTGAATCTTGAAAAAAAGAAGAAAATTATACGAATAAATAATTGAAGTTGAATGGAATGAACAATAATAATAGCAGAAATATTCGATTTAGATATACATATCTACATTTGCATATGTATGCATGTACAGCAACTTTTCCAATAAAATTTTCTTAAATTGAATTTTGCAAGTTGCAGGACCGCAACTCGCTTCGTACTATTACTCGTTTCGTCTATCAATTTCATATATTTTCATGTGTGTGTATGTCGGAGTTCCTCCTTCCTCAACACGTACAGTATCTTGATTTTCAACCTACAGTACCCAGCGGGAACAAGAAGGAGTAAGGATGCCTTCTTGAAGGCCTCTATACTACTTCTTTTGGATGTACAAGGACTGCTCGCTCCATTCAATACTAATATTTTTTTTTACACGCGTTGTCATTGCGGGGTAGGCCTTCTGTTCTTGCTTCTTTCGATAGAGATTCTAGAAGGCCTTCAAATTAATGGATTTGGCTTTTTCTTTGGTAAAAAAAAACAAAATAAAACGTTACTCCTTCTTTTCTCCCTTCTCATAGAAGGGAGTGTGTAATGTGTGAATCAAAAAAATTCGTAAGCAGGCCTTTAATAAGGCCTGCACCAAGAAAACCTTCTGAGTTCTTCCGCTGGATAGATTCTAAACGCAAACTAACACACTTACCGAATCATAGAAAAGCAACAATCAGAAATTTATGCTGCAAAATGGAAAAAATATCAGTAGAAATGACTGCCATACAATACTCGTAGTATCTGTGTACTTATCTTTTTCATTTTTATCCTCCAAGAGAATAAATGCATATGTATGTTCACAGATACATACATATGTTTGTATGTATGTAAGATGAATACATATGAATTGTGTGTGTAGGTTCATACAAAGACAATAGAATAAAATTTCTATTTCCTAAAGTTGGGATTTCAATTGATTTCAAGTACGTACTATATGCAGAACTTGCATGAATACATACAGTACATACTCGTACATATGTATGTATGTTCATTGAGTATGAAAGTTACATAGGTATGTACATATCGTACCTACATATATTCATTATGTCAATCATAAATTATTTAAATTTAGTTGAATGTTGGCAAGAATATATTGCCTTATCCTTTTTCGTATTCCTTTGTATACATAGGGCAATATCTGTACATATATACATATATACATGCATACATATGATTAAATGCATACATGCATACGTAAAAATATATATACAACAGCTCGAAAGTGCAGAATTTTTGGCGATTACAAAAGCATCCTTAAAAAATATTTAATGTTATTCATTGTGTAACTCTTACTGCTGGCTGATGGATATAATATATACATAGTTAGTATGTATGCATGTATTTGTTGCTGTTAAATGCGTTTGTGACAATAGGAAAAGAGCCGATAAATAACTTCATTTTACAAATATGAGAATATTGATTTTGTACAATACAATAAATTTGGATTAAAACTGCAACTACTACATCAACAATATTTTCATTAGAAAAAGGACCACATTCCTCAACATCCGATACAGTAAATCAGAGGAGATTTCAGAATAAAAACATCAGTGAATTCGACATCAGCATCATCATCACCAGGATAATTGTTGTTATTATATACTGAATGTGTTACTCGGCTATTGACTATATTTCGTTGTAACTTTAGGTTTTACTTCTGCTGTAAGTATTCAAGAGACTGTCTACTTTTTTGTTTTTTTTCCGAAATGTGTATCCAGAGTTGCGTCTAGAATCGTCTCTTCAGCTAAAACAAAAAAAGTTCTCTCTATATCCTGTTTTTCTACCTTAAACAAAATGAATCGATGACATCCGAATATACTACATGTATAATAAGTAGAATCCATGTGTAATTCATTACAGCAATACTCTCCCTTCTGAATAGCGTCATGATTATGTTCGTACTTACGTTTATTTAAATACATGTACATACATACATATTAACGTGTGTGTATGGATGTGTAAGCATGCAGGCAGTTTTCTTTTCTCAATTGTCCAGTTTTAATAACTGAATAAATTCATTTCACTTTATATGCTCCCTTGGTTTTAACGTTTGGACTCTTAATTCGCCATCACTTTCTCTTAACTAAAACCCAGTGGGAAAATGTAATGAATAGTAAAGGAGAAGGTAATGCAGAGCATGTATAATTTTTCATTCCAAAATTTATTACTGTTAACACAGAAAATGTCCTAGGAAAGTAATGAATTATTTTAATACGTCCGAGGAATGAATTCTATAATTCATAACACTCATCACAAGCAAAAACTATGAATTCTTCTTCTGCTTCTGCAGATGTGGTAATGCACGTGGTAATCAATGTGTAATTATTGTGTTTGATGAAATTATCCTCTCGTTTCTAATGGAATGCATTCATTGTCTTGCTTTGGAAAATAATACATTATTTTTCTCATTATTTATGTAATTAATGCCTACTTTTCCAGCTGGGAAGTATCTAGTATCATACATAGTTGCCAGATTTGAAGATTTATTGTCCTTTCCACGATTTGCGCCTCAACAATAGCACTTGGACGATTTCACGATTTGTTACCAAATTTTAAAAATATTTATCATTTGAATTTAATCTTTTGCAAATCTAAACTAGTAAAAGCAAACTAATAAAATTTTATTGCTTGATTTCGGTTCTCAAAAACATGTAATCGATTTTAAATAACTCAAGCTCAACAAATAAAATTCAACTATTAATGTAATTTTAGGAATAAAATGTGTTAAAGGTAAAAGACTTAAATATAAAATTCATAAATTGGAAAATAAAGTACTAATTTTTTTTTAGAGAGTTTATTTAGCGCAAGAGTTTAGTTTGAATATATTTTTTCAAGTTTTAAGCGATTGGTGTTTTAGATGTAAACAATAGTAAACGAGTGCAAAGAATGAAATCCCAACTGAACGTTTCGCGGTTTTATTTCGCAATTACTATTTTTCAATGTTTAAATATTTGTACTTTGTGGCAACACGTGCTAGAGCCAATAGACGGCCCTTAAATTAATTGTTGTCTACGACGTGGACGTGATGGTGCAACGGTTCCATTTTTCTTTTTATATGACATAAACTTTTTCAATTATTTAACAAATTTATCTAAAGCTTGGCCGGGTATCGACGTAGAAAAACAACAACACACAATGCTTTGAAAGCCGAAATGAAAAGTGTGGCTTCAAATTTTCAAACATCTGAATAAATTTCTGAATCATCAGGTGAATTTTAGTTAGAGTTTGCTAAAAACCGATAAAATGAAAAACCTCGATTTCGATTTAAAATTTACTTACTTTCGGTTTTTTAATCCTGGGGTGGGGGTTATTGTGTAATTCGATTCGAAAGGAAACTTGTTTGATTTTGTATGCTTCTAACATAGAAATTCGAAAGCTTTTTCAAATACTATTTTCATAAACCTCAACCATCCATTCAAGATTGATTTTGTGAGCCAAACATAACTACAGTTTTGTTCACTTTTCTAATCCAATAAGCCACAATATACGAACCCAATGAAATGTAGAACTCAATTAATTTTTGCCGTACAATGTCATGAGTTTTTTTTGGATTTACATGTTTTAAAAACTTTAAACTAAAACATTTGCTATTTGAAATGTGCAAATTAATATTTATATATCGCCTACTTCTAGTGCTGGTTAAGGCCATGATTCACTATCCTACACAATCGCGCGATCTACGAAAAAATACAACCCTGACCTGATGAATTGTTTTTGTCTTTTGAAAATGTTCATAGACTCCATCATACCAGGGCTGTATTTTCTCAAAAATCGCACGATCGTGTAGGCTAGTGTATCACGGCCTTTACTCATTCATTGTTAAACTGTATTTTTGATCATTCGATTTTTTATAACACAGACGTTGTCTGCTTTGGAAGACATTTAACTTCAATACAATTGATTATCTTGTGTTATACTTCTAATGGAAACCCCAACAACCCATTGCGAGCTTTGATACAATAGTTTTTACAAATGCCTCCATTAATTTTTGTCCACGTTGTAGAGAGCTTTGAACAATTTCCTCAAATCATTATTCACCCAGCAAAAAATAAATGAACGCGTTCAAAATGAAATAGTGTTTCATGCTTTCTTGAGCATTTGCTTCTTCGAATGCATTCTGAATGTCATCGTAAATCGTAAATAATGCTATAGTTTTTGAACTCATTAAAATAAAAACGCATGCGACATTACTGAGTAATATATTGAAAAAGGCATGCAAAAGCGAAATTAAATCTTCACATTGACACATTTTCATAAAACAAGTTTTATCTCCAACAAATAACAAGAATACAATAGCTCAGTGGTAGAGGGTATGCCCTGACAGTGAGAACAGCACGGTTCGTATCCTGGCTGCGACAAAATCTTTTATTTTTTGTTTGTTTTGTATTTATGTGAAAAAACATCATCGAGTCAGGGAACTTCCTTGAGTTAAATTCATTCATTTGAATGAATATCAAAGTATTTTAATTTCTCGCATAAACACATGATCTCCAATGACAAGCTAATATAAAAATCATGCATGTTTCACCTAAATCGAACCAATACGTCATCACTTGAACCCATTATTCAACACATGATTTGTCATGTTTTTTTTTTTGCTGGGAGTGATTGATAAAATAAAAAACAAACAGTGTTAAAATAACAGGAAACAAATAAACGAAAATCGACGTTTTTCTTGCCGGCACAAAAATATTAGTTTTTAAGAAAAATTCATTTCTATTTTTTTACTATCCCTTTTTCCGCCAAATAGTGCGCTAAAGTTTTCCGTATTGCTGACAGCAGTATTTGAAAAACTAAGATAAGAACTGGCATTAGCTTCACGATTGCTTTCACTAGTGTCTATAAGTGAAGTAATTTTTTTTAATTTCGGAATCTTTATTTTCATCTAATCTTGTAGGTTTTGGATTTTGATTAAAAAAGCTTGAAAATGACTCTGTTTGACCATCTTCAAATAAATCTAAAATGTGCGAGAAACTAAAAAATAAATAATTTTATATCTTATATCAATAAAGGTTGGTGCGGTAAAAATATTTAATTTTCTAAAAGTTAAAATTTTGTAACCAGTGCACTTGGCGGAAGGGCTTTAAACATACCATTGTTGGGGTGTTTTGAGAGGTGAAATGACTCAAAATGACGTCCACTACCAAAGATATGTAATTTTTTTTGTCTTAACTTTTATCCCTTCCACAGCATTACATTTTTAATAGATAATATTTAACCATTTAAAGATTAATATGTTTTTTAAAAAATACCTTAAAATTAGAGGGGCACACGATCTACAAGTATGTAGTTCCTCTGCGCATTTCACTGTTGTTTTCTAAATTTTTCTTCTTAAGTTCAGTTTTATAAAAAATTAAAATAATATCCTTATGAAAATACGTCTATGTACGAAATAATAATAATAATACATCTCTCAAAACTTACACATTTTAGCCTCAAGTTGACCAACAAAAATTTAAAAATTTAAAAATTTGATATGGTCCTGTACATACATACATGGAATAATATATTTTGTCAAGGTACACTTTTTTTGTCTATGAGAATCGGAAGAAGTATTTTCATAAACTTTTGCAAAGACAATTTTTTTCTATGTACTTGGTACATTTAATGCTAATACGAGTATGTGTTGCAATTTCATATGGAAAGAAGTTTTTTATGCACATACTACATACATATATGTATATATGCATATACTCGTATATTAAAAATGTTTAAAATTGTTAAAGGAAAAAGAAGAGGAAATGAGAACCATGTAATCAGATTGACTACATTTTGTCTCTAGATTGTTTGTTTGAAAAAAAAAAAAAATAAAAATGAAAATTTATCATATTTGCGTAATAAATCTATTTAATTTATTATAAAAATTTTGTATCATTTTAAAATGTCATTTAATGATAACCATTAAAATTTTTGATAGTTTTCAGTAACTTTAATGTACGCGGACATAAAAAATTTTTTGTATTTAATTTTGCAGAATAAAATAGAACCAAAATTAAATGTCCATAAATTTCACATACAATAGATATTCGTATTCGCAAATATCGTTTCAAATATTCGTATTCGTATTAGCGAATATCAAATATTGACATTCGGCACATCACTAGTATGTATGTATATATGTACATACCTGGCAGGAAATGCGAATAGTGAAATTGTCAGTATTACTACTGACCAGATGTACACCAGCCAATGTAATCATCTATTGACATTTAACATTAACTTGTCATTGAAAATCCACCACTAGACTGTAGCACTATTGACTAAGTACTTTTTTTGGAACTACATGGGGACATTGGCACCAAAAATTCACTACTAAATTTTAGGTTCTCTAGTATACAATATCGATATTTCCTCGCTCTATGTCAATAGTAAAATTGTAGTGATTTACTAGTGACATTGTCAATAGTACTACTCACTAGGTGTATTCCAGCCAATGTAAAATCTACCAGTAGACTTTAGCACTATTCTTTTACGACCATATGGTGGACACATTTGAACCAAAGATTCACTAGTACTACAATTTCATAATGTTGGGCAACAAACAAAGACATACATACATGTGTATTTATTTTAACATTATTGCACGAATGATCAATGAAATAAATAAATGAGAAAAGCATTTTATAAAAAACGAGTTCTTTTAATAATCTGAGCAAGTTAGTTTTTTGCCTTTCTTTAGACATTTTTAGACACAAGTTCACTTTTTCCCCATATTCATAAACTTCAAAATGAGTGTGAAATGTGTTTTATTTTAATTATTCATAAAAAAATTCCTTAAAATAGATTTCAAATACATTATATTTTTTAATGAATATAAACAGTTCTCATGAAAACCCTTAATAATTTGGGATAATTAGTGCGTCAACAAGTATGAAAATAATATTATTAGTTATATATATTTTTATTTATTTACTGAACTGTGTATCAAGTTCCATTTTGTTTTATGCAAACAAAGTATTTTATTTCTTTGAGGAGTTCAAACCTTTAATAGTATCGGGATAACATCGCCGATATATCGATAGTTTTTTTATCGATATTGTATTCATTCTAAATTATTGAGAGCTTATGGAAAGTGTTTGATTAAAATGTATTGACGTATTTATTTTGCTTTTGAGTATCTTTTGGGTTAAGGGAAAAAAAATTATATCATTTCATTCAACTTTTTTGCAATTCAATAAAATAACTGGAGCAGCTCTGGCATACACACCAGTACATGTATTTTTTTTTTTGTTGTTTGTGTAGATACAATTTTGCCTAGAAATGAACTAATTTTTTGCTTCTCACGTTTTAATTGCAGAGTTAATAACACAAAAAAAAGCATGCTTACTTCTTAAAAACTATAACTAAAACTAATTAAACTCCAATTTAACACAATTGTGATTAAAATAAATGAAATGAAAACCAACCTAATAATTTGTTAAATGGTGAATTTAAATTCTTTGTTAAATTAAATAAGTTTATAAATAAGAAGAAAACCTAATTATTTCTAAATCATAAATTTAAGCCATCGAAATCGAAAACAGATGCAAAACTAACTATTCCCGCAATAAAATGAATGTAATGATATTGAAATAAATTAAATGCTAAGCAAACCCCTTCTTGTACAGTGATATTTTAATAAATTGCATTTGTAGTAGAAAATAATAATATCTATTTAAAAATATATTGATTGATTGATTGTTAAAACTTGTTGAACTAGTTTGTTGTTAATGTTAAAGAACTAGTGGAGCAATTGCATGTACATTTTACCCAAACGAATTGGAACTGAGAACTGATACTGCACAAGCAAGAAACCTATTACAATAATAATAAAAAAAATAAAATTAGGAAATAAAATATACATACATACATATATGTAACTGTGATTGCTCGATCCAAAATTGCTAGAAAGCAGGCTGTGTTGTTGAGTGGGATATTATTGACGAAGGATGCGATTGGAAAAGGCTTTAATAACGTTTGCACATATGAAAATAAATGTCGTTGAATTTCTGGCGAGTTCAAAGCAAAAGGACTAGTTGTGCAGGATAAACTCGCAATAACATATCAAAATCGCATTGTTAAGGATTTGTAGAAACATTGGTACTAGAATATTTGCGTTTAGGATAAACGCGTGACCATAAATACATAAAGATTTATTCACGTCAGTCTTCTCCACCGCCACCGCACAGATTGCAATGCTCTGGTAGCCAGGATAGTTTTGCTGTGGATCACTATTGCGATTCACATCCGACAAATAGTGTCCGGGGAGTGGCGACAACTTCAGTATCAGGGATTCGCAGCGGCGGTGGTGGTGGTTGTGTACAATGGTCGACAGCAGAAACCGCCGGTGTAGGTGGAGGTTGCAGTGGAGGTGTGGGGACGTGCACAGTGGTTCCCACAACAGGTTCGATGTGTCCACATGGAAATGCTGTGCTACCGCCACTGTCGCAGTCAATGATGTCCGGTGGCGCCGGCCACGGTTACAATGGCAGTTTATTAGGTTCCCACATCTCATTAAGCGGTATGTCAATTGCTGGTCGCTCTCTGGATGACGTTTTACCTCCAAATACGTCAGGTGGCGCCCACTGTCGCAGTATGAGTGGCCTTAATACCTTAAGCTTAGGCCTTCCTGCGGCTCCTGTGCCTCCGCCGCCAATTTTTAATCCATGTAGTTCAAATAGCATAAGTAGCATGAATATACAAGGACCTTCGTCCTCACGCTGGGGTCCAAGAACGTCGTGCCCAGTTCACAGTCCTTTTCGGATAAGAGCTCCAAATGGTTCGATATGCTCAGGACATCAGGTAATTTTTAACTTGTTAGAAGCTATCTTGGTTGTTTGTAAATAGAATTTAATCTATATTTAGTGAATTACATATTAACTGATTAATCGAATGATTCACAATTAATTTTAATTTAAAAAATCTTGCCAAAATCACATAACCTAATAACTTTTCCAAGTCTACACTCCTTTTTCAAACCCGCATTTCCTTTTTCTTTTCTTCTTCTTACAGGTAAGGATATCTGCAATATATAACGACAATGCACTCAACAATTACCCAGAACAACTTTTGCCCAAGACACGTAAGATTTCGTCTTAGAAAATCACACCCATTCGTTAATTAATTCTTATACAAAAATCGATTCGTTAAAAGGATTATATTTATGCAGGTTTACACTTGTTATCATAATCCCATTAAAACAAATTTTTTTTAATCATTACTTGGAATTTGAACAACTACTTGATGATATTATTGTGTTCTTTTTTCTTATGGAGTGTCATGATGTCTTGCATCAATTTCTAATGATTTCAGCTCTCTCAGATTTTTTTATTAATATTTTTTAAGAGAAAAGTTTTCAATCATGAGCAAGATACTTCTTTTCTTCAATGTTAAAACAACTGTTGCATAATATACGATTATTTTTTTTTTTGTAAAAACGTAATATAATTTTTTTTCGCGATTGGGGATCTTGGGGATAACGTGACAGACTGCCGGGGGTTTTATTATAAACATAGTGCTTTTTTAATAAAAATTGTGCAGAGCGAACATAAATTATAATTTTTATTAAAATAAAAACTAAATGTTTTCTTATTCTTATTAAAATAAGAAAACATTACAGTTTTTGAAATTTTTAAAATGAAAGCGCACATTTTTGTTTTAAGACTGCTTTGCTATAAAAATAACAATGTTGTATATTTAATATTATAAGAAACATTCTTATTTTAAAAATGCAGCATTTCTACAAACAAAACGTAAAATCCTTGTTTTAAGAATGCTTTTTTGATTCAGTGTACGAGTACATTTACATGGAGTAACAACTTTAACATCGAAATTATGATTTGTGCTTGATTACTTTCCAATAATTTTGAGTTGATCCATACAAAGATAAATAAAATTAACAACAAATCCAAATACTACGTATCTATGAAATTTGGTAATAAATTCCAAATATATTTATTTATGTACGATTTAAAGAATACTTAAGTTTTTTTTTCATAATAACTAGGAATTTTTTCCAATTTATGTGGGGACAGCGAAAAAAGTATGTGGCAGCCATTTAACCAACAGCAAACATAAATTTTTTGGCATGTACATTAGACCACCCAGAAAATGCATGGGATGCCTAAAAGTATTGTTTTTTATTCTGCAGTCTCCAGTAGACTGGCCATAAAAAATCACGTGTGTGCAAAAATTGCACCAATAGCCGCCAAACAGGTATTCGGTGTTTTGGCCCTTATATTATTAAGGGCCAAATTTACAGTCATTAGTAAACTAAAATGACAACTATTGTTTGACTAAAACTTCATATTCACAGTGTATTATTTAACTCCAAATATAATGGGCTACATATCTTACCTTATAAAATAATGAAAACGGATTATAACTATCGCCATTAAATTTTTTATCCCATTAAAGGACCATGATATGCCATAGTTAGGGCAAAATTATGTATGTATGTATGTAGCAGAAGCATGTTGCGCTATTTATTTTTTACAAAAATGGTTGATAATATTTTTCCGAAAAACGTCTTATTTGAAAGTTACGGTGCCAAAAGGGTTTAAAGTGAAGATGGATTACTTTTGGGTGAAAAGTGCAATATGCGTGGCTTGTTTGGACGCTATCGGAGACTGCCTGTTCATCGGCATTGACTTTCGTCAATTTAGGTGGTCTAATATACACAGAAAACACAAACTTTAATTTTCAGTAACCAAATTCATTGAATCAGTAAATATTTTGTATGAATGCGATCCTACAAATAATTTTGTAAATTCTGTTAATAATTTTGTAAAACTTTAGCCAAGTTCGGCTGAGAGAATTCGTTATTTAAGTGTGTTGGTGTTTATCTTCCCTGCAATCAGACTGGGACCAAGTGTCTTTATGTCAACACTAAAATTCTAGTGACAATTGTGGTAGGTAAATTGTCAATAAGTTTTCTTCTATCCGTCAGTATAAAAGAAAGAAAGAAAACAGATATGTTGTATATGTGGTGGAATCGCCAACAACTTGTCAATATATATAAATTTTTATGTACGTAAATGATGGAAATGTACCAGTAATTGTGAGGTTGGTATGTCTCCATGTTCGTATAAGAACTACGTAATGACTAGCTAGTCAATTGCACATGCACATGCTAAATTTCTATAGAATTACTGAAACTAAGTTTTATTTCAAACAAACATTTGTTTCAAAATTTTTTGGGAATAATTTTTTCTGTGCACAGAAAAAAGATTTGTAAACACAATTAATTTATTTGTGAATGCAATTAAATTTTTTTTAAAACACCTACAACGATTTTTGTAAATACAAACACGCATTTGTAACATAAGAAAATAAAATCAACTCAATTCTTTCCAATTAAAATTATTGTGTTATTCACGATTGAGTTGTGTTTCTTAGGCCCAAATTCACAGACATTAGTTAACTAATAGCAATAGTTTAATCAATAATATTTGATTCACAGCTCTTTTTTTACCATTAGTTAAACCACCAAATCTCATTGGTTAACAAATAGTTAGACAGCAGCTGATTCGTTGTAAACTTTACTAGTATTGTTGTTTTTTGAACAATTTTAGACACATTTCACACATTCGTTTTCAAGCATCTTTCTTATATTTAGCTGTAACACATTAATTTTTTTATTTTCTATTACATTTTGGTTTTTCCGAATCAATTTCAGCACTAATTCAATATCTTGCACCGTAAAGTTAGACGAACGAGCACTGTTTTGTCCATTTTTAAGAAATAATATAACAAATGTAAACAAAAACCATATGATATAGCAGAGCTGCCAATAGTGAAACTTAATTATTTGATAGGATTACCATTCTCTGCTCATATTAAGAACTTTAGTTAAACAATTCACTGTGAATATGAAGTATTGGTTAAACAATAGTTGTCATTTTAGTTTACTAATAACACAGGTCTACAAATTTGGAAAAAAAATTTACTGCAGAAACGAAGCATTTTTTTGAACTAATCTGGTGCGCTGAATTCGAATCTAGCATAAAAATTGGGCTATCACGCCTAGTTCATTTTTTATCGCAATACTGGCACTCCAATTTCAAAATTTTTAATTTGACTGAAGACCACATTCATTTGAAATCTTCATAATAGTATCGTTTTAGTATGTCAGCGAGATCACGTGTTACTGATTAAAGTTATTTTTGCTTTGTATGTGGTGAATATTTGGTTAGAAAAAAGGATATGGAATATCAGAATCATTAAAATATGCATATTTACATTATTTTGGTTTTGCTTTCAGAAACTTTAACAAACCGTGGACACCGACAATATTTCGCAATGGTTGCAGGACTGTTTTATACAAGTAGTCAAATGGCAAGATCTATTTCGATTTCTCAATTCCAGTATTTTGGAGAGAGTCAAGTACCCACCAAACCGACTGTTATTTCTGTTTTTACAAAAGTTGATGGATTCAATATGACAAATCAAAAAAATATTACTTACGCGAATGTGCGAATGTACCATCGACTTCCAAACCAGTTTAACGTCCACCAAATGATCTATTACCAGTAATTTCCAGAGCGACGAACAAAAAAAGTAAGGAAGTTATCAAGGATTTTGGGACAAAAGCATGCTCGGAGACTATTGCTGGACTCTAATACGTGAAACCGAACTAACAAAATACAAACGACATTTAAACAACGCCATTCACTTTTGAAAATTCATTGATTTTTAAATAAATAATGAATTTTTATGTAAAAAACGAATAAAAACATTTTTTGTGCAAAAAACCAAAACCAATTACAGATTCGAATTCAGCCCACCAAATTACCCTTGGAAAGATATTTGGTTGCTCCAATCCAAAACCTTGTTGGCTAGTGTAATTACTCGTATACGCAATTATAAAATTAACAATCAGCGTTTTTAGAAAAATATTTTCAATTAAATTTTTGTCTAAAAAACACTGACATATGCATACATATATGATACAATAATACAGGTAGCCGCAAATCTACAACAAATTTACAATAAATAAAACAACAGGACTTTTTATTGCTGTTTTGTGATGACAACTGTAAAAAAACCAAGAGAAAACAAGAGACATGTACTTCCGTTTTCTTGTGTCTTTGCAAAGCTTTATTTGTATTAGTACAGTTTTAATAGGCACTATGCGCGTGTATTGATTGCATGTTCTCTTGTATATGCAAGGCTGTATGAGTACAGTTTATAGGCACTATATAGGTAAAACGTAAACAACAATTGGCAGATCACATCACAAACAAACTCCATCAGCTGGCGCTTCGAGGTTACCTGTATTATTGTATCATGCATACATACATCCATACTTACACCTATTTGACAATATTTAATAACTTTCTTTCTTTTATATTTTTTTTCAATTATTTTGATATTATGACCACTACTGTATTAGGCAAAGTTAAAAATGTAAATAAACACGAAGAAAAATTACAACAATGTCATCTTAAAATTGGTTTAAACATGGGTGCAGTTAATTTTAAAATTTGGTTGATTTACACAAGGTTTAAAAACGTTTTTTAAGCTAAAATTCTATTATGATTACAATTTTAGCGAATATTGCTTAAACAACATTTGAAATGCTGTTTAAAATTTTTATGAATACAGCTGTTAGAATTTTGTTAGTGAGAGCCGCCGTGTGGATGTTTGTCCAACTTTCAGATAACGGTGAGCGAGCTGTTATTGTTATGTCCCTCGATTTCTTGTTTTTAAGAGAAGTAACACTCAGCAATTAATATACCTACCCAACACATACTACACTGTTCCTTGTCCCCCAATTTCAAGAATATTTTCTTCAATACTTACTTTACGTTGAAGTGATACGTGTAGAGGTAACGTTTGTTTTGGCAGGTCTTCCATGGGAAGGTATAAATTTCAAAGAGACTTTCAAAATAAAACTAAGGCAGAAGTTGCCGGTTTAGCTGTCTGATTTTATTTAATTAAAATTTTATGTTTCATATATACTGCTTATGCATTAATCGTAATCTTAGCCTTTATAGCTTATTTTATTCATTTTATAAAAGAGTAAGGATTTCCTATTACATATGTCATTAACCAATAAAATTTTGCTGCTTTACAATACATTCATTTACGTTTGACACTCAAATGTGTGTCACACAAATATTCTGATTGATCGATCAGCTTGTGTACACTACAAGTACACTCCATACCTACATAAATACATATGCACATTTAGTAAGACATTCAGCCGTATTACGAATGTAGAGTCGATTATACGTCTAAGAGAATTTTGTCATATATTAAACGCTTCCTTTAATCTAGCACAAATTGTCGTAGTTACAAATCACTTTTAATTAAATAAAATAAGTACATACATTAAATTTTCAAACTTTTTTTCAAATTTATATATTATAAATTACAATATATCAATTTCAATTGCTTATTTCCTGACGATAATAACAAACGGTTAACGAAATATTGAAAATAAATAAAAAATCAGTTAAAATTTAATAAAAACGATTAAAGCTTAACACAAAAAAAAAACTAAATGTCAATTAAAAAATAATTAAAATATTAAATTTATTATTATTATTTGATTTGATCAAAATTCAAAGAGTTTCGCGACAGAGTAGCGGGTATAATACTAAATCTATCAATCTGGATATTGTAGGTTCGCGTCCCACCGAAAGCCCTGGTCCGCTTCACTACAGTGAATGACGGTCCTTGCTATTATGCTTATTAAAATAAATCACTGTACAATTCGTACTTTTATTTGTAACATTCAATAAGCAACGTCTACGGATTGTCAGTATAAAGGAAGAATCCTTCGAAATATTTCTTAACCACTTTTATTTAGAATCCCATTTGAATCGGATTAACTACAATAATTTTAATCATTGTGTGAGAACAAATCAGTTTAAAAAGTCGCCAAAAATTTAAGATTTTAAAAATTATCGATAGCATATACAATCTCATATTGGGGGAAAACAGATCTGCTGCAACATGCAGCGCTTTCCATGCAATAAAAACCATTAAGTGCCACTATTACATTATCTTGTGCCGAACTAAACTTTTACCAGTTTAATGTAAATTGAGTTATTTTAAGCAGTACCATTTTTGTAAAATAAGAATATTGTTCCTATATTTACGAGTTGATTTGAGGGTAAACTTCGTATCCCTCTGTAAGCCAAATTACATGTGATAATTATTAATGAACAAATAACAAATAACACCAAAGTTAATTGTAAATATTCTGACAAACACTAGTAGAACGGAACAACTAGCTCTTTTCGAAGTTAACGGTACCTTTATATTGTTAATCGGCAGATTTAAATTATTTTTAACAAAACGTAGTTTTGTGGGGATCAATAAAAAAGAAAACAAAATTAAATACAACAACAACAACAGATGTGAAAGTTAGTTTCAAATTGCTCAATTACTGAGACATAGTCGTACAGCAAATGTTGTGTTAATTGAGTCCAATGTTAACTGTAAGACTGTGTCTTAGTGCTTGGGCTTCATCATTGCATATTATTTTATAAAAACTTGTCAATCGTGAAATTATTATGTTTTTTTTTCAATAAGTAGTTCAATTATTCTATAGACCGTCATTGGGTTCAACGGATTGAATGATACGTCAGCTGTCCATATTGATTTAAATATGCTCAGTGGATTGTGAATGAAATTATAGGTTGTGCACAGATTCTAAGATTCTAATAAAATACGGCATGCAGGTTTTATTTGGACCACACACTACGCCTCGTTAAAAAAACAGATTTTTGTTTCGATTTTTTCGTGTTGCTACATTTTTAGAACCTCTGTTTCAATCGAAATAAATTGCACTGTGCTCGAATTCAAAACTTTTTTTGTAACAAGCCGGGAACCCAGTGGATAAACCTAATTCAAGTACGCTGAATCCAATGGTGCCAATCATTTTTTTAGGTTAGCTCTTGTTTAAAAAATAATTAAGATTGAAAACTTGGTTAAAAGCACCTAAAAATCACAATTTTTTCCTAGTTGTATAATATCAATTGATATTATTGTATAATATCAACCATGATATAAATATAGAAGGTACTTCCATTGTCTCTTTGTTTTGAAAAAATAAGGATTTTTGAAGTTTGATTTTTGAGGGAAATAAAGAAAAATGTTCCCATATATGTAGTAAAAAATGTAAGTCTTTCCCCAGAAATTTTTCACAAAAATGTGTAATTTATCTTAACAAAAATTTGCGAATGAATAAAGTCATGTACATAACTACATATCTGTGAAGTTTGAAAAGTGGTTATGTAATAACTTATGTATCTCATCTTTTTAAGTTTTCTGAATAAAACAAATCTTTTAATTATATTTCCATCTAAATTTGGCGTTCATAAACAAAATTAATTGATGATTTTGATTAGTTGACAATGAACTTTCATTAAGTTTAACAAATATTGATTGATATTGCATTTTGTTTAATCTACATAATCCGTTTCTTGAATTTAACAAATGCTACACTTACATTTTTACTTAATTGTTTAGTTTATACATTCTGTATTTTATAAAAATAATTTTGAAATCATGTTTGAATAAAATTTTCAAACAAACAGAAAACAGAAGGAAAATATTAAATTAATACGGTAGCACTATTATTAATTAATTAATACTGGGATCCTTATATATGTCAGATTTTGAATGTCAAGAGAATGGAAGTACGTTCTATATTTATATAATGATACCAGCCAAAGGCAAACTGATCAGCTTTCTATGAAAATCTTTGATTTTAATAAAAATTTTATTTTTAGTGCTAAAAAGTAACAGCGTAAAATAACTCTATTTTCAAGAACAAAAAAAAAAAACTTGTACACTAACTTTTGCTTTAGAAAGGAGCTATGAATCAGTAATATTATAAAAAAATAAAAAATTGGCAACATCTGTCTACTTGATCTACGCTATAGTTATTGAGTCATACTATCGATATAAAGAGAACACTGCATCAGATTCGATTCCTTTCGAAATTATTAACAAAGTAAGAAATCTGTTTTCCTTTTACGAAATTGGATAGAGCTACTGAACCGATTGAAATTCATTCAATCGGCCTAACACTACTATTTCCTACTACTATTTCCTATTTCAGATTTACTACCCCTCAAAATTGCCATAATTTTTTTTCATTTACACCCAGGCTTATTGTAAGCAATTATGTTTGTCAAAGTGATTTTTAAATACTTTAAAAAGTGCCATTTGCTTCTCTTTGTGAGCGAGTATTTTATAAAGAAATTTACAATAGATTGCTCAAATAAATAACTTTTTTTTTGTTTTTGTATCAAATGTGTTTGACACAAAAAAAAAATTACATAATTACATATACATATGTACATACATACTCGTACATATTTAAGTTCTATTCTTCCTAATTTTGTTCAAGTTAAAGCGATTTGATATGGGTACTTGTATTCGAGAAATGCATTTTTATCCTCGAAATGCTGAAAATAATGTTATGATTTACTTTTAAAGGCATTATTGCATACTCATGATGTTGTGGCCCGAGATGTTTATGGAGAAGAAGCTTTACGAGTTACGCCCCCACCCATGCCTATTTATTGCAATGGAGAAGATTTGGAAAATACAGAAGCCGCTGAGTTGCAGCATGTAACTCGTGTCCGCTTAGTGCAATTCCAAAAAAATACTGATGAGCCGATGGTAAGTACCTTGATACATATGTACACTCAAAAAAAAAAAAAATATTACATCAAATAGGTTAGGAGACTCCCAACCCTTTTGACCTTGAATATATAGAATAAACTTCCATATGAATTCGGAAAGAATGGTAAAAATCAACTATACTATATCAACTAAAACTTGTTGCAAAATATCAGAGATTTTAAAATTTAAATGTTTAATTTTTATTAATTTAATTGTTAAACGGCTGAATGCAATCAAAAAGTGATACACTATTGAGCATTGAACAGTTCATATATGTATGTACATATGTACATATATATACATACCCACAGGAAAAATAAGGAGTAAAGATGCCAGCGATTCTGAAAAGCCCTCAAATTAATCCTCTTTACCCTCCCATTTTTTAGCAGTTAGAGAAGAATAGTAATTGAATAAAAAAGGTCTTCTAAATTTTCCCGCTGTGTAGGCTGCTATAAAAGCTATTATTTTCTTACGAGGCGGTATTAACTATCTGCGAAATTACAAATATCATTTCTAAATAATCTATGTACATATGTAGGTAAAACTTAAGTGAAAGTTGTAGCTATTATTCCAAGTATATGATTTTGAAATAAAAAACCATAAACAACATTTTACTTCAACTCCCTGAAAAATCAAACGAATTAATGCAAGCTTTGCACATCAATTCATTTGAGGTGGGAAATCATAATGACGTTACTTTTACAATTTTAGCTTAAGTCGACTCAATTGGAACACTTTGAATAATTTAAATACATGTATTTAACTTTAATCTACCACCAGGGCATAACTTTAAAAATGACGGAGGACGGCCGTTGTTTAGTGGCACGCATAATGCATGGCGGCATGATTCATCGTCAAGCAACACTGCATGTGGGTGATGAAATACGAGAAATTAATGGTCAGTCAGTGCAGAACCAATCTGTGGGACAATTGCAACGAATGCTAGTAAGTTCAAAATAAATTGATATCAATGCTAGGCATGTTTTTGCGTAACTTGAATCAACTATGTATATAGAGTCGAGAATATTTTCTCCATTAAACCGGTCTACGAAATTGACAGATGATAATTAATATTTTTGGTTAACAGTAATCGTAAATTTCTATGTATAAAATTTCTAGTGAATTTTAAAATTACGGCGAAAAATTAATAAATAAAGTTTATTATATTAGTAGCATTATTTTATCGAACCACAAATCAATCTTGGCGTTTTCGAACATTTTTGGGAAAGCCTTTTTCGTAACGGAAAAGTATAAAGAGAGAGAGAGAGAGAATGCTCGTACAGATCATTCCAAAGAGCCAATGTATCAGTGTATTTTTCAAATATTTCGGTATCAAACATTTTTCCAAGAGCTTGTCTTTAAGTCCATCCAAAAAGCTTTAAAATCAGGGAACATGCACGGGTCCATCACCGACTTTTAAAAAATATTTATTTTTTAACCTATAAAACACCTCTTTGAATCAGAAAATATGATTAGATCCCACATATGCAAATGATCCCCAATATTTCCCCTAAATCAAGCCAGTTCGGCATGACTTGAACCCATGATTCAACCTCATTTTTGTCATGTTTTTTACTGCTGGGTAACTGCGGTTTTTGAAAATTGCTTTTTATCACTTGGTATTATTACAGGAAAAATGTTCTTGAATTTTTCTTTAATATATCCAGTTTTGAAGTAATTTTTTCCAACTAAAGTAAATAAAATAAATTAAATGCTGGTTTTGAAAAATTCAAAAATTTTGCAACTTACATTATTTATATTAAAAATTAAATTTTATTAGTTGTTTCTCTCAGCTGTAAAAAGGACAATTTATGCTTTATTTATTTTGACTTTCGTTATGTGATAAATAAATAAAAAATCTGTCTTACATATTTCTTTTACTTACTTCCTTAGAATAGAGTTTCGAAACAAGTCTCTTTTCAACTAGTTTAGGTTTCATATATTTACACACAAATTCGAAAATCCATACATACATACTCGTATGTGGCCTTAAATATGAAAGTGGTCTAATGCCGAATACACATTTGGCATTTCTTGTGTTGTTATTTTTAAAATGTGTTCCACACACACACATTAATTTTTATATGGAAAGCAATGCGACACAACGAAAAATATCGGAAATGACAAGTATTGTCACCAGTATACACTATTGCGATGGAACAAAATTCTATAGTGTATTTGGCATAAGTCATATACAAATGTATTTCTTTGGTCGAGGTATTTAGTAGATGAAAATTTAAAAAATCAAAAAATATTTTTATATCTAGATTAATATTTAAAGTTTTCTTTTTAAGATTTATTTAATATTTCGAAGCAAAAAATGCACATGACTTAGACCACTTTCATAACTAAGTGCACATATCGCTGATTTACTCAAACAACGTCATAACTCAAAACAACTAGTTTGCCAGAAAATGAGTTTAAAGTTTTAAATTTACACACAACTTAATGGAAAAAATTTAATTTTATTTTGCTTTCAAGAGTTGAGTAAACAAGACACTTGTATGAAATTTTTAAACAATATGAAGAACTATATGAAGATTAATTTTGCATCATTAACTCAAAACTTCCATTTTTTTGAGTTATGACGTTGTTTGAGTAAATTTTCGCTTATTTGTGCCCTAAATAATGACAGTGGTGTAAGTTTTTGTACAAATTTAGTTGTTCTCGTACCGATTTAAAATGCGAGTTGTGTTGACAGTTCTTGTATGAGGAGCTTTTCGTAATTTTTTTTACAGAAACGCCTTTCCTCACAACCTTCTCGTAAAGTTGAGATACAAAAACACATACATACATGTGTGAGAAAAGCCACTTTGTGTTTCAATGTTACGATGCGAGAAACAAGCTGCAGGTTACATTATGATTTTTAATATTGAAGTTGTATCTATAACTCGTTTTTGTAAATAAATATGTATATTTTTTTTCTTTTCTTTTAAATACAGCGTGAAGCACGTGGTTCTGTAACCTTTAAGATAGTTCCTTCTTATAGAAGTGCTCCCCCTCCATGCGAGGTAATTATTTTTTAAATGAAACAAAACTATAATTGCATGTTTTGTTTAATTTTTGTATTTGTTTATCTATAAAGTTTTATACGACAATTTAATGGTTTATTTTTTGTTGCTTGTTTGAATGTATGATTTTTTTATATTCTTTTACATGCATATTGTCACCTTAAATGCAAACGGACGTAACTACACTTTTATATTTTTTACAGGAGAAACAAAAAACGTTACAAAATTCTTGTAGTATGGATACTCATATGTTTTTTAACCATTTATTTGCTTTTTATATATATTTAAGCTTTTATGATAGTTACGTTCTTTGCAATAAGAAAAATACATTTTGTTGGCAGAAGTCAATCAAAAACTGGATTTCAAATCTTTGTGTAGTTACGTCCGTTTGCATTTAAGGTGACGATATGTACATACCAGCAAATATACATATAAACATATATAGATACATACATACATACATGCATACTTATATACATAAATATGAATATGCATACCTACTAAGTAGGTTGATCGATTATTCGACTTTTTCCAGATTCCGGTTTTCGAATAGTTCGAATATTTGAAATTATGAAAGACTCGGTTTCGGTTTTTACAATTCAGGAAAAACCGGTCAATCGGTTTTTTTTATGTAAGAATATTATTATACAAAAGCTTTGATTTAAAATTGCTTTATTAAAAAAAAGAGTTAACAGTTCATGTAAATACCATAAAACAATACAAAAAAATATATTTCATATGCTTATGTACGAGTATAGCACACGTGTATAATATATATACGAGTACATATGAATGTATGTGCAAGGTGGATGGATAGCTACCTCTATATAAAATATGAAGCAGAATGTCAACAAAACTAAATAACACTTTTTGGAAATGGATTTTGACATCCATAAGGCCAATTTAATTCGCCTCTGCTACCACCTCATAAAATAATTTCGCTTTAATTTCATGTTTCAGTAAGTGTTGCCATGGTAAAAAAAACGCTTAGAGCTTTTACACTGAAAAAAAAAATATTTAGGAAAATCAACAGAAAACGTTGGTCCAAGTTTTGACATAGTAAAGACTAAATTTATTGCAAAATATACAAATCGAAAAGTATTCGACTCAGCCGGTTTTTAAATTGTAAAAAAACCGCACTATTCGACATTCGATAAATCAACATTTTGAAAAAACCGGCAACCGTATTGCGAAAAAACCGGGTTTTAAAACCGGTTGAAAAACCGAGTCGATCACTCTACTACTAAGGTACTCATTTTAATCGATGTTTCAGTTCGATTAATCGGATAATGGAAAGAGTGGTAAAAATTTTATTTCGTTTGACTTGTCCGATTTTTTGATCTCAGTAATCATTTGACATTGATTTTTTTAGATTCATCGAATAATCGAAATCATGGTAAATGTTTTATTTCGTTCGAATTCAAGTTTTTTTTTATCTCAGGAATCACTCGACATATCAAAATTTTTTTAGTTTACCCGGCTTGTTTAATTTTCCCTTTAGAAAAAAAAACAAAGCAATGCTATTTAAATACCGACTTAATTTTTTGAGTACTAAGTTGAGAGACATTTAAATGAAACTTAAATGCCCCCACCTTGTGTATTTAAATTTTATGTAAGTTTTACGAAAACATGTAAAACATGTTTAATTTTCATAAATATATAACATATGTATATCGTCGGGTGGTTACTGGTTTGCCGCACAGATATTAAGAATACATTATTGTTTTGTATTGGCAAACCAGTAACCACCCGACCATATGTATAATATATGTACATACATATAGTTTATATCATCATAGAAAAATAAATAGAAACATGAGCTCTGCAATTTTAACTTTCTACACATTGATAACCAAATTTCTTTAATAGGTGGAAAATTATGCAATTAATACACAGAAAGTAAGAACAGAATTTGCTTTTGAGCTCCCGGCAATTACCAAAAAAAAAAATCGCTAAATCCCAAAAAGGGCATTTCTTCAGTATTTTTGCTGTATACTTCTTATTTTTCGCCGAGCGCAGATAATATTTTTGGAAATATTCAAAAACATATCTTGTCTTATGGTGGCATAATACATTTTTTCGTTACAGCTTTGTAATTTGACAAAAAAGGCCTTAAATTTGATATTTATAACAAAAATAGGTCTATATCTTTTTTAATATTTTTTATAGTATTATTTTTTAGATAAATAAAGATATGGGGTTAGTATTGTTACAAAATGTTTTTATAATAGCGAAATAATTATCCCACTGTTTTCTGCAAAAATCGGCGAAAATCGAATTTTTTTTACATTTTAATCTAAATTGCGTATAACTTTTAACTTAATTGTGCTTTTTTAACGCTACAAATTTTATTCTTAATTAATAAGAAGCTTCCTTTTCTAAATCGAACAAGATTTGACTTCTCCATTAGCAGAATATTGGACTAAGGTTTGTAAAAAGAGCCAAAATTTTAATTTTGTTCTCGAATATATCCTGAACTGTAAGCAAAAATCCATAAATGTAGCAGATTTTTTTTAGGTCTTGGATAGAAAAAAAATCCACTTGTAAAAATATTTTTTATCAGATGAAAAACATCAGCTTGGCATCGGTTTTAATTTGTCATTAACCCAAGGTTGTCCACTTTGGGGCTTTGTGGCTCCTCCCTCTTTAAAGATATATAGTCCAAGTCCAAATTCCAGACTTAAGCTCTGTGACACCTCCTCAAATGTTGTATGAAATTTCATAACGGACGGCCCGGACAAAATCCCCCATTGTGTGTCGGGTACTTTAGGCCCCACCAAACCAGAAGCCATAGCCTGATCGAGCTAAAAAATTAAGAGCGCATTTCTGACTGCAAACCTCATATTTTAGACAGTGAAAATATATCAATTAAAAAGTTTTTTTTGCCACAAGTCTAATGTGCACGTATGTACATATGTACATATGTATGTTCATATATATATATATATCAATATCAATAAAATATATATGTATATATAATAATATATCAATCAGTAACAACAAAAATTAATTGATCTATGGAGATTTATTAAAGCATGTAGGTAAAAAAGCAAAAGCTATCTTACGTGCGGTTCGCTTTTCTCCCTGACAAACGAATATAAACGTTAGGAGGCTTAGAAAAACCATCCTAGCAAGTGACAGGGTTTTATATTGGGTAGCAGTAGCAGTCAATAGAAATGGTCTTCTCGGAAAAAAACTCAATGTTTTTAATTGCTGTGTCCATTAGTGCAGGCCTTGGTAAAAACTTTACTTTTCCGGACAATACTCACCAGGGCAAGAGCAAATATGAAAATGTATTTTATTAGATATTTACAAATAAGTGTGCATATTTATACGATTGTGTACTTTTATGGAATACATACACATATGTACATACATGTGTACATAATTTTATATGTGTATTTGAGTGAATATAAAACTCGTGCATAAAGTTTTCTCTATTTTGTTTTAAGTACATCCATACATACGAGTACATACATAAATCTGTAGTTGTTTATAAACACTTTATTTATGTTATTCTACTTTTTTTAGTTTTTCTTATTACTTTGTAATTTACTTGTTTGTTTCTCATTAAAACTAACATTCTCATTTCTTTCACAAACAAAATAATTTAACATCATGCAGCTATTTAGGATACGACCAGCTCCAGTTCTAGTAAGTGTCACGAAAGGATTATATTACTTATACCAATATTATTTTAATGCTTCTGTTAAAAAAGTTGTTGTTTTAATTACATACTATTATTTTTAAATGATTTCGTTTTTATGAATATTATTTATTATAGTGACATGATAGAAATTCAGTTGTGGCGATCATTGTTAAATTCTTCTTCTTGTATTCAAATTATTTTAGTTGGAGAAGTTAAAAAACTTATTTTGAAATTTCCGTTGTTTAAATAAATACGTCACTGAAAACAGTTATAATTATTGACAGTTTTAAGGAACAAATATTTTAAATTTTTTTATTACAGATTTTCGTGAGAGCACAATTTGATTACAATCCACTAGATGACGAATTAATACCATGTGCCCAAGCTGGGATAGCCTTTCAAGTTGGCGATATATTACAGGTAAATTAAGTATTAATTAAAACAGCTAAAAATACATATTTATTGTCCATATATTTTTAATTACGAATGAATATAAATATATACATACACATTTACATATGTATGTATGTATATATGTACATATATGAATTCATGTATGGAGATGCATATGATTATATACATAAGGGAAAGGTATTATATATGAATTGATATATGGACTAATATATAAAATGTATTATATTAAATGAGCTCATATGTACATATGTATATGAAAATTTAATTGTGAAGCTCTTCATTTACGGCTCCATATATCGAAATACTTTGTAATATAAACTCTACATACAACCATAATTTTTGGGGTTTGGCGAATCCTAGGAAGATATTTAAATAACAAAAATTAAAAACTTTATGAACCCACGACGTACAGACCAAACAGCTAGACCGATTTTCTTCAAGTATAATGCATTAAACTCATTCACCGCAGCAGGCTACACGAACACACGACTTCAAATGCCGGTGGCTGCATTTGTCGCCTCGTAGCCAGCTACTTAATTTTTTTTGGAGACGGCAAAAAGGTAAAAATATATGCGAGTATATCAGTGTCGCCACTTGCAAATATTTCATATTTATAGAAATGAAATATCTTATTTAAATTTACTTATATGTAGGTATCACGTAAAAAATAAAAATGAATAATTTATTTCTCTATATTTTTCCGAATTTTACTATTTACATGTTTAGTAATTTCTTTAATACATTTAGCAAATTTTCGCTAACTTACGATTTTTTTCGCGTTATTTTTTTGTCAAACTTCCGATTTTGCAACTTCTCTCGATAAAAGTGTCTTTTGCATGTTTTCAGCATCCTGAAAAAAGCGACTTTTTGCATGTTTTCATCTTCCTGGCAGTTTTGCCGATTTTTAAACAATATAAGACATTATTATAATCCCACTGTTAGTAAGTTTTTTCGAGTTTTCATAATTTTCGCAATGTTTACATAATTTTTTGCGTTTTTTGTGGTTTAAGGGATTTTTATTTAATATTATGGCTTGCGGATTTGTTTTTGCATTTTTTCCCGAATTATCGTGGTTTTGGCTTTATAAAAGTACCATTACTTTTGTAATGAACATTAAAATTTTTTAACTTTTTTTTTATAATTTTGCAATGAAAAATATTTCTAAGCACTAATTTGATTTACATTTTTTTCTATATTGTCAGCAAAGTTTTTGTTTTGTAGCCCTAAAAATAGAAATTAGTTTAATTGTACTGCAACGACAAAATCAGCATAGACAACAACCTGCCGCCCTGTTGCCTTGCTGTCTTCAAAAGACTCATTCTCATATAAACATGTGTATTCTATCCTTGACATTTTGTAGTCGGTAGCTTGCTGCGGTGAATGAGTTTAATACTTAAGCGAGAATATATTAGATCAAGTCACCTGTCAAACGAAAAAAAACAAATTAAAATTGGTCTATACGTTTGGGTGCTAGGGCGTCAAAGACACACATACTCACCAGAGTACATCAGAAAAAGATGTGATATCTTCTAAAGGGCTGGACCGATTTTCTTCAAGCTAAGAAAACTATCAATCAAGTCACTTTTCAAACAGAAAAAACTAAATTAAGATCCATCCAGCAGTTTAGTCTGTATGTGGACTCGTACATGCCCACAGATGCAAAGACACACTACAAACTTATAACACCCCTTTTTTTGGTCGGGGGTCACAAATAAATGATGCCAAGATTTGCCAATAAATGTTGCCAATAAATGTTTTATATAAAAAATAAAAAACGTAATATGGATGTATGTATAATAATTGACAATGATAAATATTAAGAAACAAAGAGGGTGAATTCATATAAGGTATACTCAGCTCAATTCGCTGTGCGAAATTTATACTTTAAATGTCAAAAAAATGTACTGAAAAATGTGTGCTGACATCCAATGTATATTCAAATTACAAGCTACGAAAATAGTCACATGATCCCTTGCGGCCACCTAGTATGAATTCGCCTTGGAAACAAATTTTGCTGCAGGTGTGGAATTTTGTGTATATTTACTAGGGTATTTAATTAATTGGTTTTTGTTTTAATTGGTTAATCGCTCGATTGATTAATTGAGGGTTTGTTTCAATCGGTTAGTTTTGGGTTAATGGGTTAACCGATTAAAAACAATTTTCATAAATTTATAAATTTCAATAAATAAAAAGTTATAAATTATCGTGATATTCACCCCCATTTAAGTTGTCAACATAGACGTCACGTCAATATAATACCAAAAAATTGGTGCTTGTCTAGTCGCTCTCGAGAAAAATGTTGTGCTATTGATAGTACAGAACAGAAATACCCTAAAGTCCATAAAATAGCATGATGAATAGCAGTCAGTTGTTTTCGACAACGGATAGATAAGCCCCAACTTTTTGCTGTTGTAATGACGTGACGTCGATGTTGACAACTGGAATAAGGGTGATTGTTCTCTTAGGCCTGACGATATAACCTATAATTATTTTTAATATAATTATTTTTCAGATCATTAGCAAAGATGATCAACATTGGTGGCAAGCTCGTTTAGATGCAGTTGGTGGTTCAGCTGGACTAATACCTTCACCAGAATTGCAAGAGTGGCGTATACGTTGTCAAACGGTAGACAAGACTAAAAATGAACAAGGTAAGATAATTAAAAAAAATTGTAATACAGAGTCAAAATAAAATAAAAAAACAATATAATCATATATACAATGAATTGAATGTCTGTATCTGTAAAATTGGATGTTAAATTTGTTTATCTGTCAAAAATCTATGATGAGTAACACACAAAAATAGACACTATAAACACTCATACATCCATTTATGTATCCACTTACATATATACATATATAAAACGTAATTGGTTTAGATAAAACAACAAATCCCTTTTATAGGCAAATACGAAAGTTACTACTTATATTTTGTTGGCCTTGATAAATTCAATATTTATTATATTGAAAACAAAAACGTTCTTAGGGAATTTCACGTTTGTAAATTTACATTTATTTCTACACGGAAAAATAATCGTGTAGCCTTTTGTGTAGAATTATGTTTTCATACACACAAATTCATTTATTTTTGAATTTACAACACACAAAAAATCTTAAAATTAATTGCAATTTGACGAAAATTAGAACTGTCAAAAATTCCGTTACCAAACAACTTTATGAACATTAATTTTTGTTTCAGTTGAATGAAAAAAGTTTCCACTTCCCGTGTACTTTTCTTTTGGAAGTCCGTACTAGCAAATGGAAATTTCTTTATGAAATTTACCAACCTGAATTTCCGTAATTTTTTTTTTTACATACAGTTTGTATTTGAACCTGAAATTCCGTATGAACTCCGTACCAGGCCTTAATTGTTGTTTTCAACGCAACTTGTTGATCGAACGTTTTCTGTGAACATCGTGGCACGTCTCAAAAAATTCAATTAAAAGTCTTATGCAACGATTATTGTTAGAAGCTGCAGATAAATATAAAAATTATGTACGTTTTGCATCTTGAAAAAATTCTTAAATTTTTAACAAAAAAGTACTAACGGCCTGCCCCCGATGTCGACAGAAAACGTTCGATCGATTGGTTACATTGGAAACAAAAATACATTTTCTTATTTTATTGTTGTTTTCAACACAACTTGTCGATCGAAAGTTTTCTATCGACATCGAGTGACAGGCCGTAATTGTTTTTTGAATAGGCGGCAATACACACACAAACACACACACACGCACCCACACACACATGGTCGATTTAACACTCCGATGTCCTAGGGCTGGACTGGATGGTCCAATCTCATAACCTTTTAAACACCATGGTGTAAATGACCCGTTACCGTAACAACCGTTACTTTTTTAACAGTCAAAAAAAGCATTGAAATTAAATTTTTTATGAAGAAGATTGATTAATTTCGGGTCCAATCAAGCATCGGTAGCAACCGAAAGACTTCATAAAAAATGTAATTTTAATACTTTTTTCTTTAAAAAAGTAACGGTTGTTACTCTAAGGGGTCATTTACTGTGGAAACACCCACTAACACTTGTCGTGCAGCATTCAACGCTTGTGTGAAAACGTCGTGGTCCATGACTGCATTACAAGGGACAATGATGTAACTATTCGGTTTCATCTACATTGGACTACGTAGTCCAATATTATTTGCAGGGATTTGCATATACATACATCATACATATGTATAGACATACATACATACTTACATACATATGTATAGACGTACATACATACCTTGTCAATCATTATTATTGATTTTTTTCATTACAAATCAATGTGCAATGTGAAATATGGCATGATTAAGAAATATTAGTTAATCTTAAAAATAAAGTGTACATATGAATGTAAAGTTTAATATTTTATTGTATTTGTCATTAAACTATCCGAAAATGCAGAGTGAGAAGGACAGCTCAAACTTTCTCTCGCTATGCCTTTTAATTATTTTACCTTCATTGTAATATGTATTATAAACATTTAATGTAATTACAAACGTACAATATGTAAACAGGAGAATCTGGTGCTGGATGTTCCGCTCACACAGATGGGTGCGATGGATCCGCAGGTATATAGCAACATAACCGAAGCACATACTCTACCTCTCTGTCTATCTCATTTTCAAAAACAAGTGCCTTTGTTAGGGGATCGATAAAATGTTAATTGAAATAATAATCATCATGTTTGTCACTCCACATTTAAATAAAACTTAAACGCGTAGAAACTTCATCTTCACTAGTGTCTTAACCTGACATTTGACGTTTACATACATACTTAAATTTTAATTCACCAGTGTATCATCATATTCATATTATCATTGCCAATAAAGAGCTAATTGAATTACGATTCATATCTTTTCTTAAAACACGAAGTTTTGTTAATTTTTATGACCACCAAGTTATCAGTTACATATTTGCACATTGAAGTTAGTCGCAGATAGAACAAAAATTTTTAAGTATCTAATACAATTAAGTATTTAAGTTTTATACGCTCTTTTATAAATGCATGTCTTATGAGTTCCTTAAGAATAAAACTGGTTAAAAAAATCTGAATGTCGATATAAAATCGAAATTTTAGAATACCAAACAATCAATATTTCACTCGAGACAACCGAATTTCACCTCAAAAATTTTAATACGAGTATTATTCATCATAAATTGATGATATTAAAGTTTATAAAGACAAGCAAACATTCAGAGAAAAGGATTAAAAATTTTACAAAGTATTACATTTTGCTTAAAATCACAAGTTGACCAAAAAACCTATCAATCACTTAAAATTCATGAGCCATTTAAAGCATTTTATACCGCCTACTCTGGAATGGTTTATCAATGACGACAACGTTCAACTTGTCGCACACTTACATTTGAAATAAGAACCAAATTTTAACATTTCAGCCTGGCCCACGATGTCGATAGATCAATTTAGACGACTACTTATGTACATTGATAACAAAAACAAATTTTCTTGTTTTCAATAAAAGTTGTCAATCGCTCGTTCTCTGTCGACAAAGTGGTCCCGACCGACTTGTTTTTGTTTTGAATATAAGTGGGCGACAAGTCGAACGCTGGCGGCACTGTCAAACCGGGATTCTGTCTACATAATTCACTTTTTAATAAAATTCATTCATGTTGAACATAAGACGCTTATTAGAACCGGTGAGATTCTACGACGCGGTTTTTTTTTATTAAAATCTAAACATTTACTCATCTAATTTTCAATTATTTTGTTGCACAAAATAAGTGTTATAGTATATGCACAAACGAAATATTTCATATTTAATTTTTATATTCAAGCATCTCATTTGTTGGTTCGTTGAAAGTAATTTGCACCATTTGTGCAAACTGACAAGCATTACTATTTGTTTTTCAAGCCAATCACACGTTTTTTTTATCACAAGTGTATTATGTATTCATTCTGCATTTCTTTCCCCATTTATTTACATTTCTTTAAATTTAAAAATTAAAATCCTGTTCTGAAAATCACTTTGTGAAAGTGATTTGAAATGACAAGAAAGGTGTTCTGCACACGATCGGTGTAAAAGCACTTGATTGCTTTTTCTATCAGTTTATTTTTAAGTTCACAATGAATTGATTAAATAAACAACCTTGTTTTTCTTATAGAATTTTTTATTTTACACAAAAAATGCACGAAAATAATTTTCTTCAATAACAATGTTTGTTTTTTTTCTGTAAGTCTCAATTATTTATTATGAGCTTGTTGTATATAGTTTGTTTGGTATGCTTTATTTTTCAATAAATAAGGTTAAAAGTAAGCTCCAATAAAATACAGATCGACTAAGTTAACTCAAAACAAACTACCTTTTTCATTCGAATAAACATACATACTACACAAATGGTAATTTGTGGTTTAGATCATTTTAAATATTTTTTCTTCTTAGGTCTGTTAGTGATAGCGAAATCGTTTGTAAACTATTAATAGCATTCTCAACTATTCATAACCAAAACGCTCTATTTTCCTACGCGATAAACTAAATTTTAATAAAAGTCGATGTATATATTAGTAAATACAATGGATTGCCTTTCTACTCTTTTTCAGATTTTGGAATATTGGTTCTTCGAAATACATATATCCTAAATATTTAAAATCATTCAATACAGAAAAAATCAAAGTCCTTTGTATTAAAATTTTATTTGTCAAGCCTTCTAACGAGAATAGATCTTTGCTTTGTAAAGACAATTTTTAGGGTCATTATAAGAGTACATATTTTTACTTGTGAAGTTTCAAAACATTTTTGCCATTTACAATATTAAAATGCGTTTTTACGTTTTTAATTCTAACTACATATATATCTACCATCCTTTTTACTGATATTTCAATGGAAAGTCAAGGGATTTTTTTTAATTTTACTGGTTTTTTCATTTTGCCGATTTTTTCGGGTTTGACGGTTTGTTTGATTTTAACTTTTGTTTTAGTTTTGGCGGTTTTTTTCGTTTTAGCGTTTTTATTAGGTTTTTGGCGATTTTTTGGTAGTTTTTTACTTATAGCGATTTTTTTTAGATTTTTTGTGCAACTTTACTTTTGGTGAATTTTTTGCATCTTAGAGATTTGTTTTATTTTTGGTGATATTTTTCATTTGAGCGCTTTTTTTCATTTTTGCAATTTTTTGTTTCGTCATTTTTCAATTTCGGGCCTTTTTAGTTTTAGCGTTTTTGGAAATTTCAAAAGTTTGCCTCTTACACTTTCCAATATACAGCAAGTTGTCAAAATTACATAGAAAAATTACATTAACGGATGGAATTCCCTCTAATTTTATTTTTTTTTTAATTTCAGTGTTAATTGGTGTAGTCTCCATAAAAATACACTAACTTTTAAAATTTCAAATGTCTATGTACGTACATATAATTGTCTGTATATTAATTTCAACGTTTTTCATTGTTCGCTTTAGAAAGCCCTTTAATTTTTAACTGCCTTATATTTGCGACCAAAGTTTTATATATTCTGTGAACATTTCAGGTCCGTATCTCATGTGACAGACAGACAGACAGACGGACATAGCAGCGAAAACAATAAAGACGAAAATCGCGTTTGGCGTAGTTAATGCACTAAATTGGGAACGATGATAGCAAATGTGGGTCCGATTTTTTTCTCAATGTTTATTAAAATATAAATTTTTGTACTAATTAGTTTCCAATTGAATGATTTGATTTCCAGAATATTCCTCTAAGCGCGATTTTTATAACATGCATATTTTAATGATCACAATTCCGATTAGATTCATTCACAGTCACAGCGTCAAGCTTCGTACATATGTACATATATACAAGTAAACATAAATTTTGTACGTATGATTTTTTTAATTAGAGAAGTCACACTTAGTGCCATTATTACAACTCAAAGTTAATTAAAAGTAGGATTTTGTCGGACGTATAAAAGTTCTTCATTATTAAAATCTTACTTTAACCTAAAGTTAGCGATAACTTAAAGTCCAGTTTATCCTACCTGGTAAGTTAAATTAAATTTGTTGTAATGGAAAACTTTTTATACGTCCGACAAAATCCTACTTTTAACTAACTTTAAGTTGTAATAATGGCCCTTAGACAATTAATATGCTTAAGTGCTGCGATTCACTATCTTACAACGCTGGTATGATAGAGTTTATGAAAATTTTCAAAAGACAACAATAATTAGATCAGGGTTGTATTTTTTGAAAAGTCCCAATTATGAAAACGAAAATTGCACATATTTTTCGTTTCCTTAAAGCTCAATTTCTAGAAAGTTATATATAATGTGGAGAAGGTTGTACAAATTTCGGATTAGCCGAATCTCTATCAATTATTTTAATTGCATGTGTTGCTTATTGTTTGAAATGTTTGTGTGAATGTTACCATTTTTTCGTGGTGTGAACTTGTAGCATGGAATGACGCATGAAAATACAAAGCCATACTAAAACAATAGTTTTGTGTTTCACAATTAATTTCTATAATATTTTTTCCCTTTTCTGCAGTTAATTGCTCTATTTTTGGTCGTAAAAAGAAGCAATGTCGTGACAAGTATTTGGCTAAACATAGTGGTATATTCGACAACTTGGAGTTGGTAACTTATGAAGAGGTCGTAAAGGTGCCAGGTATGCTCTGAATAAAAATAAGGAAATAATCGATAATAACTTTGTTCATATTTTCAGTTGGTGATCCGAATTTTCAACGCAAAACCTTGGTGTTGTTAGGTGCTCATGGTGTGGGTCGACGTCATATCAAAAACACTTTAATATCCAAATATCCAGATAAATACGCCTATCCAATACCTCGTAAGTAATGTTCAAAATTACATGCTGGTAGTTCGTATTAAAAATAATTTATTGTGGGTCTATACTAAATACATTTTCGCTGGTGCTTGTGCCAACTCTTCAGTAAATAGTCCAATCAAATTACAGATTTAAACTTGTAGTTTAAGCAAATTTGAGGTTAGGAAGTAAATAAATGTCATCCTTTGGCATTTATTTAGAAAAATTTGGAAAATTTTAACCACGGAACGCTCCTCTCTTGTACAAAGAATTTTAATTGTAAATTTTGTGAACTTTTATTTGAAAGACCGGGTTTACATGAACTAACCAGAAACAACTGACGCTCTGGAAGATAAAATTCGGCGTTGACGAAATAAGCGAAGCTTTGTTGCAAAATATGGTTAAAAATTTTGTGAAAAGAGCGGACGTCTGCCGACGTGTTAGAGGTGGCAATTTGCCCGACATCATTTTCCGTTGTTGGCACCCATATTTCTACTTTACATTGGTATCAATAAAACTGAATTTGTAAAAAAAATGTGTTTTAAGCCAATTTACTTCCTAACCTTAAATTGGCCACACCTTTATATTCACGTATCCACAGAAATGAATGATGGATTGCCATTCGTTCTCTTTTTCCCGAACACCGTCCTCTTTTTTTGGTGTCCGGAGTAGTCGAACTTATTTTTTAACAAGTGCCCGGGCTTGTCCTACTTTTTTGCTTTGATCCATAATTGTTTTTACATCCTTACATGAGTACCTCATAAAATTTTGATATGTCAAATTTTATGTTTTAATGCTGTTTTTTATATTGATATAGCTTGACACTTGTCGTAATACAAAAATGTCATGTAGAGATCATCGACAAAAAAAAGTCGTTTGATTTTCGAAATACAAGAAAATAATAACATAATCCGTCAAAGAATTTTCACACCGCATAGTTTCTAATGTTATAGGGACGCTGAATCCAAATTTAGCATTTGTTTCTTTGCATCAGTTCTAATTTGAAATTTCATAACAAATAGTTTCGGAAATATCGAATTATGGTGTCATCAGTTTATGGCGAACAGCTAATTCAGACTTGGTGATAGCGCTGGCTGGCGAATTAATCATGTAGCTCAGAGTTCACCGAACAACACTAAATACATACCACTTTACGCCAAAAAATTATTTCTACGTGCATTTATTTTTGCAAAACTAAAGGAAACATTTTTTGTCACTTTTTTCAGAATAACTGATAGGGACTCCTAATTTTTTTGCTGACAATATTTTGCAAAGTTGAAGCTAAGTAAAGCTGAATAACTTTTGTAAACATGTCAATATAATCTGAACGTATCTAGGCACCATAAATACCTCGTTAAGAGCACTTTGCTCCTTAAAAACTGTCGTTTTTTACTAATTAGACTCGACTTTTATTGCATCTTTTTACTTTCTGTGCTATTGTTGCATTTATTGTGTTGCAAATTTAGAATTTAATATTTTTGGGTTTTGTTGTTGTTTTGCCAAATATTATTTGTGAATAATTATTAGTCCTTGTTAGTTAATTATGCTGAAAGAAGTGGAAACAAAATATTCTTTACTATATTTAAAAATAAAAGTGCAGAAAAATATTTTTTTTGGCGCAGTGTTAATGAAGCTCACTGGAAAAGAATGCACTTGATTAAAATAAGAAAAAAAAATTATCGTCGAAAAATTGTTAAAAACGACAATTTTTAATATAAAAAATGGTCTGTATGAGCTCCAACTCTGCCAAATACTGTTGGCAAAAAATTAGGATTACCTGTAAGTTATTCTGAAACAAGTGAAGAAATGCTTTTCTTTAACTTTTGCAGAAGAAAAACTTGCACAAAGAAATTATGTTTTTGGCGTAAGATGTTATAAGATTTGTTTGGTGGACTCTTGGCTACATTATTGCCATATACGAGTATAGTTAACTGGAATTCCACTGATTTTCAGAATATTTGTTGGGCCATAAATTTTTTTTAACAAAGTTGCTAAACTGAGTATAGGGTTTTATGACCCTTTGGTATTACTATCGAACCTAAACTGTCCAGTCTGTATAGTTTTTCAAAAGTCTTCATTTGTCGCATAGTGTAATTTAAAATAATTTTTACAGACACCACAAGACCTCCAAAGCCTGATGAAGAAAACGGTCGTAGCTATTACTTTGTCTCACACGACGAAATGATGGCTGATATTGCTGCAAACGAGTATCTGGAATATGGTAAGCACACGTTTAATGAAGCCAAGAAATATTTATTTGAGAAGACCTAAATACATACTCGTACATATTTGTGTATTCTTATATATATTTAAAGCATTCAATTCTCTATTTCATATCGTCATTTGTTTAAAGGTACACACGAGGATGCAATGTATGGCACTAAGCTTGACACTATTAGACGTATTCATACTGAAGGAAAAATGGCCATTCTTGACGTAGAACCCCAAGCATTGAAAATTCTACGAACATCTGAATTCACACCATATGTCGTGTTTATAGCAGCGCCCTCATTGCAAAACATCGCAGATGTAAGTTTAATTGGAAACTCATAATGTTTTATTTTCCTTTATTTTTAAAATAAGCGCCAACATATTAGCGTTTTTTGTATTTAGATCGCGACTGTTGCGATTATTATTAAAGAAACGTAACAGCTGTCAATTTAATGTGGTTTGTATATCACCGAAATAAATCGAATACTAAACAATACACGTACATTTGATAAACCTTGAATTTTTAAAACAAATGAATTTTCATGCCGACTTTCTCTTGTTTAATCTAGTCCAGAGATCTTCAAAACCGCTCACATGTGCGAGTGCTCTCACAATAATGAAAAGAGCAATAAAAGATAATATGTATTTTTGTTTAATATGACAAACCAGTATTGAGAAATGAGATTTGCATTTCAGTATCAAAAAAATATTTTTTACTACTTTTTTGATCCCGAGAGTACCAAAAATTATTAGTTTTTTTTATTTAAAATTTATAACAAAAAACTATATACAAAATATTTCATGCTTAAAAACACGAAAAACTTTTTCGTGATTTGATTTTTGTGCAATAAACGGAAAATTTTGTACATTTTACGAAATATTTGTAGCTTGTGCAGGAAAACAGATTTCATTAGTCCTCTTTCACACACATCAGGTTTGACTCGTCAAGTCTTGAGTTTTTAGGTGAGAGAAGAAAAGAGAATGGAGGGGGGTACAGACTTGACCGTACCAGTCAAGTTTGACTTTTCGTTTTGTTATGTCATTCGTAATACTATACGGCAACGCAAATTGATGAAACAAACTTGACGGTGTCTATGAACATTTCGTTCAATTATTTTCGTATATAGTACCATATTTTTCGTTTATTTTATTGAATTTAGGAAAAAATAAAACATTTTTATAAAATTAGGAATTTCGTAACTAGCGGTCTTCACTACCCATGAACTTGGTATGGGCATCATGTCGGCCATCGCAAATGGCTAATGGAGACCGCTCATGTCCATGTTTCGTCCATGCTCTTATATGGGTGCCTGATCATGGACATCGCCCGTGTTCACCACAACAAAGAAGTTGATGATGATGTCATGTCATGCTCAAGTCTATGGCCCGTGAAGACGTACGGTTAATAAACAAATCGCATGTTACTAGACAACATGAATTTTTTTTATATTATGTAGCTTAATTTCAAGGTTTTCCATTTTTTAGAGCTTGGAAGATCATATCTGAAATTAGTTTATTATATATGATTTAAAATACATCGAATGTGCCAGTATTTTCTTTTTGAACACGAGAAATTTACTCGAATTAGAATTTTACAACTATGACCCAAATATGTATGTACTTGTATGTTTTGGCAGCCCTGATATGATCAGAAAAAACCATTAATCATGAAAGCAAGATTGCGCATTGCGCAGATCCGTTATTTTATTTTTTGCTTGTGACGTAGCCATAGAATTTTGTTGTAAACAAAGTACACTTTTTACAACAAACACACGTGCGTATTCTATATTGACGTAGATGCGCAGTAGAAAATTTTTTATGTAAAAAAGATAAATAAGAACTATTTTTGAATACGTTGGCAACATAAAGTTTTTAGACAAAGTTGATATACATAAATATACGCCAAGGAACGTAAGTCGCACGACAAAATCGCGACATGTTCTACGGACTCTTTTTCTTACGAAGTCGTCTATTTTTTCGTCTTCTACAAACTGGCTGTTGCTTTATTCGAGTTTTTTTGAACTTGTTTCATTCAATTTTATCCTCAAACATATAATTTTTTTAAGTCCCATTTTATTGGGAGTTATTTTTTGGACATTATATTTTTTTCTTATTAACAAATTCTTAATCTAAAAAAGTGCAAGAAAATGCCAAATAATTATAAAAAGTGATAATATTTAAAGTCTTGACTGAATCGTAGCTCCGTAGGTTTATTTTAGTCTAAAACATTATCTCTCAGGTTAAAATCTGATCATATACTTTTTCTTTACTTTTAATTTGTAGTATGATGGCAGTTTAGAACGTTTGGCTAAGGAATCTGAAATGCTACGGCAAATGTATGGTCATTTCTTTGATTTGACAATTGTTAATAATGATATCAGCGAGACTATAGGATGTTTAGAAACTGCTATTGACCGAGTTCAAACCACATCACAATGGATACCAGTGTCATGGATGTACTGACAAGATAGTGAGCTGGAATGTCCTGATTGCTTAGAAGGCTGCGACTGCGAATGGGATGCTTACACAAATGGGCAATGTTCGGCGGAAAAATGGCAAAATTTCTAAAGCAACAACATGCAGCAGTACTACTTACATAAAAATAAAAAATGCAGCACACACATACTTTTAACTAAGTTTAGCAAAATGTTATAAAATTTGAAACAAGTGATTTAAAAAGGCAAAAAAGAAAAAAAAAAACAAATGCACAAACAGAAACACACAAAGTAGAATATATTCTTATATTGCCTTTGAAAAAAAAAACAACAAAATTAATTCAAATACAATGAACTAAAAATGGAAACAACACACTCAATCGCAAGAAACGAAATGCTATTCATTACTGATTAACTCTTATCCATTCCACGATTATGGAGCTTTATTTAAATAATACGTACATAATATGTACATTGATTTCATTTTTATTATTATTATTATTTTTTTTCACATGGGATAAACATTCCATCCAGTCCTTACATTAGTTAAACTTCGTTAAAATAAAAATTTAATTTTAGTTTTTGTTAGCTTTCAATATACATTTAGGAAAAAAAAGAAAACTTAATTTATTAATATTGAAAATATTGTGTTTTTTATATACATATGTAAGTGCTTATTTGTAAGTTATAAAACCAATCAATTGCTGTGTAAGTTATGTAACTGTTTTTTAATTATTTATTCGTAGTTTCCAATTTATAATAATATAAGAGTACAATAAGACTATTCGGAGGTAATGTGGCTGATCCCGATACAATATTTGTAGAATATAAAATTGGGATACACCATGTGTGTATGTACGATTATGTATGCATGTATGTACATTAGAGTGGCAGTTAGTTGCATGGAGATTTTTTGTTTATTATATTTTCTCCTCTAAATCGGTTTAGTTTTATGTAAAATAAACTACTAAAAATTTCATAGCGGTAACTTGTGTTTTAGGGGTGCGTCCGCCCCTCAAAGTTGGCGCTCAAACCAATTTATTCAATGTATTTTTTTTTTGTTTAGTTGACTATATGTATGTATATGTATGAAATAATTTAATAGATGTAAGCTCTTATTTTACATGCTTAATGTAAATAATTTCCATATAAATATAATTTTGGTAAATATAATTTTTGGTTCGTTGCTACTTCCTAAGTGAAGGCATAGGTCGTGTATAGTCAGTCACAAAAACTTTTTTAAAATACTGTTAATACCATCTTGGGCATATGGTCTAGTTACCCCGCCCATATTTGTGCAACAATACTTTGCAAATTTACTTTGTAAAGTATTTATGAAATAAATAAATAATTATTCGTATTTTGTTGGTTATTTTCTTCATTATTTTCTAAAATATTAATTTTAGCAAAAAACTTTATTTGATACTAATGTTGTTGCCTAGAAGAGCTAGAATATTATCATATATCATATTCTTGTAAAATGTTTTTTTAAAAAGATAGTCATATGCAAACAAATTACATTGAAAAATGGACTTGAAGGCCAACTTTGAAAGAAATCAAAAAAAAAAAAAAAAAAAAAAATAACTGGCACTCCAATGTACATATGTATTATGCATGAACATAAATACTTCGTTGTCAGCATAATTCCTACATAAAAGAAGATTGTCCAATATACTTTTGAGAAAATCCGAAAAAATATGCGTACATATAATAATTAAACCGGAGATTTTATGCATTAATTATGTATATTTTGTTTTCTTTGCTCGGCAAAGTAACTTCTACCTTCTTTTAAATCTACTAAACAGTGTATTGGTTTCCTTCTTCATAAAGAAATAATTGTGAGCACTTCCTCAATTAAATTTGATATACAAAGAAAAATTGCATATCATACAATAAGTTTTCCACGTTATGATAAATATAAAAAATTGATTAGGTTGTGAAAATAATTCCATAACGGTTCAGCTTTAAGCCTGGTACGGAGTTCATACGGAATTTCAGGATCTCATGCAAACTGTAAACCTTTGGAACTGGTTCCGATTTTTTTCGCTGGGTTCCGTTATGTAAATATATACAAGCATAGGAAATTTTTAGTTTACATATGCTTTTGTCAATTGAAGAAAGAACTGGATGGAAAAAAAGCACTGAACAGTACGAATTAGATGATGAAAGTAATGATGTGTGATTGCTTGATCTTCAAAAGAGAAACATCTAAAACATTGACAAGTGAAAAAAATTGAATGGCAAATTAAATATACATACTCGTAAATTTGTATATTTGTCCATTCTATCATATGCTTTTATGTTTTATGTATGCCGAATTTTGGACCATCTCAAAGTTTCTGTATTGCTGCATTTACGAACGTGACGTGCAGGCTCTAAACTATAAAGTGCTAGAAACTTCGACACCTACTTAAAAAAATTAACTTAATTTTTTCATAATAAGCTTATAATTTAATAGGAAGTACTTCGAAAATACAACTCTATTTCTTTATAGAAAAATCTCATATTTACATTTAATTTTCTATACATAGAAAAGTTAGATAAATATTTAGTAAAATTGAATTAGTTTAAATTAAATTTTTCAAAGTTCAAAAACCTTGTCGTGTTACACAGGAGGAGTTTTCAAAGGAATTCCCCAAAAAAAATTCTTTTTCGGGATAGATTTTTTTTAAATCTAGTGAATATTTACTAAATTTCAATAAACACCTTCTTAATTTAAGCCAATAATAAATATTTTTTTTATCAAATTTCAATTGTGTATTTTTATGTATATATGTGTACATATGCATATGAGATCCGGAAGTAGTGCAATTTGGTATAATTTTTACATACGCTTTTCATTGCAATTTTTTTTCTTTTAAGAGAAAAGGATACAAAATCGCCTATTTTCGCAACTTTTTCTTTTCGTTTCTTTTTATGCGAATTTAAACGCAAAACATTGTTTTCATACAGTAAATAGTAAATAGTTAAAAAAATTTAGATGAAAAATTTTCATCATTTTCATAAATTTCTTAAAACAACAAAATGCATCGTTAGTATTTTCTCTCACCTAAAATCCAAAAGGCCGTAAGTACACTTTTTACAGGAGAAGTAAAAAATCTTTTGGATTTAATAAATAAAATCGGTATTTTTGAGCATATGTGAGTAAAATTTGAAGGAAAGATGTATTTTGATTAATCATATCATAATCAATCAAAAAGTCTATTTTAAATTTTTTGATTTTAGGTGACGATATGTAAATTCTTTGGAAGCAATGATAAATACATATATATATATATATACATATATACATACACACATACATATGTATGTAGATACACACATGCGCTCATAAGTATATAGCCACATATTCATTCATTACCATACATCAATTATGAAGAACAGAACGCCTTTGTTGCGACTTTAATACTCCAACCACAATAATAGTGATTGCTTAGATATATGTATGTATGTACATATGTATGTATGTACATACATATTGTTGTTATCTACTCCCAATAGTTGTGTGTACCCATTCATTTTGATACTTATTGGTATGCGCAAATGCACATGAAAGAAAATACGTTATACGTATTCAAAATGGAACTTTTGACAATAAAGTAACATGCAACGTCACATCCGTTCGAAGTAGCTACTGACATTTGTTCATGCGTATGTATGGACATGTGTAGACTACAAAACGTTGATTCTGCGATGCGATGTTGTCACACGTACATACATACATACATACATGTTATGTACATATTTACATACATAAATGTTGTATTTGTGGGACAGCAATAGTTTAATTTCTTGTCATATAAATTCAACATTTAAAACAAGATTCGAAAGATAAGAATTAGGCACTGTCAACTGAAAATTGGGACTAACTAGTTAGTACATCGAATACTTTTCTTAATACACATTCATACATACATCTGTACATGAAGAGTTATTGTATACATACATATGTATGTACGTACATACATATATATTTGATGTTCACTTCAAAGGTGTGATTTCGCGTTTTATTGTACTCATATGCAACTGCGTTTTTAAAATAATGTTCTGTAAATAGTTAACAGAGAATGAACCACATGAGATTGAATCGATGTGTGCTTTTTTTTAAATTAAGTTTTATGTGTTATAATTTTTAAGTGTTGGAATATGTATAGCCAAAATAAAAAAAAAACATCTGATTTGTACATAATTGAAGTTGTAAAGCATGTATCCGTTTATATGTATTTATGTATTGTATGTATACATTAGTATTTTTTATAAACTCACCAATTTATTAGACTACTTATTTTTTACAGATACATAAGTATTATACTTAACCTGGTGACAATGTAGCAAACTATGGCATACCCAGTAGTGTGTAAAAGTAGATATATGTACGAGTATGTATTTAAATTTGTTTTTTAATGCATTACGTTTGAATCATTGGCGCAGTTTTTAGCTAGAACGATGACATTAGGGAATGTCGGAGTCTTACATTTTTATTAAAAAATTATTTCAATGTAGTGAATTTCATAAAACATAGAAAATATGTGTATACATAAATACGAGTATGTACATTAGGCTGGGCCAATTTGTTCGTGTGAGAAAAAAATCAAAAGGCGTCTAGCAAAAACGAAATCTACGCAAAATTCTAAGAAAATTATCTTAAGAAAATTGGGGTCTAAAATCAAAACCTAGCTTCCGCTGAGAGGCATAAAATTTCTAGCTTTTCGATGGCATAACTACCGTTATTGCGAAATCTTGCGTTCTAGTTTGCGAAATATAGCGACTTCAAAATTAGAAAAAATTTTATTATCATAAAATCTGATCTCCTGTAAAGTTTTGAAAATGTTACTTAGGCCAGTTAGTTAAAACAGCGATAATATGAAATATTATTCGTGAAGCGGACAACCCATTTTTTTTTTGCCGAAGCTGCTTGAGTTTTGGCATCAATATTTTAATTGCCAAAAAAAAAGAAGACATTTTCATGTGCTAAACTGGAAATGATCGATTCACGTTAATAGGTTTGCAAGTTCGACACTTTCTTTTATTTTTTAACAAAATTAACATCGGGTGTTCTTATTATGCAGTAAAAGTTTTGAAATGGGATCTCCATTAGTTTAAGAGTTATGCAAATTTCTTTACATGCTTAACTCGCTTCAAAACCGGAAGTGGACATTTGAATTCCAGTTATTTTCACGTTGCCCCCATTTTTAGTCTGGTGTGTACTCATAATACTAGAAACGTTTTGAAGTTGGATATACACTGGTTTAAAAGATACGTAAATAACTGTGCATGGTTGCCGCTCTGCGAAACCAGAAGTGACCATTATAATAAAATATTTCCGGCATACATATTTACAAATAACTCGAAAGCAAAAAAAAGCTCTCCTGCAGTAGCCGACATTCTGACAATAGAAAATAAATTCGATTTTGCTTTAGTAGAAACACAATCAAAAATAGCTCATTGTATGGAAAATAGTCATTATGAGTTGAAACGATTGTAGCAACAGAGATTTTTTTGCAAAATCTGTTGGGCGTTGGCATTTTAAATTTTTCTGAAGACTTAAGTCAAAATCGACAAATTATGCGTTATGACTCTATTGCATTGAGGTATCGATATGTGTTTGTTCCAATAACTTTACTCAGAGCCTTGATAGTCGTTTTGGTGTACTGAAAATTGTAAAAGTTGTACTTATTTGTTTGTCAAAATCCTACAAACATAAGTATCAAATTATTTGTTATTAATTTGCTATTAAACAATTATAAACTTTTGAAAAATATTTCTCTGGTGAAGATTTAAACTTTGCATTATTAGTTAGTGCTTTTTAATATTCTACCTCAAAACTAAACTTCGAAAGTCGTTATTTTTTAAAACAAAGGAACAATGAAAGTACATAATTTCTATTTTTATAAAGTGTTTGTTTTCATTCAAATGAATGAATTTGCTGAGTGCGAAATAATTTTTATTACTTTTAGTTGAATTTTCAAAAGTTCAGAAATCTTGTTCCCTAATGTCATTGTTTATATCTAAATAGAATTAAAAATTTATATGCATGTATGTGATCACAAATTGATTTGTTTCAAATTGATATTAACAATAACTCTAAACAAAATGCTATGAATGGTCCACATTCCTGATGAAAACTTTTTTAAGACATGCATCTATATTTTGTAACTGAGTTAATTTTCAATAGATCATCATCAGTAATCCTCTAACCAGCCATGTAACCATTAACCATTGTGTCAGTAGAAATGAATTAATATTATTTTAATCTTTTCATGAGCTAATAAGTATAAAAAAATTCGTTACTTCAAACAAAATATAAAGAAAATGTAAAAAAAAATTAAGAAAAAACAACAATGCACTCAGAGAGTAAATTAATACTACCAATTAAGAAATTGTATTTTATTTAAAGGAAACCATGGTTTCACAAAAAGGGTTGAGTGAAAACAGAATTAAATCTATCAAAGATCTTCCTTGTTTTTTTTAATGTCTCCCATCAGATTATCATCATCCCTTCACGGTCATAAATATACTTTTACTTTTTACTGTACTATTTTCTAGCTATTTAAGATTTATTAACAAATGAAAGAAACCACAAAAAAGGAGAATATAAAAAGAAAACAAAATGTATCAAAATACTTTACTATTATTAACTACTACAACTACTATTTATAATTTGATGAAAGAGGAACAACAAGATTGAGATGCCAAATTTTTTACCTTTTAAGCCTTAAGAGGCCTCAAAACTATACACAATACTATAGTTAGTCTATGTTACAGGGTGTGTATTAAACAAAGTAAACAAAAAAAGTAAAGAAAAAAACGAACAAGAACTAATTTTGCCAAGATAATGATGAAAATTAAAGAGAAAATATAAATAGAAAATACACAAGCAACCAAATAATATGAATAAATAAATAATTAAAAATTAGTATTAAAATAAAAAGGGGCTCAATGTTCACAAGAAACATACATACTTACATACATTCAATGCAAAAGAACACATTAAAGAATTTTTAAAAGGTTAAGTGTTAAAAGTATAAATGAAAATTAATTATAATATTTAAATTTATTAAAAAACAGAAAAGTATAAAATAAATAATAAAAATAATAATAAATCAAGCGACATTTAAAATAATTCAAAACAAAATACAACATATACAAAATGAATAAGTAGGATAAACTATTATTTATTATTTATAAATTAAGTAAATAAATAAAATTGTTGATTCTTAAAATATAAAAATAAAAAATAATACGTATAATAAAAAGAAACTAAAAGAACTTATCACCACAAACACATCAAGTCAATAAATAGTGAACAGAAAATAAAAAAGGACGTACATAAATACATTTTAAATTTATCATAAAGACTCGTATGTTGTGGCTGGCTATACAATTGCCAGCAAAAAGGCTTGGACCAGTTTATAATTACGTTCTATTTTAACGAGTTTTTTAATCAGGCTTCGCTCCTCTAACTCCTTTAATCACGTAGGCAAATAGCATCCTACATACGTTATGCGTTCCTTTTTCGACTGAAATTAATGCAACGATGGAGGAGGTTGAAACAATGAGTATGTTGACGGAAACATTTGAACAGCCCGAATAGATCGCAAACTACTCAACGTACGTTAAAAGTTTGCCAACTTTAGTACTTTTGCGTTGACGGAGACGTTCTGTATTTCAACTTAGTTGTCAGTTGAAAAAGGCAACGTATAAAGTACATCATTCGAGTAAAATCTTTTTCTGTCGGATCATTTTTTGTTTAGTTCAAGTAATCTAGACCTTTTTCAAAACGAAAAATTTGCAAAATCGAAAAAATGGTTATTTGATGCTCTACAAATTAATCGATTTGCTAACATTCGAAATTAATTTCGAATAAAATATTTGAACGTCAAAGTCAGCTGTTAATTAAAGAAATCTCATTTAAAATAAAATTTTATTTCCTCAAAAATAATTTTTCTTCATACTTGCAGCAAAACTGTAAACAACTGTAAAATGTTTTCTTGCATTCAAATAAATTGAATTATATGTAATTGGACTACAATTAATAATAAAATCATTCGAATATTAAATTTAAATTATTTTTATGTTTCTTTAGTGATTTATTGGAATAATAGCACATTCGACTTACTTTCGTAAAGTGCATCGTTTCTATAACGAACATAAGACGTTTCGAGTCGAAAAAATTGTTATCAACATGTGAAACACTGGATGATTAAGCGAAAATCTCCATTTGTTCATATTTTTAAATCTGATAATAAAAGTTTGTGGTGTGTGTCTGTATATCTGTGAGGCCGAACCGATTTTAATTTAGTCTGTTTGAAAGTTGACTTGATCGAGAGTGTTCATAGCTATGTTTGAACAAAATCGGTCCAGCCGATTAGAAGATATCACATCTTTTCTAGTTATGTCGGGAGCTTTTAAAATTTAAAATTTTTGTTATTTGGAAGTTTAAGTTTTATTTCAATAACCTCGTGCAGAATAGGACAACCAGTATAATAATTTAATTATTCTCGATGCGAAAACTTCTCACAAGTTACAGAAACGAGGTGCTGGTATGTTTACTCGATGTAAAAAATGAATTCGATTTAAAAATTAGAAATTTACTCGGATTCGGTTTATTGAACAGGGCCGATAGGTTAGTTTTTTTCCACGATTTATTTTCAGCGCGTCGTTTTAAATAATCGTGATTGACTTTTCACTCAGGTGAAATAATTGTGTAGTGTGAGATAAAAATTATAACCTGCGATTCGATATAAACAAATGCTCACTAAGCGAAAAAATTTCTAAACAAAATTGGGTAGTATGAATAAAAAAAGTATTTGCTTTTTATTTAAAAATTAGTTTTATAAGGCATTTACACTATCTCGAAATCTAGTACTTACGAGATTCGAGCTAAAATTTGCTGATTTTTACTAGATTTCCATACAAAACAAAATCTAATCAAACGGCCATGTCACAGAGTTCAATTCCGTTCGGAAACGGAATTGAATCCACCTCAAGATGTCGAGCCCTAGCCGGAGTATAACCCAGCGTACGAGCGCCCCCAACAGTCTGGACACACCTGACAAATTCACATATTTTAGTTTTCTTTTTTAGACAACATCTCCTACAAAAATGGGATGGATTGAATTCCGTTTCCGAACGGAATTGAACTCTGTGACATGGCCGAAAATCTTTTATTTATTTTTTATTACACTAAAACGTATTTTTTAAATAGATGAGTGAATTAGCTGCGGTCTGCTTAAAAGGGTATATGAATTGGCTACATTGCTGGTGCTTGGTTATAGTTTTGGAAATTTTTCAGTCAATGAGTTTTGTTTTGGATAAACAAATCTTGATAAATGTCAAAAAAACTTGGTGCAAACGGTATAGATTTTTATAAATATTTGAATTAAAATCTGCTAGATTTTCTGCAGGTGTAAATGTCTTTTAAAACCCCAAATATGTATGTTTTTGTTTTGTTTTTTTAAAAAAAGTTTTACTTTAAAAATAAAATACTTTTTTTTTGATATTTGTTTGAAAATCTAAAAGAATTCGAATGTCCGCTGTAGCGAACTTCTTTCCATAGTTTCTCTAACGTGTGACGATAGCGGATGTGTGCCTGTTGGAGGCGCCGTGTTCGAATCCTGCAGCGTAAGTTTAAGAATGAAAAAATAAATAATATAAATTAAAAAAAAGATAATAATCTTAAAAAATTACTTTTTCTGCTGCATTTTTGCGATACCGTAATAAGTTCGATATTCGCTCAATTTTTATATTGCTAGCGAACCTTCGAAATCAAATATTTTTTGAAAAGTTCTTTCGATTCATTTTTGAGTACCATTCTCGATAGTTTTGCACGAGAAATCTTCGAGATATATTCGAAATCTTTCACTAATGATATAATGAAGGTCTTGGTCAAGTGGAAACAATCCTAACTCTAGCACATGCACACATACATAAATACACACATACATATGTACGTAGTTCTCAAAAGCAAAAGTTCATACTGTTTACATGTGCACATACATTCATTTTGCATTGCATTTCATTTTGTATTATACTCGTATTTCAATTCCATGAAAAGCTCAAGAATAGTGTATAACATTTAACATTTCGAATGAAATACGCTGCAAAAGAAGCAATTAAAGTACATATGTATGTATGTATGTATGTACATGTACTCGAGTATTCCAGTGCAAATTCATACTTCATGTTCAACAGTGTTGACAAATTGTGACCATGTCTTTTGGCCGACAACAATTTTAAATAAAGCAGAAAGCAAACTGCATAGCGTTAGGGCTGCCAGATGTTCATCTCATTCCGCCTAAATAAAAAAAAGATATGAACTTCAATACATTCCTGGATAACAAAATTAAATTCCCAAAAATTTCCTCATAATTATTGTAGTAATTAAAATAGTTTTATGTAAATTTTTCTCTAATATTAATTTTTAGTGATTGTTATCACCACTCTGATGAATTCTTCCATAAAATAGATATTCTTGAAAAATCCGTACACAGTTCTTAAATATAACAAATGTTGAAATTTTGTATTACAATCGCTCACAAATTAAAATCTTTGGAAGATATAAAGTTTCTAATGCATTTTTTGAATAATGTTAGTTTTTCTTAAAATTTATTTCAAATGCATTTACATTTTTTATGAATATAAATGTTTTTTTGAAGTTTCTTTCAAATCATCTGGTTGAAAAGGGGTTTAGTGAAACGTCTCGCAAATTTGACCAATTGCACAAATGTCAATGGCAATTTTAAGAGTTCTCATGAAAACACTTTATTTTGTTTATAATAATAAAAAGTAGTTCACAAATTAGAGTGCAAACAGGCCATGCGCCTTGCACTTTTCATCCAGTGATAAAACTAAGTTTTTGGAAAGGCTTTTTTTCAACGGCTCTGTTTAAAAATTGAATATATATAATTCTAGCACGTTCTCATTATTTTATAAGGTAAGATCTGTAGATTATATAGCCCTATTAGATGTTGACCAAATATGTACCATCTAATAACATCAGGAGCAGGAAATCACTATCTGTGGAAAGAACAGTATATTAGTTAGTTCATAAATATAAAATAAATCTAATGAAGTGTTTAATCCAATACAAATCTTAATTTTAAATCACGGGAATCACATACAACAAAGTTTCAATTGTTATTTTGTTTGTTTTTTGTTATACATATAAACGGGCACTTATCGATATTTCATGTACATTGAATATATATACAGCCCTATTGTAAATAACCATTCCCCTGTAGTCGTTTTCTATTCCTTGTTTTCACATTCAAAAAAAACCCATTTGCTATCTTAGAGGTAGTAAGTATAAAACAACTTAAAGCAAAATAGCTGACTTGGAAAATATAAAGTTCTCTCTCACTTTTTATTTCCATCGGCATCTTTTTCCAATTGGAGGATTTTATTCTCAGAAAAAATTCTTTCCTTGGGAATGCTTTCCTGGTGAATATTTAGAATATATAATAAATAAATAAATGAGGAGAAATGGACACAAGCTTGAGACATTGTGCTCTTGACATGTAATAACATGAAATAGTTTTATATTGATTAGAGTGGAATTTATTTAAGAGTTTTCAAAAATGAATCTGACTCCTTCAATTGAAATTTTCAGCGTCCTTAAAAAACAACCATTTCCCAACTTTGAGTCCAAAACTACAAATCTGGTAGCCCTGTGAGGAACTGCTATTTTAGGAAATGAATTTAGAAAAGTAAAAAGATACATGCATGTGTACTCGTATGTGCAGTGTTTTTTTACTGAAAGGCAACATATAAAAATTAAGGCCAAGCAAGTCCGAACATTAGTAAAGAGAAGTTTAATATTAATTTCGCTGGCTTGCACAATGTTTTTAGACTTCGTTAGAAATTTATATTGTTTCGTTTTTTTCTAATTTTAACAACATACGTAGCTATGTATATGTACGTACTCGTATGTATGCATGTGTGTTCAATGTAAAAAAGCATGCTACAATATTCTTCCAAAAATACTTCAGTTTTAGGGGAAACCCCTGTATATTTTACACATATTGATTTAAGTCGTAGTAAAATACCCAAAAAATTTTAAATAAGCGCCAAATATACTGAAGAAAATATTTTCATAAGATATGCTTGTAAAAAGTGCATTAAAGTAAAGTAAAGTGAAGTAAAGTAAAAATTTATTGAGCCTGTTTCTTAACAATGAAAGTTTTTAAAGTTAATGACACAAAGATCACTTAAGACTATAAAGTATTATCTTAAAAACTATAAAATTTTAACATCATCAAGCTTTAACAATGAGATAAGTATAATAAAATGTTAATAAAATTAGATATACATAGGACGATATGCCCTTGCTCCCGAGGCTAACATAACATAAGAGGAGAACTCTTAGAATATGCTTAGGAAAGTGCATTAAACGAAAACGTACTAAATGAAATATAATTTTTCCGAAAACTCTTCTTCGAGTTAAGCGGCACACCTACTTGCAATATAATTGCACAATTTTTCGTATTGAACAATAATATCGCCAATGTGTATGTCATATTCGAAGGTGGCACAATATATTGGCAAATATCAAAATACTTTTGATTTTTATTGTAAAATCAAGACAATTGTGTAATGTGATGGCAACATTGTTCAATGTTGTTTACTTTTTCACTGCAAGGAAAATTGGGCAATATTTTCTTTGCAAATATTGTGCCATTTATTGCATTTGGACCTATCCAAATGACAATAATATGTACAACATAATATGCAATAATATTGTATAATGGATGGGTCGCTTTATGGAATTATTGTTTGTATGTTACAATTAGGGATGTTAATCGGGACTGGTTTTACAATCCCGGGATTTCGGGATTTTTCGGGATCGCGAAATGTTTTGAGAGTCAGAAATTATTCGGGACTCTGGGTTTTTGAACATGAAAAGACAAATGCATTTTATAAGTATTTACTGAAAAAAACATCTTTGAAAGAAGTTCACAAACAAAAGTTTTATAATTATTTCATATTACATGTCAAAAACTATTTGAGAAATCACAAATAATATTTTTGAAAATCACAAAAGAAAAATAAGCGTAGTAGGCTCAGCAACTTTAACAAAACCCAGATTCATATCGAATATAAATTATTTGCTGGGCTTTGTTAAAGTTTCTAAGCTTACTACACTTATTTTTCTTTGTGATTTTCAAAAATATTATTATTTGTGAATTCTCAAATAGTTTTTGAAAGTCTGTGCATAAGATAAGAAGCTTGTGACTGTTCAAAATATGTGGTTAGACTTCAACCACATATTTTTAACATTAATAATTTGGCAAAGCATCAATGAAATACATATATACACAATGCTTAACCACCGGCAAATAAATTTCAATTATAAAATATCAATATTGTGTTTCCACGGTTACTATCTTCACATGCGGGAAGGTCATGGATGCATTTATTTAAAAAACAAACAAAACTTAGTAAACAATTTCGGGATTGACTAAAAAATTTAAGTCCCGGCATTTTCGGGACGGAATTGGCATCCCTATTTATAATGTATCAATACAATACCACATATTCGGTAAATACTTGTCTACGTCACATCAATGCAATACCCAAAAATCGGCACACTACTATTTGTGGCCAACATTTGGGTCTTAGCCAATGATGTTTGTTTTGTCAACTTTGGAAATTTTTAAGTGTCCGTGGTTCATAATAGTTTTTTAGAGCTGGGTCCAACTCGTTCATTCGTCCATTTTTGCCACAAACATATGATCAATGATCAATGTAATTTAAATGAGTTGGACCCAGCTCTATAGTTTTTCCTTAACGAATTGGGTCATTGGTTTTTGTTTCAATCGTGTTTGATTCAATGTTGAAAATTATCAGCCTTGTGTATAACGAAAAACTGGCATGAAGTTAGCATAAGTGGCAAAATTTAACATGATCTTAAGGAATTATGCCAGACAATTTTACCTTAAACATTACGCCAGGATTTAAAAGTGGGTTAAAACTAATTGCAAATACTGAAAGTTATTCCAGCTTAAAATTATTTCATGTTGGAGATACTTAATTTAAATTGGAACTTACTTAATTTTTATCGGTATCTCGAACAGCGTGCCGTCTTCGCTTTCTGAAAATATTTTTTATTGCTGGCTTGTGGCCAAGTAAAAGACCTCCTTCTCACATGATGCATCCTAGGACGACTCTACTACTACTCTCTTTATTTTCTGCCAGGGCTGTCTAAATTTCTGATTTGGCAACATGGCGATTTTTCTGGAGATAAATAAATTTGTTGGCGATTTTTATAGCTATTTCTTAACAAAACTGAACTGCAAAATTTTTGTAATTCAGCAAAATTAGTTTGTTGAATCAGGAGTTTCAAAAATAAATCCTACCAAAACTCATCAGCAAAAAATTAAAATAATTGATTTTGATGATTTTTCTTATATTAATTATATTACGTAATGGGTTTTGAATTTTCGGCTATTAGTGAAGTCATTGGTGAAATACAGCTGCACACAATCGATAATGTGCTTAAAAATTGGACCGATCGTGTAGGATACTGCATGGCCAGCCAAGGCAGCCATTTGAATGAAATTATTTTTCATTATTAACCGGAAGGATTGTACCTTCAAATAAAAAAAGAAATTTGAGAAAATATTCAGTAGTTTTTTTATAGCATTTTCAAAAAAAAAAAGTTATCTGGCTGACCCTTTTTAAATTGAAAACTTTAAACTTTTAACTTTAAATGAGCGGTATGTACATATGCATATAGTGAAAATGAAAAAAGTAACTTAAAGGAGTTAATCCCCCTTATTGCGAATGGCGTCGTCGATGTCACATCAAGACGACACTAAATATTGTCACTTGTTTACTCTTTATCGGCAAACTATTGGCTCTTATTGACAATCTCTTACTAATCTCTAAGGCTTTGTAAATTAATTAATTAAAGCTTTATTTCGCTACCTACTGGTCACCTTTTTCACGATGTCATTTTAAGTCTGCCGGGAGCTACGTCAAACTAACATTAAAACTTGTTCTGGGAGCATTCGTGTGTTCTAAACATCGCATATTAAATATCACGAGAGAGATAGTAACACAGAGAATTACGATACTTTTGTATATGTAATTTACTGAATGAAAAAAAAGAGTTTGGAAAAATTTCAGAGATGGAAACATATATGTAAACGCAAATATAAGGACACATCACCATATTAATAAAGTATCTTGGATTTTTCTCTTTATTTCCAAAACGTAACAACAAAAAACGACTAAAAACACAAGAGCAAATCATAATTGATAAATTGAATTAAAAAAACTATGAGCTTAATTTCATAAATGTAGAATAATACAAAAAATATTAGAGAAACAAAGTAAGGACACACATGAAATATGATGGGGGACTTACTTTAACAAATTACAATTACTTTTTAAATTAAATATTACTTTTTAGATATGTAGCTGGTGTGATTTCATTGTGTAAAGGACTTATTTGGTCACTCATTCAATATTTTACTTACAGCTTACTTACAGTCATTGTCCTGTGGAAAGCAGTAATTGCTAGGCAAACAGTCTTTTGACGTGAACTTCTACAGATTATTATTCAATACATCTAAATATACATATTGGTCTGCAACATTTTCAAAAAATACAGCTTTCCAGCAGCTTATAATCTGATTAGACTATCAATTAGTAACAATTTCAAATTAGTTATCTTAACCATAAAATAGTTTGTACACTAACGACCGAATCCAAAAAAAATTTATTTGAACTTCAAGTGTGATTTAGTCTCTTTTTTTAAAGAAATTTTTAAGCTCAATATTTTTTGTGTTGGTACGGCAGTAAAAATAAAACAAATCAAAACAAGTTAACCAAAGCAATCATTCACAAGAACTATATATAAGCTTGACAATTAAAATTGCTTAAATTGTCATACCGATTTAATTTTCTTAGCGGTCTTAAACTCTCCAATAACATTTCTATTCAGACATATCGTTTTATTTATTGTAATTTTTTAGCTACAGAAAGTATTGCATAAATTTTGTTTTTCATTCTGCATTTTCAATGACAAATAAAGATTGCCTTAATGTAAATAGTTAGTAGAAAAATAAAAAAGGCAACACATGCTGAATAATACTCTTTATTTATTTTTCAAACAGTTTGCGAGCCTACTATATTTGTATTATTATTATTATTATTATTATTATTATTATTATTATTATTATTTATTGACAAAATTAATTCACAATAAATACTAAAGTTTGAGGACTGGCTTCAATGGCCTTCGCCTCTTTCGGTTATTTTTGTAGGATTATAATTCTCAATAAATTACTGGGAGTTTTTGTATAAGCATTTCGGCACTGGTAAAGTTTCTTAAATTACGGTTGGAGTATAGAGATTAGTTGTCCTTGCACCAACGAAATGTATTATAAACGTGCTAACTAGCAAATTTATTAAAGCCATCTGTGCTTACGAGCAATAACTTTCAGTGGTTCAAACGAATTAATAACTATAAATGCACCTATTTACATTTAAGTTGCATTGATGAATCTAACAGCAATTGTAAAAAAATATGTGGTCACATCTCGGGAAAAATTACCAGAGCAACTCTTAGTATATTTTTAATCCACTGAAGGATATACATATATTATTTTAAGCATATGTGTATGTTTTATTCATTAGGGTCATTTTTGTTTTGAGTAACTACGTATTTCAATAGTGTGAGTAAACGATGTGAGCTCAACTAATATAAATCAATTTTTAGTTGATTATAAAAAAAATGCCGAAATGTAATTAATGCACTCACTGCTCTTACAAATTAGAAAATATGTGGCAGAAACTAAAATTGCAGTTGATAACTAAATTTCTATTGTGTTCAGTTCAATAAAATCGTAACAATAGGAACACATTGTACATCCCATACCTGGATAGCATTAATGCATGAGCGGAACGAAAAGATTGACAGACTTGTGTATTAAGCATAACTTTAATAAAATTCGAGCCGAGCACAAGACAAGTTGTGCTTTAGGTTTGCTCGCTGAGTACGTTTTTCGGTGTAATTAATTATTTTTAAATAATTCCAGCAACGCAGGTGTAGCTGCGAATCGTTCGCTTTTATTTTTTTATAGAATTTCGTGTTACTTTTCTGTGAACGAAGAATATCGAGTGAAAATTGACGGCGCGTGAAGAATAAATATTAAACCCAAATAAAAATAAATATATTCACACTACACGTACATAACATACATACATAAGTATGTACGTAAGTATAAATGTATTCATGTATACAAAAACTAAATAATAAAAATTTAATTCAAATGCTACAGAATCAAGTTTAACTAATTTAAGCAAATGTTTCAAGAGGTACAGATTTGTATTAAATTTTTTTTTAATTATCTACATAAATTTACAAATATGTATCTAATTATGCATATAACTTTGTGAAATCACCTAAAACCCGGAAGTATTGTGTGAGTGAAGTATTTAAGTTCTAATGACAAATTTAGAATCCCAATATGCTGATGAATGATGCACCACTATGTATCTATAATCAATTCAAGAGCACCAAACACCATGGAAAAAGTAAAAAATGATCAGATTCATAGGTAAAATGTTTTGAACAAATATGAGTTGCGAATATATACGAGTATGTCGTGTCGACGTTGCCAGCTTATAAACATTAAAAACACACAACTCTTGCAACTGACTTTGTGAATTGCTTTCGATCCGCAGTAGCTAATATGCATAAGAACATACTTATGCATTTACTTTTAACAGGAAAAAGTACATATGCAAAAAATAGGAAGTTTGCATTAACTGACACCACACAAAGTGGACCAATCACGTGAACGTGGTGTTGGAGGTGTTGCTGCCTTCGAAAATAGCATGCAGTTATGTTCTATTGGTGTTTGTCAGAATAATTACAATTGCGTGCAGTTGGCGTAATTTGTTCTTTAACCCTAGAATAGTAAACATATTTTTTAGCTCTTCAATGGCAAACATCGCAGACTGTTAATTTCTGACTTTTAGGTTGCCAAAAGTAAAAAAAAGTTCCCCGATCTGGTTGATTTTTTTTTTTTTTTTTTGATATGGACAGGAGTATTGGTGATACAAAAATATGATGATAAGAAGAAGAAAGGGAATGTTAACGAATGTAACGGTTATCAAATATTCAGTATCAAGAGAAGCTAAAAAAGCTTAAATACGCAATTTTAGTGATTTTATTATTGTTGTAAAAGTTTTTGTATGAATATTATCATTTATATGATTAGTAATATAATACATAGTAATATGTTTTTAGCAATATAATATATAATATAGGCCAAAAATAATTGAAGTAAAAATGCACTAAAAGGAAGGAAGCACAAATTGTATTTAAAATTTTAGTGGAGTAGAACTAAATTGTTTCTTCTAGTTTAATCATGTACTGCCACTGGAATATTAAGTAGAGTGTCTTATTAAAAAATTACTGCAGAATTTTTTGTTTTTTGCATAAATGGCAAAAACTCATACTAAAATAAAATAAATCTGTTTATTTGACCATTTGAAGCCATCACCAATAAATAAAATAAAAAGAAAATTATAAAATTAAAAAGTATATAGTAAAGTGAAACTTCGATATAACGAATTCCAAGGGGATCCGAAAATACTTCGTTATAGCCATTGATTCGCTATAAATATAATCAGCAAACCCTAGATACAACGAAATTTGAAGAAATACGAAAAAAATTCATTATAACTATAGTTTGCTATAAATAATTTTTGCTATACATAATTTTTGCTATACATAATTTTATTCTTACTTCGTTGTATAGAGGCTTTTGTACGAGTACTTCGTTGTATAGAGGCTTTACAAATGCGCTTGTAAATACGTTTAGACTTCGCTGTTTTTATAACGGGACTTTACCACTTAGGATTTATTCTGATTTCGTTATATTGAGGCATTTGAAGGAATATTTCGCTATATAGAGGCTTTTTTGCTTAGAATTTGTTCGTTATAGCTATAGTGTATTTTTGTATGAAAAACTTTGCAATAAAGAGGTTTTCTCATGGTACTCAATAAAACATGCGTTATATTAAGTTTTTTGTTATAACGAAGTTCGTTATAACGAAGTTTCACTGTATATTGTATATTGGATGGTTAATGTGTTTAGTTTAAATAAAGAAAAAGAAATCGCTGCCTTAATAAGAGTTAATATGTTTGTTTGCAGTTTAGACAATTTACACAATAAAGTTCTATGCAAAAACATTAAACAAAACGAAGTCTTAAACAAAAATACATATTTAAAACAACCTGGGAATACTGATGTGCATACAAATTGCACAGTGGCGCCATGGTAAGGTTATGTCGGTTAGATTTTGCAGGTTGCCAGATCCGCAAGAACCAGCTCGTGGTGTTAACTGGGCGAGATAAGAGAATAAGAAAAATATCATTTGTCTTCACACATGCCTATTGTCAAACCTTTCTCATATCACATTTCGATATTTTTGCATGATTCTGAAGCGTTGAATATGAAAAACGTAGTTTTCTCGTCAATAGCAGTTTTTTCACCAGTAATATATACATACATATATATAATCATAACGAATTTTTTAATTTAATCTCAAAGCTTTTAAATTTTTTCATGATAATAAATGCACACCCCAAAGCTACTTTGGCTTGCATGCAGAAACACCCACCTCGAACCTGCGACCCACCGACTACTAGATTAGTATGGCAAGAGGACACTTTAATGGCAATTTAACGGCTATAATATTAACTCAATTATAAGGTCATAAAGATAATTTAACGGCTATCCGCTGAAGGAAAAAGTTTTTGCGTCACTGGAAGCGTTCTCCATTGAATGCGTTGACATTTCTAATTAATTAAGACACAAATAAATAATATTCCAAAGTGTGTTAATTACCAAATGTCCTACTTTTAATAAATCTATGCAAATAAAAAAACCAAAATTATAAATTTAATTACCCATAATGCATCTATCTGTTTGTGCATATTTTCAGGGCCGAAATCGAAATTGACTGGTTTTAATAGTTTTAAAACCGCGTTACTGGCTCATAATAAACTCTGCATGAAATGTAATAAAAGTAAATATATTGTATTGCGTACACTTTATGACTGTCATAAAAATGTTGCTGATATCTTTCATTAACAAATATTGTATGACAATACCCATGTTGTTTAGTCTGCTATTTAGTCAGCTGATTTTTGTTTAGAAACTCCACACAGGGTTACATTTTAAATATTTTATTTTACTTTAAAGAATTGTATTAATTTAGCAATAATATTTTTATTTTTTTATTTATTATAAGGCGAGTCAAAATGAATATGAGTTCAAAAAAATTATTTTTGTTAGTCAAGATCATCCAGATGCATTTTGTTCCAACAAATGCTGAATAATAATATTTGATATTTTTTTTGTAAAGCTTGTTAGCTTACTATTGTTGTAGTTTTGTAATTCTCAATAATTTATTGAGAGTTTGTGTATAAGCATTGGGGGTTTGTTAGCTTTTTTGAATTGTGGTTAAAACCCACTGATGAGTTGCTTGATCAGCAACGAAATCCATCCAGATGTGTTTAGCCAACAAAAATAATTTTTCTTAATAATTATGTTGCTTTTTTCAGTTCTGCTGGTCATTATTATTTTTTAATTATAATTTTTATAATATTTTTGTCATTTGAATTTGACGTTTGCGACAATTTTGAATATGGCAATAAAACAGTATATTCACAACAGCGCTTTTTGGCCTTAAATAGTGCATTATTATATTTCGTAGACTTTGTGAATTAGCTATATAGAATTATATATATAGAATTATTAGAATTATTTAATTACATATACTATTTTTATATAGCACATGTGTATGTGTTGAAAAAATAACCAAGCAGGACCAAGTGCCTATATTTCACAACTTCTCTCTCCAAAAATGTCAATTTTGAAATTAATTAAACTATCTATAAGTCTCATGTGCTCGGGAAGCAGCTAAGAAATATTGTAGACTACTGCCCTATAATTTAATAAAAATTATAAGCGTCTGCTGTTGAATCTTCGCTAACAATTCTAAAATATAAACTGACATCTTTTTAACAGATTATAAACAATATGACTCAGTATTATAAATAACATTTATATAATTTATTAATGTTGTTACACACATACATGTGCGCTTAATTATGAAAGCGGCCTAAGTCATATGCATTGTTGCTTCGAAATATTAAATAAATCTTAAAAAATAATAAATCTTGAACAAATAATTAATAAATTTTAAATAAATTTATGTCAATCGAGACTACCTAGTACAACTCTAAACTAAAATTTTGGATTATATAAAAATATATTTTGATTTGTTCAAATCTAATCTACTATTTATTTATTTCGACCAAAGATATATTTATATGAAATAAATCACTTTCATAATTATGGGCACACATGTGTATATTAGTTCGTAAATCGTAAATTAGATGTTGGTCCGATCGGACTAATGCGGCAACACTGGATGTTGGCAACTTTAGCCAATTATAAGTGAAAATATATTAAAAATGCGCCTATCTGGAATATTATTTTTACTAAATATTATGAATAATTTAGGGAATGGTTGGTTAATGCCACAAATATTGAGAGTTTCAAGTAAATTAAAAAAAAATTATTTTATTGTTTATTCATTATGAAGGAAGCACTTTCTTTGAAATGGGGAAATTTAAAAAATGTCGAATGTCGAACCACCATTCTAAAGTAATTTGAATTGATTTCACTATATCACAAATAATCTTTTACATCCACATATATTTTTTTAGATCTTGTAGCTGCATATTAGGGTGAGGAAATCAGGAATGTCTAGTATTTGTAGTTTTAGATAATTGTTTTACAATAGACTGCTTCTGAAAATTGTGCGAAGAAAAGCACCAGGGTTTTCTGATTTGTTTTCCATTAAAAAAAAAATTTTGTAAATTAGCTCACTTCTTAGGCTACCGGGACATTTTAGCCCCTTGAGCACTTGAATACCCAACTCGGCACTATATCGTATATGTAAAAATGAATTTAGGGCCTTTTCATATTAAGGTAACGATATGTATGTGTGTGTGGGGTTGGGTCAGTCGCCTTAAAGCTTTTCTATCATCATACTTGCGATCGGGAAATCCTTCTATCACACCATATTATTACATTGTTCGAAAGCGAATGCCATAACCTCAAACTGAAAAACGTGATCGAATCAGCTCGTTATCGAAATCGTCGATTAGACCACTGATTGTTCGTATATTCTTTTTTTATTTTCTCAAATTTCTTTTAAATCAATATATTTTTTATAAACAAAAATCTAATACTTCCTGACATTTAATTTTCCTAAAATATCAAGACATAATTAATTAAGTAATTGCGAAAACTACAAGTGATCTCCAATTTTGCATAAGTGAAATAGATTCTTAATTATTTATCTGGATGTTCTTAATAATCCATTCCTGAAAAGTCAAAAATACGTACATTGATACTTTGGAAGTAGAGAAAAAGTTCCTGAATAATTACTGCCAATTTTGTTCACTTGGAATAAACATATGTATGTACATATGTACATACTCATACACATATGTATGTGTGTACGTAAATAAGAGAATTTTTTTCCAAACAAAACGAATGATAGGCATTTCATTAAAATCGTTTCACAGGTTTCCAATTAAGTGAGCGTTAGGTTTCATTTTAAATTTGTGTTGTATAAACAACAATATTAATTTTAATTGTGAATAAAATAAATCTAAAATGCAGTGTTGCCAGAGACTCATGATGGGAGAATGATAAATCGATTGAAAGTTCCACAGAAGAAAAATAAAATGCTAGATTTTAAATTTACGTATCGCTCCTTTATTGCAACATAGACATAACTCAGAAAAGCTATAACTAGCAGAAAATACTCGTAAGTTTAAAGTTCTTAATTTACATAGGTACATATGTACATCTAAATGAAGATATAGAAAGATTTTCTTCTCTCAACAGTTGAGTGAGTGTACAAGCCTTTAGTACGACATTTTTACACAAGATTAAATATGATTTACATATATATTTTTTCTGCATTATTAACCCGAAAAGCGCATTTTTGAGATACCAGTATGCTGCAATAAAGGAGCGATATGTAGGTTCTTTTTGCAGATGTTCTATGAAAGAAACCTCTTAGGAAAAATGTTAAAATGGCAACAATGCTTAAATGGTTTTGTCGATTTGAAAAAAAATAAAAATAAAATTAACGTATGTATGTACGAGTATGTATGTATGACATTCTATGGAGGTATGTATATATGCTAAATAAAAATAAAATAAATTGTTTCGTTTTCTACTTTTAACATACTTTTGAAAAAGCAAATATTTAAAAATATCCTCACGATTTAGTAAATATACTATGCACGTAAAACTGATATGTAGAAATGAGGTAAATGTGACAATCCGGTCTTGAATTATGCTAACTTAGGTACTCACCAGAGCACTGCGCCGAGCATTTTTACCGGCGGCGGCGGCTAACTAAAAAATTCTCGGCGGCGGCTTACAGCCGGCTAAAGGCTACTTATGCTCGGCTCATACTAAAATATGGTTTGAATTCCAATCAGGGCTGCCACAAACTTAAAAAAATCTAAAAACTTTTTTAATCTTTTATTAAAAATATTTTATTAAAATATTATTATTAAAAATATCATATGGAATAGGGCTATCACCTAGTTAGATACGATATTTGTTTGATAATGCTTTTTGGCTTAGTGTTCATACATACATATCTGTGTATGTATGTATGTATTATATGTTTTAGAGCTAGTGGGATATTATTTCCTGCACTAAATCGTAATTGTCGTGTATGAAAAGGACGCGTTTAACTGTCAGCGCATTTAAGCTCGACCTTTTTGCAGTGATTAGTGAACCCGCACTAGAGAAAGCCTCTTCAGCGGATCCGCTAGTGGACGGTATAAATAATATATATGATGCAAATTTAGCAATTCTAGGGTATTCCTAAACAATAAACTTAAACTTAAAGCGGCGGCTCTGTTTTAGCCGAATTCTAGCTGAAAAATAAGCGGCGGCGGCGGCTGTCACAAACTGTCGGCGGATTGGCTAAGCCGGCTGTTAGCCGCTCGGCGCAGTGCTGTGGTACTCGTATATCGTTAATTCCCCTTGTGATTTGCGCGGAATAGTGTTTAATTTTATTTCGTAACAAAATCTTAGAATTATCCAGAGATTTATTTTTACTGTGTTATTAGTATCCACCCTAGTGTTCGTTTTATTGCATATTAATATCTAAATAAAAAAATCGGTAATCTCATATTTTTTTTAGATGTTTATTTTTTTAAATCTGTTAAAATTAAAATTCGGTAATCTCATATTTTTTAGGTGTTTGTTTTTTTAAATCTGTTAAAATTAGAAAGCGAAAAAAAATCAATTTTGTTTTCCTTGGGTGTATACACACATACATACATACTATATATACGAGTATATACATACATATCGTCACCTTAAATGCAAATGGATGTAACTACACTTTTATATTTTTTACAGGAAAAACAAAAAACAATTCAAAATCAATAATAATAAAGTATTCTCGAAAATGTTCTTCGAAATTTACTTGTAGTATGGATACTTATACGTTTTTAGCCATTTATTTCCTTGTTAAATATATTTAAGCTTTTAATTAAAAATCGGTTGGAATTCAACTTAGTTAGCGGTCGATAAGTGCCTACGGGTACGAAAACCCGGTTTTTTACCCGTAACTCAAGATTTTGGGGGAATTTGGAAAATGTCATATATATATTGTTGTTATGCTCGACAACACTTACCAGAAAAATAGTAACACATCCAAGTATTTCGATTTCATTAAAGTTTTTCACACAGTGTTATACATTGCTAATTAATTTAAAATTACAATCGGAAGAAAAATTAAAAAAGTCGATAAATCGTCTCACAAAAATTGATCATATATTTTAGACAAATCTTTAATCAATAATGGTGTGAATGAAATTTATAATTTTTTAATATACAGCACATGGAAAAAGTTATCACGGCAGCGAGCTTTTTCAAAAACACCAAAGTTCAGGGGCTTGTAGCGACCCCTAACCTTAATAGAAAAATTTGAAAAAAATCATGCGTAATTTTTTCACGCTGCTTAATATATACGAGCATTCCGGTTGGCCCATAGCAAAATCCAATATTTTTCTTATGAACTACCCTAATGTATATGGTTATTTATGTTGTGTACATAATTTTCTTATGGAAAAAGAGGCTGCCTGATTCGACAGGAAATGATGGCGAAGAGTTAGCAACAATGTCGAAAAGACAAATTTGTTCGTAAGCTTCTACACATGAGTGTATAGAATGTGTATTGATCGCCTTCAAAACATTCATATCTATCAACTTTAATCGCAAATAGACTGTGACCTTTAACATTATCAGTATGTGTACTTGTATTTTGTTCATAGAAAATATAACAACTAACAAGTTGGTCGGTCGGTCGCCTTTTGATCGGCGAAGGCGATTGTACCCTCGATAGAAAACTCCAATACTAACATACATACTCGTACATGCATATGTACACAAATCCCAACACCAACATTAATTTTTGCACTATGTACTCGTAGTGTGTTATGCGAACCGCTTAAAAATAAATTTTGCTAGTTTTTAACTACATACATATGTATGTGTGTATTATAAATGTATTTATATACGAGCATGTCTATATATCTTTGTATGTATGTATATATGTATGTACATACATTTGTATGATCATACAACGTATGTATATACATATGTATGTATGTAATTACTTTAAACTAAAAACAAATAACAATTTAAAAATTGCACTCGAACTCGCCGAAGATATTTGAATAAATTCCAATCTGAAATGTGAAGACTTATTCTCTTGTCTATTGCACCGTTAAAAACTGGTCAATAACGCGAATAGCAAGGTGTTTTAAACTAAAACCTATACATAGGTACCTACCTCCATACTTATACATACACACATCCTATGTACAAAGTTATTTAAAGTTACGCTTTGGCTGTTAAAACTAAAAATATTCTTAGTCTCAAAGACGTGTGTATGAATGTATGTTCATACATATACACATATGTATATGTACATCTTTATGTGTGTAGGTAATTAATTATATACATACATGTGTAAATACAGTGAAGTCGTAGTAATGTGTATTAGAATAACGCTATATGTAAACATCAAAAAATACTATATACGAGTGAACACTATTTCCCTACGACTACCACGTGCATACGTTTCCAATTTCAGGTGTAGTTGTTCAGCAACAACAATGCAAATATAAATCTGCAGTCGTTTTCATAAACAACAATATAAGTCGAACAATCAAGTTTTCAAGAAGAATGAAATTCTCAAATACTTTATATTGGAAACTGCAGGCAATAGTTATGTAATTATGAGTCATAATAATGTTAAATATATTTTTTGTTTGTAAAGCGAAGTAACACCCAGGCAATGAACGCCTACGACTATTACTAGGTGTTACCTTCTTTAGGAAAGGGATAGTGAAAGAGAAGACAGGTGGCGAAGGACGAGATAGAGATATTAAAATTTTTAGAAAGAAGGTCCATAGGGAGAAGGACTAGTGATTGGGAAACAGCCTTATATATTGCATTTTATATTAGAATTTGTATTTTTATTTTGCAATAGCAAAAGAAATAATTATTTAATTTAAAACTAGAATAGAGAGAGAGATAGAGATAGAGAGAGAAAGTGTTAACAGGAATAGAAACCCAGTGGCAAAAATATACATTACGTAATCGATGATATCAGTAATAGTTAGTAGCAGTTAGTGATGATTCTTGGCTTATTTTACTATTTAGATCATAGCTGCCTAAAGTAGCACCAGAGTGCCGAACATCTATCGGCTTCTTATACAAATGAATACACATACACGAATACATTACTCTCGTGTTTCTGTCGGTGGACAGCATTGATTTAGATTTAAAATAAAAGTGTCGCTTAGAAAGTAAGCCACGATGTCAGAAGCCGTCACTAGCATTGCAATTACATCGCCAGCAGTGTTGTAAGCGAGCATGATGACAAATTTAGCCTAAAAGTATACCGGTATTTTTTATTTTGTTGTATAAAAAAGTAGGTAAGTGCTGCTGAGTCGCTGGTCACATCGTAATCGAAGTTATAAGTAATGCTGGGTACACATCTGGCATTTTTTCTGTTGTCATTTTGTAGTGTCATTTTCAAAATGTGTGCACCCCCGTTCACATTATTTTTTTTTATGGAAAGCAATGCCACATAATGAAAAATATCGGAAATCACAAGCGTTGCCACTAGTACAGACTATTGCCATGTCACAAAATGCCATAATGTGTACTCGGCTTGATGTTAAATTTGGGGTTTTATTATATAAAGAGCTTTCAACAGATAGGGATACAATGAATCAAAACAATTCACATATACCATTTGCATTGGAAAATATATATTTATGTATAGAGCTGAAGTTTACATTAATTGACTAACACCACACACAGTGGACCAAATACATGATGATGATGCTAGTGTTTCTCATACTAATAATACTTAACTTTTTATTTTAAATTTGGTTTCAGGCTAATGTTAATCGGCTTGTACTTGTATACATATGAAATAGTTTGCTGTGGCAGGTAGTTTATGAAAAGCAATGAGCCCAAGAAATGGGTTATTTTGGCAGTTAACACTTATAGTAGTGGTCACTTGCACACGGTTGAGTAGCAGTCGCGAGTCTCAACTTAGAGTAGGAAAAGCTTTAAACGTTTTTGTGCGGTTTGGCTATCTTGGAATATCGATGCGGGTTATTCCTACTAATGATACCAACGAAGATGTCAGATGGCTGTTTAAAGAACCTACACGAAACATTTACAAAGTGTGTATTATTTAAAATGAATTAAATGTATCTGTATTTAAAAGACATAATGGGTTTGTTTTTTGCAGGATGTTAGTCATTTGGGAGACAGTCAAGAGCAAAATACTCCAGGGATATTTCATGGGGACTTTCATATGGAGTTTTGCGACAATCGCCGACAGTTATATCAAGCATACTTTCGTGACTTTACTATTGAGAGATTGGATAGACCTTGGGAGGCATTTACCGGCGGGTGGTTTCCTGATAATGCAGCAAAAAAACTCGGCATAAATACTTCCTTTATACAAGGAGACTATTCGTATGTTTTAGTACGTGTTGTACGGTTTCGAGAGACTGGCAAATTCAAGTCGGAGTTTCCACATAATTTGACACTGGAAAATGACGTACGTGAAAAAATGAATGAAATCGTAATGGGGAATGTGACAACGGCAGTTAAATTTTTCGAATATGTAGGAACTCATTATATAAACTCCTATACGACGGGCAACTCTTTATATCAAGTAAGAAGTTCTGAATCATATTCATATTACTTATGTTTGTATCTAAAAAATTCTTTTGACTATTTCAGGTATTCGTTTACAACCGCAAGAACTATCAAATGATTAAAGAAAGGATCAAAACTAAAGGTATAAATGCCCTGTCGAAACAAGATCTGTATCATCTATTTGCGCCATGGGTTGCTGAACACTTAGGCCAAATAAGATCAGCTAGTGCCAATAATACGGTTGAAAGGTGGGCGCGCCGCAAACTCCAATATGAATATTTATTGGTAAAGTACGTTACTTTACTTAAGCTCCATGGTAACGGTACTTTGCTTCGAACATTAGACAATCTGTTAGGAAACGATGCCATATTACAATTGGATCTTAAGTCTCTCAACATAATATTTCGCAATGAACCAGAGAAACAAAACTGGTTTCATGAAGTCCTAGATAATCATATGAAGCTTTGGGAAGCCAATATGCCGCAAAACTGAAATTTTTTGCCTTTACTTCAATAATTTTCAAACATAAAAGTTCCTAATACACGGTCGTTGAAAAGAAATGATGCAAGACAAAATAACTACATAGAGTGCAAATTTGGAGTAAAGACAACCAATCCACTGCCTTATGAACATGTAGTTCTCAATAGATCAATATCAAAAACCTGGATTGGCTTACGCATATTGTATTTAAGTTAAATAATAAGACCTTTTAATATACACACATACAATACATACATATGTACATATTTATATCTGTGATAGTTTTTTCTTGTTTACTTGAGAATAAAGTATAATTAATTATTAATAAGGATATCATATTAATATTTCGCTTAACAGTTCTATGGTAAATTAAATTTACATAACTATTTTATAAGTTTTTTTTTTGGAATGTGTATATGACGTGGTTTGCTCAATTATTGTAAATAATTATAAATTTTTACTCGGAAGTATTCACGTTTCAATTTACGAAATATTCGAGTCCGGTGGGTGATTGAATGAATTTTTGTGAAAAATTTATACACATAAAAATTTTGTATTTTTTCTGAAAATAATAAACTTTTGCCGAAATATTAAACGTTTTTATCGTTTGTTTTAGTTAAAAGTCACCAAAAGAACAAAACCAATAAGATTTGCTTACTTATTTTAAAACAGCTGAAAATAAGCACAAGGAAATAAAACTTAAAAAAAAATTATGTTGACAATTTTTAAACTTGTTCATTTAAAATAAAAGTCACTAATCTAATTCGACATCAATTAATTTTTTTTTAGTGATTTTCATACAAGTTTTTCAGACGAGTCGACTGCCTGACTTAAGGAACCCGGAGGTTAAGTTTTAGACATATAAGCCTAATTCACAACCTTGTGCAAATGGTCTTGCATTGTAGCATGTTTAGTATATTGATACTCACCACTAAAAATTGTTAAGTGGTGAGTATTAATACACTATACCATTTTGCACATGCTACGATGCAAGACCATTTGCACAAAACTGTGAATTGGGCTATAAATTCATCTAAATATAAACTTGTTTAGCAGTATAATATTTACAGATTGCTTAAACGTGAGAGTGTGCTATCCTCACAGTTACAAACCGACTCATTTGGCTAGCCCTTAATACTTTTGTGCATTTCTCTGCATTATTTCCTAAAAAGTAGGTAGTGTGTGATCACAAAATACAAATTGTGTATAGTTTCCTCATTGAAAAAGTTGTAGAAATTGTCGGTTCTACGAGTACAAGAAAAATATGAGCGAAAGTGTCGCTATTGTTGTCATTTAACATTGTTGTGTTTATTTAACATTGTTGTGCATACGTCTTGCCGGATGTCTGAAAGACATGTCCAACTGGGGATATAATTATGTACATACATACACACATAAGCATAACAAGCCTTCCACCATTTGTTCTTTTTTATGATTTGCCGAAACTGTAAATTTTGAAATTTTCGCAAGCATCCTTGAATTCCCGGTCCTGCTGAATATTCAAAGATGGTCGGAAACTTTTGTTTTCACTGGTTATATGGATGGCAGGCAGTACTGTATGGTAATTTCTACACTTTAAGTCTTTACAACTTATTAGTGGATTCATGAACCCAACAGTTGTCTACATAAGGTTGTAGGTAGTGCAGTGCATAATGCGGTGACTCGTTGTAAATTGTAAACAAAACCAGCTGCGAAATTAACTGCGCTTTTTGACTGCAGATGCCGGAATGAAGAGCAAATATTATCTTTTTATAAAGTATGTATGTATATAAAGTAAGCACTTTTTCTATTTAAATTTCATTAAAATAATTCATATTATAACAAAGAAATTATGTCGCAGCTGTTGGAATTCTACTCATTGTCCTTTTACACAGTGTTGCCATATACGTTCGAGGGAAATACTGCCCATATCGAACAAAAAACCGTTTTGAAAAGGTAACAGTAAATTCTTTTTTATTAAAACGTAAAAATATAAAATCGTTGCGTTAGGCAATTTATCTACTGGCGTTGAATCAGTTGTTCCACCTAATTCTTTTAGCTCGCAGTTAAAAACCTTTCAATATCAAATTTCTTGAGACATATTACATATATAGTTTTATTATTGCTTGCTACTTCCAATATTGGTTTCAAATGTTTTGCTTGGGCGTAAAGAGTCTGTAATACGTAGTAATGTTGTAATTTAAAGAAGTATTTTATTTAAATACATTAAAAATATATACTTTAGCACTGTGTGATCATTAAGACCCTAATCGTAGAAAACTCCCACCAACTGAAACTGTGTATGTGTGTGTGTGTATGTACATACATATGTGTGTACATGTGTACATATGTATATGTACCCATAGAAAACAAAAAAAAAAAATAATGAAAAAAATTTAAAATTTTTCAACGAAGAAACGCATATAAGAAGTTCAGAAGTTTTTGCCTTTGTCTTTAATAATTTTTGAAACTTGTACGATGATTATTTTTTCTGTTTTTCAGAAAATTTGCACTTTGATGAGGTGTTTTATACGACTAATACATGAATGACTCGTCACTGATATGAACGAGTAACAACCGGGAAAAAATTAATTGCTGATGATTTAAATTATTGGAATTGAAAAATTTAATGAAAAGCAAAAACTTATTTTTTTAAACAAACTGTTCAACATTTAAAAAAATCGCGGAAACAGATAAATCTGCAAAATTGGCATATTTTTTTGTCCTCTAATTGTTCATTTCTTTTAAGTAAGGCATTTGTCCTTATGATTATTTTGAGGGGGAGAGAGACGAGGGGAACAGAAAAGTTTTTTCCCCTCGTCTCTCTCTCTCCTAACAAACTAATCAGCTTAGCAGTAAGACTTGCGTAGTGTAAACTAGGACTATGCAAGTGCTCAGGCTTTTTGCGTATAGTTTTCTGAACGTCTTGTCAAATTTTTGATAATTCTTTTTCACACTCATTTTTCTTCATGTTGATGTTGTCCGTTATTTTTGTCCAGTTGCAACTATTTTGCACATCGCTCATTTACTCAAATACGCCATAACTCAAAAAAATTAGACGATATCGGTAGATATAAACTAGACGATATTGGTATAAGTATATGTATACATATTGCAAAATCACATTTACATAAATTTTCATGAATTATCGTTAACATAATCAAAACATTGATGTAGCGTCAAACTATTTCATTTGCTTTAAGTAAGATGATAAACAAGGCAATTTGCTTTCAAGTAAATTTTTGTAACTAAAATGACAAATGAAGAAACAATGCTCTTGATAATTAGTTTTTTTATAAATTTATTATTACTTCGAATAATAAAAATAATGTTTATTACTGATTTCCTGTGTATTTATAAAAAATTAAAAATAAAAAACAAACACAACTATACGACAACTCATCTTAATGGAATTTTTAGACAAGAATGTCTCTAATTTTATGATATCGGTGACACATTTATAAAATAAACATATTTTTCCATCCAAAAGCAAACTTATTTTTACAGATGTGTACGCCTCGAGAACGTTTACAACTGACTGCGGAAACACTCAAGCAACTTGCAAGACTTTCTGTTCCCTGCAAAAATTTTTCAAGATTTTGTAATGCTTAGTACTCTTTTAATGGGTTATGGTACTTATTTATCTAATTATTTTAAAGTATATAACTGTCCTGTAATGAATAAAATAACAACTTATTTATATCATTACGTGAAAGTTCTTATTATAGTACTTTCCATATAATATGAAATACATATATCTAGAGAAAAATTTATTGATCGTGAAAATGAGCTTCGAAAACAATAAAATAACTTTGGTTTACTATATTTTTTATTACAAAATTTACTTAATCTGTTTTGACATTTGTAAACTAGACAGATGTAGAATACAAGTGAATAAGCCATGGAGCTATACACTCCCCAAAAACGCGAAATAGTCGTGTCGTGGACCGCCCCGATTTAACCATTCAATACTTTTTTTGTGAGGTTTTTTGAAGTCCAGTGTTTATGTGAACAAGCCCGAGACCCTGGAAGCCCTTAATGACAACATTCGACACGAATGCGAGAATATGTCCGAAGTTCTCGCTGAAGTGATGAAAAATTCCATAAAACGAGCAATCAATTGTGACGGCGCCCATTTGGCCGATATCACAATAAGGGAGATTTTTTTGTACTGCATTTGATCAACTAAAATCAGTTCAATGGAAAATTTCACAAAAATGTTAATAAAATTTGAAAAACAATTTAAAAGTTTTTGGTAATACATAATGTATTGGCAGCATTTCAACCGATTTGGAATGTTTACGACACAAACTCCGTACGAAATAAAGATTTTCAAATCTCATCAGTCTTATGTCCCATTGATTTATAAAAATATATACTTACGTTCATACTCAGCGATATACATACGTACGCACATATATATATGTATATGCATTTATGTAGGTATGTACATATGTATGTGCATAAAAATGTTTTGCCAATCCATCAATCGATCTGAGGCAGTCTCCAAATTACATTTATGTGTAAGTATTAGGGGGGTCAAATTTGGCATACCAAAAAAAATTATTAGGAAATTCTTAGTATCGCTTTTCCCAAGAAACCGTAGATATGAAATCTTATCATATTCTGGCCGAATCAATGTTGCCATAAACTTGTCAGCTGAAAATGGTTTTATAAGTATTCCACGGCTATTTCTCTAAAACTAACTTCACAGAAAAAAGTATTCACCAATTAATGTTTTCAATTAATAATTTAATTGACTCAATTAAATTTTTAATTGTATTAATTAATTTGAGTGGAAAAACTTAATTAATATTATCAAATTGTTTATAGGTGAAAATTTAATTAATTTTTTAATTAATATTACAAATATTTTAATTAATATTACAAACTCATTCATAATATCTTTTGTGTGTTCTTAAATTCAGAAGGAATGCCGAACGGTAAGCGATTACATCCGCGTTATTGCAATGACTTAATAAAGCATGGGGAAATACACACAAAAATGTTTTTTTCTTCGAAGTATTGAAATTTAAAAGTTTTTATATATAAATATTCCTTTATATTTAATAAACCAAATATTTATATACTTTTAACATCTGTAAAAATGTTTTTCATTATCGTGATGGTTTACTAAACGTCTTTAAAGTGCGATAAGTAAAAGAAACGCTATCCTGGGTGACGCAGGAAAAGGGAGATGGCAAAATAAGTACGATGTCATGGAGGGGTCATATGGCCTCTAAAGGAAGGTTTTGTAAATGTGCATCTGCCAGGAGAGTTTAGATGACCAAGGAGGTACTTAAGATTTGTGTTGGGCTCTAAAATTCTGTTTAATACCAACTCGTTTTTTATTCCTTATGGAATCAACTTTTTGTTGCAGTTGCCGGACAGCTAGACGGATTGGTTTCCAAGGACGGGAATAACGCCTACATGCCAGCATGGGCGATAATCTGGCAACCATCGCGTTCGTATGTTTTATTCCCATATTTTTTATTTCTTGCCAGGAAATGTATTTGGAAATAAGGAAAAAATTCTTAAGGTATATATTACTGTTGTTGTAGAAGAGCACTTTTAAACTTTGAAGTCAATTTTAAGAAATTTATTTCCTTTACATTTAAATTGGGAACCTGAAAAATCGCACAAAATAATTGAGATTTTGCTCAGAGGTACTTTTGAATATGAAGACTACTGACTGATAGTATATAGTAAAACAAAAATTATAGGTCGTATTTTTCAAATAACAATTTAACAAGAAAGGCTAAAATTTTGATCACTATCAGAAAAAGTAGCATATGTTTCGAACAAAACTGAATGTATGGAATCTTTGGAAAACTTGCTATGGAGAATAATTAGATAAATCTTTTACTATCAAATAAGAATTTGAAAGGTACAAGAGATTATTTTGCTTGACATGAAATATTAAAATCTAATTAAGATTTTTAACGAAAAAAGAGAAATCCCCTAATGGATGATATCAACATTTCCATCCATCTATGAAAACATCTTTCATACACACATACATATCTACATCTATGTATCTATCCTTTTATCGATACAATTAAATGTTGGGTATGATGAAGTTGACTACAGAAAGGATGGCGATGATGGGTTTCTTCAACTTATTTATATGTACATATGTATGTATATCTATTTCCATGTAAATTAGTAGACATCCATGTGTATATGTGTGCATGTGTTCATACGCTGAATATTTCTACTGCTACTTCGATGATAAATTCATCCATCTCCAATCCACTTAGGAGTGCAAATATTTACACAATTTATACGAAACGGAGGTATGAACATATAATATTTCCAAAAACGAAAACAAACATAATCCTCCATATACATACACATACATTCGCGTATACACACGAATGCATACATACGCATGTATGTATGTGTACATTTATGAGACTCGTTTCATTGAGTTATGTATAAATATTAAAATACATGGAAGCAAATCCTACATAACACAAATAATTTTCCAAAAATGATCGAAGATACTCGCGCTACAGGATCACAGCCAGCAAAATTATCCGCTGATGCTGATGTAATTTAGTTTTTCTAAAGTCACAAGTAATACTCGTACCTATAAACATTCTGCAACAAAATATATACTCCTATCTAAAATTAGACCATAGTCTATATATACTCGTAATTATACTTTAAAAAACTTAATCCAAATATTTTTTTTAAATTCGTATTCATTTTGACACACGTTAAATATAAACAAAATATTGAAATAAGTATCTTACTTTAAAATTTAAATAAATTGTTAATATTAAAATATAAATAAATTATAATACGTATACTGAATTTATACGTACATGCGAGTACATATTTATTTATGAATCAAAATAATGTGCGGAAAAAATTAACCTAATAACAGAAATCATAGATACACGAGTACGAGTTCATATACTAAATGTATGTTTCTGACTGAGAGTGTATGTATGCGAGTGTGTGGGTAATTTATTAGAAAATAGTAATGAAGAAATTTGAAACTTCGGAAGTGATTTAAGTGAGAGTAAACTAATAAATGGCTTTTGTCTTAATTGCTGACCGTTTAGCTAATAATTCCTAAAAGCAAGAGTGGCCAGCCAACAAACGTGCACACCACATCGACAGGGTGATTTAAAGATTGTTTTTCCAAAAATTTACCAATATTTACTAAGTCTTTAGTTTTAAACAAGGCAAACATCATTAGTTAAAAACATAAATAAAACCATAGATGCGAAAATGTTCATATATGAGTAAATGCATGTACTATATGAGTAGATGCCATTCATTAAGATAATTCACAACTTTAAAGAGATTATCATCATACAGACATATTTCATCAAAATAGGAAAAGCAAGTCTTTGAGATTTGTTTATTTTCTATTTTTCACCAAAAGATTAGCCATACCAAAGCCAAATTTTTAAAATTTTGTCCGTTTTTAATCTTGAGGACTCTTTAACATTAGATAATGAAGCACGTGAATAGTCGTCAAAGGCTTAATACCCAATAATCACAGAGTTAACGAATGCTTAAGGTGAGTGTTGGTTTTTCAACAAAGTAAATTCACTTGAGCAGCCGGTCATTACCAGATATACATATTTATGTACATACATATCTATCCGCTTGGCCGAGCAGCGAAGGATTTCCCATATAATGTTTATAACGATAGCTACATACATATATCACTCAGTTACTCAAATAACGTCATAACTCAAAAGAACTAGTTCGCCAGAAAACGAGTTTAAAGTTTTCAATTTACACCCAACTTAATGGAGAAAGAAAATTTTATTTTTCCCTCAAGAAACTTAGTAAACAAGATATTTGTATGAAATTTTTACACAATATGAATAACGATATGATTATTAATTCTGCATCATTAACTCAGAAAATCAATTTTTTGAGTTATGATATTCTTTGAGTAAATGAGCGATATGTATACACATGTGTTTGTCACTGTAGGGCCTTTCGGGATTGCATTTATACAAAATCTTGTTATCAATTATCAAGTTTGCAGTAATTCCGAAAGCCAAGTCACAAAGGAATGAGATAAAACTTTATATGCATACATACATACGAGTACACTCATATATCTTTATGTATGGAAGTACATCTGTGAAATGACGCATGCACAATATATTTTAAGACTGAAACATTTTTTTTTGCGAATTTGGCTTAATTTCTATGGTTTTTAGTCCAGTGGCGGAATTATCAGTTTATATGTGTATAAGTACATTAAAGTTGGCAACAGTGTTAACTCGAGTACTCGGTTTTTACATGATTTTTCGTTTGTGAGTTTTCTTTAATAAAAAAATAGTTGTAATGGATTTTGCATGTTTTATACTCAAAACAAAAGGAATACAATGTAAGAAATATAGTTGAACTAAATATGCATCTTATTTTTATTTTTACTGAAAAATTAAAAGTAAAGTAGAGCAATACCAAAAGGCTGTAAGTATTACTAAGTAAAAAACTTTGTTGTATTGGATCACACCGGCATTGGTTTTTCTTACCTTAATTTTTAAATTTGGCTACTAAAAAATAAAATGTGCCGTTACGGATTTTTGGATTTTAGCTCACGTTGGACATATATACGTTTTTGAATTCACGTATAATTATCCCAAGCTTTTGGCCACTTCAGAGCAGTTTCATATTTCATTCAATCTTATTTTTCATTAAATTAATAGAAATTTAGTATTCCGTTAAAGCAAAGCTTGGCCAAATGAATTTTTGAATTATAACTTACAATCCTTTACCTTTAAATTATGCAATAGGTAGGCCTGGGCCTTGAATCAAATTCAGCTCTGTTTTAGCTTGAGTTGATCCTTCCCTACCACTGCGAACTATTTTTCGCACGAGTCCTTTTCCTACCTTATTTGACATTCAAAACGTTCTACAAAAATATTTAGTCATTGCTTTTGATATTTTTTTTTTTGCTGAGATGTCGATATTAATTTTTTAATACAAGCGTCGTTATTAAATTGAAACCGATGATTGATGGTGCATAATTTGGTTAAAATGTAAGTAGTTTTTTTTTATTAAAGAAGGGTGGTTTGTTAGCTGGTCGACAGTGATGGCTTGTTAATGTTGCCTAATGTTGGCTCAACAAAGGTGTGCCTTAAGTGTTCACTTAAAAAAAATGCTGAACGTTGGTAAGACATACCGCGTGGTTGACGCGTGTCCATCGTTGTGTGATGGGCCTTTAATATTATTAGAAAACAATTTAATTAAATATGAATTTACAAACATTTGAATGTACATAACAGTACAGCCAGATGTTTTTATCTATTTTTTCCCAAAAAAAAAAAATTAAAATTCTCCAGATTGGATTTTTTTGTTTTAAGTCCCAATGAAGATTAAAATCTTACTTGAAATAGTTAAACTCGATTGAATTTAAGTTTGCTTATTAATATCAGTAGTGGACACTCTCTGAATTTCTTAGGATTTCGCAAAAAAAAAGAAATTCAAAAACATTTTGTATTTACCAGATGAAATGATCAAGAAACCGTGAAATTTTACGCCGAGAACCGTTAATAATTTATAATTATAAAATACTGTTATACACAGTTAATGTGGTGGGAAAATTCCACTAAAATCTGCCAAGTTTACATTTTTGCCGCTTTCTGGCAGCACTGGTATGCACTTACATAATGTGCATAAGTACCCTGCAGTTTTAAAAGTAGAAATTAACTAAAAATCGTTAACGAAAAATCGACTACCTACTACAGTTGCCACAAGTAATGCAAGAGTTCGCCCTTTGACTATCTCACTTATAGATGTGTTAATGCCTTTAACTTCAAAATTTTTTTGCGAGTTGAAAAAACTGTGCTGTTATTCCAAAGAAAATCAACAAGAAAAAATTATTTTAAGTACATAATTATTTTGATTTTGTATTGGCGTCAGTTACAATTGGAAGTTCGTGATCAGTGAACGTGTAATTTTTACTTAAAAAAGTGCTTTTATTTTAGAAAGGTAAAATGACCCGCTGAAGTCAATTAAAACGTCGCATAAAAAAAGAAAAAGAACAACTAATTGAAAATGTTATTAATAATTAATTGTTTTATCAATAAAAAAATTAGTTGCATTGATTAGCGAAATCACTAACAAATGGAAATTGACTACCGTCAATGGCATCCCCATGTTGAAATCGTCAGTCATGTGCATTGTTAGTAGTTAGGCTGGTAGTTAATGCTAACGATTGGTAGTTAACAAAATAGCTAGACATTCGCTAGCTACACCGACTGCAGGGTATGTATTTGTAAGAATGTGTATGTGTTTAAAAACATAAGTATTTGTTATAGTTTCCCATAACAATGACTATATAATTATTTTTGAATGCTTTTCAAAAATGTTCTATTTATTAACTTGAAATAGTTTCATGCAAGTATGTATCTATGTAAGTTCTCGTTTCAATAGCATACAAATTATTTACATATTTTGTTAAGTTTAAAAAATATGAAAATGAATCAGATAAAATTTATTTAATTTTATTTGAATATTTCCGCAATTGAGATAAATTCGTATTCTTATAATAAATCACCCAAGGAATCTAAACATACATACATCCCATTCTTTCAGAAAAGATCTCCTTGTAAAGGTAACTTTTTTCCTTTCCAATAAAAAATAGCCCAGGTATTACAATCATATACATATAAAGATATGGTTTTTCGTGTACACTGAAATTTTTTCTCAGACGCCTGAAGTAGGTTTCGGAAATAAACGATTGAGAGAGATGTTGTATTATATGTACAGATTATATTGTAACTTAAATCAGGGAGTAGGTCTAATTTTATTTAGGATAATAAGGTATGGATTGAGGTTAAGAGATATAAAATACGATTTTCTTGGACTTTGTAGACAAAACTGCTTTTAATCAAATCGTTTTCAAAGTTAAACGTATCGCGGTGAAGGGAGAAAAATTTATGCATTTTAAGGATAATATTGAATAAGTTTGGTTCGAAAAATCTTTCTAGGAAATGTAGAAAACTGATTACTTCTATTGTTTATAATTTTGTTTTCAAAAAAAGAAAGAAAGACCCCAAAGAGCGTATAATATCAATAACTCCCGATTTTGGTGGTGTAAACAAATTTATAAAAATTGCAAAGTTATCTACTTAATTAAGTATTGCTGCAATCTAGGAATAATATTTTGAACGTACTCTATCACAGTCACAAAGAAACCGAACCAAATATCTTCATTTATAGATATTCTATAGACATTTGTTCATAAATTCAATGTTTCGTTAATTTTGGTATGGTCAAAATATTGAATAAATAAAGAATTTTGTTATTATGCTTGTATGTATATGGATGATCGATAAATCGAAAAATTTTAGTGGAATAATTTTTTTTATCAAATAAACACTTCCCGATTTCGATGAAATTTGTTCACTGGTAATTTTCGTTGACTAATTGAAAAATTCTGGTAAATTCAAGTTTTTTTCGAAGATAATTTTGCAGATGTTTGAAAATTAAAGTTCCTCGTAAAAACATTTACTAAAAAAATGTACAATACGATCATTTAAAGCATCCTTGCCAAAAGACCTTAGTCGGATATTGAAATAGAAGGGAGTTGAAAAAGGAAATAAAAAGTCCCACGACAATAAGTGACTCAGCAAATAAGACAATGTAACGGGCAGATTGACAAAATATTTGTCTATATTTGTACACACGTATTAACAAATATACTCTTTGTTAGTTAATTAAAGGTAACTATAAATAATTTTTGACTGCTGACAAAATCAAAAGCCAAAGGAAAGTCACACATTGTGCTCTCATTGAAATAAAGGTGTAGCCATTACATATGGCTGGTTGAAATAAAATGTCATAACAAAAATAAAAGTTAGAATTTCAATGACATGCAAAACATATTTTTGATGTACTTCGATTTACGTAGAGACAGAATTGCTTTTTGTTTTCACCCCTCACCATGATACATGCACAAATTTCAATGTGTTTTAGTTTTTTTATATGTATCAGTCGAAATTTCATTACTGTGTACATAAATCCTTCAAAGTAGATTAAGAATTCACTCATTGTATATAAAAAAATGTATTTACTGTGAGTTTGTCACTCCGTTTTCAACCGACTTTAATATTTCTCTATCTTCTTAATTTGCTATTTCATTTCAGGTAGTCCTATCAAGACGTACAGAAGGATCAACGAATTTGGAGCAGTACCTGTTCAAAAAGACAAGAATTTTATAAGCTTCCGGGGGCATACAATCAATATGACATACAAATAAAACAGGATACCTGAGTAAAATTTAGTAGAATCAGCCTTATTTAAAATCGCAAAATTCTTTTAGGATCACTAAATAAGGCAAATTGTAAATAGGAAATATTTGGATTTCTTAGAGTTTGAAACCGTTTGTCTTCCCTTAGTATTTTTTTTATATGTAAAAATAAAATAAATTACATTTTCTCAGATAGAAAAATAAGACCGGTGTAAAATAGACAAAGCATTTTTCGAGAGCGTTGGCGATTCCAGACTTCATCAAAAATCAATTTAACTACTTTCGATAAAGTTTTTACTTACGGTAGAAGTTTATATTTTATTTTATTATTTTTGTTTTATATGCCATTCCATTTTTGCATCAATGCAAGAACTGACTTTACCTGACTAAACCTAGTGTTTGGATGCATACATATTAATTGGTTGGTCCAAACAAAGGAAAAGTTTTGTCGAGCTTCGTCAAACGTCATTTGGTTAGATAGAGATTCTAGTTGCACATTCCGTACGAAAACAATAGTTTCTGAAACTATGTAGTAAAGTTTAAAAGTTTATTTCAATTGAAATTTATTTGTTGATGGTTAAGCACTGTCTACATATATATTTCAGCAAATAAATTTCAATTAAAATAAGCTTATGCCAATATGTGGAATAATAAATTTCTTAAAAGTTAAATTGCGATTTTATTTTTAATTTTGCCTTATAAATACTTTTATTGCTATCCAATGGATTTCTAATTGTGTAAAGGTGTAGAAAAATAAAATAAATTCATATCGAATATGAATTATTTGCAGGATTTTGTTAAAGTTTCTAAGCCAACTACGCTTATTTTTCTTTTGTGAATTCTCAAATAGTTTTTGAAAGTCTGTGCATATCATAAGAGGTTTGTGACTGTTCAAAATATGTGGTTGAAGTCTACTGATGATTTGGCTAAGCACCAATGAAATATATAGAGAATGCTTAACCACCAGCAAATAAATTTCAATTAAAATAAACTTATGACGATATGGCGAATAATAATATATAATATATTGACAAAATTAAAAACATTTCATATTGGGCAACTACTTGTGAGTAATGGACACTTACGTAAAACTTTAGCTCCAAATCTAAGCGAAGCACTTTTGAATTCTTTTCGAAAGTTTTTCGCGAGTATCCACGAATTAAGTCGATTTAGATAATATGTAAATACCAGTATGTATTTATGTCGATATATATCGATATATGAAGGAATCTCTTTGAAAATCTGGAACTTATATATTTATATACATATGTATATATAAGTATGTTTATAAAACCGCTTACTGCCTTGTTGATAAAAAAAAACATTTTTTTTGTGAAAAACTTTTAAAACAAATTTTGTATAAATCCAAAGTATTTTTAGGGGTAAGGCCTTTAATAAATAAATTGCAGTAGCCTGCTATTTACATTTGTATGTATGCATACATATGTATGTCTGTATGTACGTATATTTTTGTGTATTAGCGTTAATACTGAAAATTGTAAAAGTGTAAAAGTGTTTTTATTGTAACTCCTGCTACTGGACAATAACCAAATACTGGATGCTTAAGGTTTTTTTTAACATATATGTACTCGTAAGTACATTAGGGTGATCAAAAAACTTTTCTTTTGGTTAGTCAGTGCGTAAAATGATATTGCATTATTTGAAGTTTAACATAATGTATAAGAAAAAACTGGCATTAAGTTAGCATAAGTGACGAAATTGAACTAGGTGTTAACGAGATCCTCCAGACATATAATTGGTCATTACGAATGTTCCCATAATGTAGTTTTAAACCACTTTTAAATTCTAGAGTGATTTTTAATGTGAAATTTTAATGCAAAACTCGTTAAGATCGTATTCAATTTTGCCAGTTATTGTAACTTCATGCTAGTTTTTCGTTATACATAAAACTCTTACTGCCTCCGGATCGCAATAGTAGATAGTTTACGGATTCGTTAGTCAAATCGTATCGTCTTACTATTGAAGTTGTCGTGCCAATGGGTAGTATGAATAAAAAAGTATTTGATTTTTATTTAAAAATTTGTTTTAAAACCCCAAATATGTATGTATTTTTTGTTTTTTTTTACACAAATTTCTAAGTAAAAAACAAATACTTTTTTTTAATCATACTACCCAATGTCATCCAGAACAAATCCAAAATTAATTCTTAAGTTGAGTACGTAATCGAATTTGGTGAGAGCCAACAAATTTATACTTTTCGCTACTTTAAAACTCATTTCAATTTTATATTAACATTTTACTATTATTATTAGTTGAAAAGTAGTGCAGAGTGGAACAATTGACTACCGCCTAGACAATCGCAATGTTAAAATAGTTAGTTGTTTCTATTGGAAAGTAATCCAATTGTCAACCAGTACTAGTTGCAAAATAGTTACCTTAAAGTTGGTTTAAAGTTAACTGAGTTTCCGGCAGGGTACATATGTACTCCAGAAGTTGACGTTTGGAACGTATTTATAAATTTTTTCTAGATTTTTACGTAGCAAACGTTGTCAATACATTTTCAATAAGCATTAAGATGTTTATTAAATGCCATGGATTTTGTCAGCTGATACGCAACAGCACGTTACGATTTGACTAACGAAGCCATTAGAGATACAATCGTACCGTATTAAAGGTGCTTGTACATTGTCAAATTTTCATTATTCATTGTCGCATAATACGAAATTACACACGCAAAGAAAATATATTGTTGTAGGATGATTGAGAAAACAATATTATATTCTCCTAAACAAATGTGTGGTCATTGAAAACAAGTTATTGTTAATTACATTATTATATTCATAAAAAGTGTGATATGGTTAGAATTTAACAATTTAGTTTTGTTAAAAATTTATGACTACAACATAATTTGCATTATTATGTAAAAATAATATGGTGTAAATAACAACATAATGTTATCCAAAACCATACTATATTTAGTTAAAAAAAATCTTTTTCAGAAATATCTTCTTCAGTGTTTCGTTTGTAAGCTATCAGTATCGCACGCGTAGTGTTAAATAAATTCATAAATAAATGAGTATAAACAAGAGGATAGATCAATAAAAATATATATACATATATTTCTTTATATATGCGTGTCTGCATTTCGTGTATACGCACATATTTGTGTAAGTACACGTGCACATATATACATTTTATTTCAACAATATTATTTTATATTTATTTCGGCTTTGACGCACAGCTGTTTTAAGCAAAATATCTACCAATATATGGTTAAAAAACAAAATACTATTATTATATAGAATTATACTGTGGTCGTATTTAACAATCACCCTTATTCAACATCGTCGTCACGTCAATACAATACCACAAATTTAGAGCTTGTCTACTCGCTGCATAAAACAACTGATTGATATTGACAGGTTCATAGTATTTTCTTGATCTTGCCTAACGGATACATACTGTCAATAGCACAAAATATTTTTTGAGCTCGAGTAGACATGCCCCAATTGTTTGGTATTGTATTGACGTGACGTCGATGTTGACAACTGGAATAAGGGTCAATCTTAATTATATTTTAGCCACATCTAATAATAGTGTTGTCATGTTTAACCAAAATGTGATAGTTTTGAACAATACTAAAATTAGGTTTAACAAAGTTAATTATTATTGCAGATAATGTTATTATTAACTCAGATAATAATATTACTAAAACTTTGCTTTTCTATTGACAATAATATGATTTGACTGCAACCATATAATTCAATCATAGTATGTTGCTGTTTGATTATGTTTACCTCAACCATATTTTTTCTTTGCGTGCATAATAAAATAAATCCTCAGATACCAAAAACGAAACGCAGAAAATAAAAGTTTACAAAAAGTGTTTCCAAGCATCCTCTTTATATTTCGATGGAAGAATGGACCAAACTTCATCTATATCTGAAGAAGATGGAAAAAAGTACAGGCGATGTATACTCGAAGAGCATATTTCTTTAATTAAACAACTTGACTCGAACTTTTGAATAAGTTTTACTTTCTAAGTGTATAGAGCAAGAAATATTAAACTTTTTTTTCTCAAATCCGGGTAAATCAGTGGATTTTTTCCTCGCAATTGGATGTGATGACACAAATGTAAATGTTGATAAAAAAACTTGCATATGAATGAGCTGCCATTCAGACACTTGTCACAACATGTTCATAGTGGTACATCAGGACCACAAAGTGAAGTTTGAAGTAATTCCCAAAATATTTCCAGAGCTTTTTGTTGAAGATATCCTTGCGGGCGGGTCCTATGACTTGAGAACATGGGAATATTACCTGAAATAGGGAGTAGTGTATGGTGAGAAAATACACATTTATTTCAAAAACACTTACATTTGAAACAAAAACAAAACTTTCGAACGTTGTTGATGGTTACGAACCGACCCATATTAACCTTTGTCGTAATATGGCACTGAACAAGTTTGATGTGGCTGGATCTAAGACCTATCACATATTATGAATATAATATTAACTAACTATACTTAGATATTAACTTTTACTTGTCTTCTATAAACCAGCAGTTAGTCTTTTTTAGGAATATTTTTTAAATATTCCACATGAAATCGGAGAAAGAACATTAATTCTCATCTTATCCAAACTTTTTAACTTAAAAACAAACACACTTAAAATTTAGCATCTTTTTGTTCCTGTACTCTATAAAAAACTGCAAACAAAAATTTCTTTATACATGTGTGACCCACCCTAATGTGCATACATATGGACATGTACGTGGCTGCAGCAATGCAAATCAAAGCTGATGTGATTGTTGAAAATGAATGCGGCTTATGTTTCATCTCTCACGCAGGTACGAGTCTCATAGCCATAAACTTTTTATTATGTCTCAGAAGGAATGTAAGAAGATCAAAGCAATAAGAATGTCCAGGTTTGATCTGTGGATGCAGACAGAGGCAATCAATCGGTGTTTTCAATCGAATATTACAACTATGAATGCAATAAAGAATTAATACTTACAGCAGTTACACTATTAGCACTTGTCTTATAAACGGCATTTATAACTTGTCAAAAGCAATGAAAAATAAACAACTAAATAAATTTCCAAGTGGTTCTTGTTTTTATTATAAGATACCCAAGTTCAACACTCCAAGTGCAACAAAAGACAAATAAGGAAAATAATTCATCTCTCGAAAACGTGAAACTAATTTGTTCCCACTCACACACATACATACATGTGATAGATGAAAAAATAAAATTAATTAGATCAGTTGAACATCAAACATTGATTAATTGGCGATATTTATCATCTAATTATTGTCAAATTTGATCTGTCAGCAGAAATCGATCGATTGTCGCTTATAATGATACGGACATCCATACTTATTATTGTTAATACGTGTGTGTGATTTTTCTGTCTTCTTATTCTTCTTTTTTAGATTACTCGTATATTCAAATACTCTAGACACAAGAGCTGTAAAAAAACATTTTTGGCACTGTTTTGAGTGCTTTCTAACATTTCGGAGGAAAAATACTTTAAAAAGGGTGCTTGTTTCTTGGTTTCAAATTCTTTTAGTGCACAAGAGCAAAAAAATCTGAGAAACATCACGTAACCCATAGAGCACAAAATATTGCTGGAATTTTGCACGTATATTGTTTCGTAACGTTGCACAGTGGCGCCATTTGCCGCGTTGTAATGTCACAGGCAATATTCCTGCAGTATCACTGCAATATTCCCATGTCCGCTTTTTTGTCTTGCCAGCAAGATTGAGGAAATATTGCAAAAATATTGCAACAATTTTTAATAAAAATTATACGCCCTTGTGTCACCCGGTAATTAACATAAAGGGTGTTTTTATTGAGGTATAGAACTTTAAGTTGGCATCACTTTTTTAACTGGCGGCCATTTTGTCAGCTGTCAAGTGATTAATATTTAGTTTGGTTTGCCATTTCATCATGAACAGGTTGACAAAAGAACAACGCTTGCAAATCGTGCAAATTTATTTCGAAAATAATGGTTCAGTTCGCGAAGTTTACCGCAAGCTCCGTCCATTTTATGGTCGACATAATAGTCCATCAGAGCAATTAATTCGGTTAACCATGGATCGTTTTCGCACTATGTTTACTCTATGTGATAATACGCAACCAGAAACGTTAGGGGACTTGGAAGCCAATATTCGTGGCGTTATTGCCAACATACGGCTTTATTCGAGCCAGTCGCGGCGGCCACATGCCCGAAATCATATTTAAACGTTAATGGCATAAAATTATCCTTCCAATAAAGCCAAATTGATGGACATTAAAACGATTTTCTTGTGTTTTATTTCAATTCGAAGTTCTATACCTCTAAAAAAAACACCCAGAAACGTCCAGAGTTGCAAAGAAAAAATTTTTTCTCAAAAATTAAATTTTTTTAGACAGAGAAATAATTGAATTTTTGAAAAAAAAAAATTGGGAATCGATGTACTTTTACCTGAAACGTAAAGAAAAATAAAAATAATTTTCCCACAAGCTAAAATTTTTTTTTGGACTTGAATAAAAATAAAATTTTTATTATAGGCCCTTATGCCTTTCCATTGGTACTTTTGCCGGTATATGCCCTTATGGCATCTGTAACGCGATACATTAATTTAACAAAATCAATTTTGCTAGATATAATATCATCTAATATTTTTTTTGTAATATTATAATAAATAATATTGGTAGTAAGTTGCAAATGTAATATTACCAAAAACTATTCCGGCAATATTCCTCCAAAATTACTGATTATCTGCAACTTAATAACATTCCAGCAAAATTTTGTGTTTAACTGAATTTAGAAATTTATAAGTAGATAGAGCCAATTTATGGAAAAGTTCGAAATCCGAAATATTTCCAAGAATTTTCATTCAATATTTTGAGTTTACTGAGAATTTAGACAAAATCCCGTTTCTACCAACCCCAATTCTGCATGTTTTGTTTAAAATTTAATAATTAAATAAAAACTGAATGAATGTATGTATGAGTCAGCAGAATATATTTGTATTTTAAATTTCATTTGGTTTCATTAATTCTTAAAGTTCCCTTTTCCAATTCACTTCAAATCGAATCATTCATATATATTACATAGATTTTTTTACGGACAAAAACTACTCAGCGTTGACAAGCAGCACTTCATCATTCGTATGCATTCACTTTCAGACACTTGTGGGAATACTTCTGCAAAAGCAGAAAAACACTCGAGTGCAGAAAAAGTGCCAATGAATCAATGAATAAATGCACGAAAATTATCAAAAAATAAATAATGAAGGTGAAACTTTGCAGTTGGCAATTTTTCTTGACATTGAATACAGAGCTATTTACATATGTATGTATACATATATGTATGTATGTGCATAAATAGTGTGAATAATATTTCTTATACATATCTACATATATACGTACATATGTATATTGTAGGGATATTATTTCTTAAATTCCGCTTATTGAAACGTGTCAATTGCATCGAATATGCTGGAAATAATTTATTAAAGCATCTTTAAATTGCCAATTTCTTTAGCATGACGTGAAAGAAACAACCGAAATTGATGTTGTTGAATTATTCGAATATTCGTGAGTTAATTTTTCCTTAAAAATTGGTAAGAAAGGCCTGACTTAAATTTTTGACACCTTTTCTTTGTTTGCATGAATTAATATTCTGTATTAGAAAGAATGCTCTCAATTCTTCAATTTATTCCTGCCATTGTATTATGTTCCACGGTTATTTCCCAAATGAATCTAGCAATTGGAAGTAGTTATTATTCCTCAATTTTGATACCAGAAAAGTGCACATAAAACTTTATTTCTATCAAATTTCAGTACAAATATGTTAATGTCATTAAGTTAAGATCAAGAATCAAGATCAAGATCAGATCAAGAACACCAACCAAACAAAATAATTGACAAATCTTTCTAATGGTTTTAATGAAACTTTCTCTTCATCTGCATTCACAAATATTTTTCACCAAATTATTTGACTGCTTCATGCGATAATAGTAAATCATTTCTGTTTGATACCTTGAATGAACATATTATTCTATTGTGCAATCAAAATTTAAACAAATAAATATTTATTGAATTTTAATTTGTTAATTTTATGTTTTGTTTATATAAAAAGCTTTGCTTTTTTTATCTTGGAGGCTTTGTTTTTGTAGTAATTTTGCAAGCTTTTTAGGACAAGGATATGCATGGGAATGAGCAATAAAGCAACATGTAGTAATAAAACAAAACCCGACTGCGACTATTTTTGAACCGTTAAATATCCTAAATGGCCATATCTTAATCCCAGGATTAGGACAAATCGATTGATGTAAGAATTATCAAAATCAGTCCACGCGTTCGATTTATATAGCGCTGCAAATACATACATACATAAATACATACATAGCCTGATAAGCACAATACCCTTCTTCGTCGCGCAGTCGGGTGAAAATAACAGGATGAACGACTATTGTAACTTGTTTAAACTGCTTGCATGCGGCCTGTGTTTTACATCTGACATGTCAAACTTCCCACTGCAAAATACATAAAGGTCGTGTGAAAGCATTCAAAATTTTTGTCTTTAAAAGTCAGCCGGCAATGTCGGATGACAAAATTTATATTTTGATCTGGCAATGCATCTATCATTAGCTGTTTTGGTATAACAACAATGTATGTAGTGGCAAAAATATAAAGAAAGAGGTTATGTCAGATGTAATTAAACATGTAAGAATGTACGTTTGAAATCAAAAATTATAAGTTGTCTATAAATCGGTGATTTTGACACCAAACACAAAGTCACATATGGGTCGTTTTTTGGCTAAAAAGTCAGATGTAAAATACAGGCCGTGTGAAAGCATCGTATTCAATATATTTGGATACGATGAAATTTACATTAACTAACATCCCATCCACTTGTTTAATTTTTTTAGTGTTTGCCAAAATAATTACAACTTCCTGAGAGAAAATTTTAAAAATTAGCACATTGCGCTTTTTTAATCACACAAACTTGTTTGACATAATTAAGTAAAATAAAATAAATAATAGTCGTTCGAAAAAAAAAATAAAACTTACATCTAAACTAAGAATTTTGTATGTGAACGAAAGAATATTCAATACAGTTTAGACCTTAAAAGGCGCTCAAATCGTAACCGCAAGAATATCAGCTTTAGACAACATCTTGTTGTTGGTGTTTCGATCTAACTTGTAAATATCTGAGTATGTGCTCGTATGTATGTTGTGAGTGCACACTGTACACACGTTGTGGAGGAATAAAAATATTTTTTTGTAAAACTTAAATTCATTAAACGTGTGCTTGGCACGCGGCTTAGACAAGTGCATGAAGCCACAAATACTCAACGTAATCAGTAAATCGCCAATATTTCTCAATAGAACACTGCTATCAGAGAGATACTATCACCCACAACGTATCATTAATAGAAAAAGTACTTTAAACAAGTGCCTTCCCACGTTATTCTAATTGCGCGCTTCCAGTTTTTATACAGCCTTCATTCATTTATTCATCAATTTAAGTATTTCATGTACATACATACATACATACACAAGCATGAATCAATATTAAACACGCAAGTGCCATCAGCAAAAATTGATTATGACCACAAGTACCCGTACCTTGAGAGTAAGAAATAGCGGAAAGGGTAGGGTATATGTATGTACATATATATTTATGTGTGCTTGCAAAGATACAAACACAAATCTATAAATACATTCATTCATGCAGACATAAAATTGAGGCAGGTTTTCAAATATGTAATTCATGTACAAATCGAGCCTTTACTTCAATGGAGTCATAACTCACAAAAACTTGTTGTGCAACTCAAAGGAAAAATAAATTTTTTTTCTTCTCTTAAGATTTGACTATAAGAGATATTTGTATGAAATTTTTACTCAATATGAATAACGATATCATCATCATGTATTCAAAAACACCATTTTTTGAGTTATGTCGTTGTCTTAGTAAAGGAGCCATATATGATGCATGTGCGGTTATGGAGTTCTTTTATAGCAATTACATATAAACACACATTCTTAATACGAATATGTAAGTATGTACCTTGCTTTTGTTTGTATTTTCTCGGATTAGCGCCAGCATGAACGTTTAGTAAAACTTAAGTATTATACAATTGGAATCTCTACAAATAAAGAAAAAACTTGCAAATAATTTTCCACCCCAATAAGCGAAAAACTCCCTCAAAAATATCACAACCTGTGAAGCGAAAGTGAAGTGCATTGACGTGCATGTTAAACTCTGCCGGTTGGTATAAATCAATGTTTTGGTTGCCGTTAAAAGGCAGTAAAATGACAGCTTATCTCCGGATAAAGACAAATTCGTTTGATATTAATTCACAGATTTGTTTTCATTGGTAGGCTTAAAAAAATCAAATCAGAAACAACCACCATTACAACAGAAATCAGAAGTGAAAGTGAATAATCAAGTCGATATTTTTAATTCAGAAATTTTTCCGTAAGATGGACTTAAGGCAGAATTAGTTTTTACGTGCTGTTCTGTTCTAAATCAGCTGTTTTGTTTCTGTTCAATTGAAAGTCTGTATGTGTGGTTTGTTTTCCGTTTTCGTTCTGTTCTGTTACGGACAAATCTGTAGTAAATAGAATTGAACGTTAGGTAACAGCCAAAAATGTGTACGTATTAGTGTGTTGTGACATTTTGTATCCAAGTGTAATCAATTCTATAGGTTGCCAGCTGATTCTTTTCGCATTAAAAGTAATTGCAAAATGTTTGATACAGAAAAGAATTAATGAGGCCTTTAGTTAATTGATCTTTTGTAACGAGCGCTTGAACTCACACAGCTCACGTGTACATATTCTTACTCACCTAATCTTTAAGGCAGCATAAATGAATAAAATTTTTTTTTTTTTTTGCAAATTTTAGAGGATTTTGAGTTTTTTTTACAAAGTATAAATAATTTTTATATACATATGTATGTTTACTTACTTACAATTGCATACAACAAGCAATGGTTTTATTTAAATATTCATACATTCTATTTTGTAGCAAACATAACTTGTATTCCCATTTGTGACATCAAAAATGAATGAACATAATGTTCGTTTAACATCAGAGTATTGGTGTTAATAATGATTAATGTACGTGCTAGACACGTGACCTTTGAAGAACTAAAGCATATACAAGTAGGTACATGCGTCCATATATATTTCTGTTCAACTTAAACTGATGTTCGTGTTAACAGTCTTTTAAGTGAGTTGCGAGTTTTGAACAGGGAAACCGGAAATATGCTCTAAAAAGTGTTTTCGTCCATTGAATATATCATACAAAAAAATATAAAAACATAAAAAAAAATATGTTAATTTGCTTTGTTTGGTTTTATTTAGGTTAAACTTCGTATTTTGAGGAAGACCTCAACACTTTCACATTCAGTTGGTCCAGTTAATGCAAGCATTAACTTTATATAAAATTTTTTCAGTGCAAATGGAATGCGTGAATTGCTTTAATTCATCGTATTACAATTTGTTGAAACCTTTTTGTAATGAAAACTCAGATTTACCATCTCTAATTTACAACAATAATTTTTGTTTGTTTTGTAGTTATTTTGCGCATTTCTCTTAATTTCCTTACTTTTGTTATTACTTAAGACAAAATTTTTAAAATTTTTGATACTGTAAGTATACGAGTATATATGTTAATATATTTGCTTATTTTGCTACATGCAAATTTTAATTTAAGTTTTAAGGTTTTGTTCGAACTTATTATTGTTTCTTTGTTTGGCTTTATTTAGGCTTAATTGCCAGTTTGTTTAACAGAAACCATTTAACCAACGCTTACTGATTTCCATTTCACCATCCGGCTGTTAATTAACAAAAAAAAAATACGATTGAAAAAATTTTACAATGTTGTCTCTATTTACTTACGAAAAATAGTGCAATGAATTTTCAAAAATATTTAAATCAACAATCAAAGTATTTTGCTGTAGACTTCAATATATTGAATAGTTGTCTAAAATCCTCATCTGACAGCGAAAAGTGATCACGCCGAGCAAAATTTCCTTTTCTGCTCCTTCCTTATTTTATATTATGTATATACTAGTATGTTCCGAAAATATAAATGTTTCCCTTCCATTTTCTGTTATATTATTTTTTACAAACATGAAAATATTTATTTTTTATATTTTTACAAAACTGAACCCAATACATACATATTCCTTTTATTTTTAAATATTTTTCTTACAATTAGTATTTTAACCGATAAATTTTGTGCCGTTAAATTTAACAGACAATTTTCTGTTAAATGGTCTTGGTTAAAAGTTAACCATGCATTTGAAAGGGACTTAAATCTAACTTCCGGTTAAAGTTCATGTTATTTTTTAATCATACATTGTGAAAAGGGCTGTATATGTGATATTTTTTTTAAAATAAATGCATTGAGAAAAATAAGCATGCAAGTTATTATTTTCGGTTTCCCTGGTTATGACATATAAATTAAAGGTGTAACACATCCGGGAGCGTGGAATTTAAACGATGATGTCTTCGTTAAAATGTAATTGTTTCTTTTAAATTAGGGTTTGTGAGAAAACATACATATATGTAATATAATAAATAAAAAAATAGAACTAAAGTTGTTTTAAACTTGCTCAAAAGCAAAAGTAATTTCTAGACTTTGAAATTTGGAACAGTTTTCCAAACCAATTTGTTGAATTGCTGTTTCTGTTACAAAAGTATTTTCATGGAAAATGAACCACGTTGATTTAATCTAACAAAATTTTCTCCCTATTTTACCAACTTCAAAAAACAGAAGAGGGTTCTCAATCTGATTGTGTTTTCCTTAGTTTTTTTATACTTGCTTTTTTCTGTTAGTTAAGTTAGTTAAGAATTGCGACATTTTTAAGCCGATGTGAATATTTATTTTGTCTGCAAAGAGGGAATAGGTAGCTACTGTTTGGTCCCACTTTTGACAAGGGAACGAGTCACATCCAATAAAATTTATTATTATATTTCATATACCTACTCTCCCGAGTCTTGGACTCTTGTATTATCAATCTTGTGTTTGAAAATGTGAGGGGTAGATCTCTTGAAAATTAATAAGTAAACAATTACTGAGTTTGGCGTAGACTCCAGAATGATAAAATAAAGATTACGCCTTGCGCATGATTTACCGTTTGATGACGTAGTAGTCCCCTAGCAAAGGTCACCAAGTTTGTATTATATGCGAAATTTATAATTGTATGTATTTTGTGGGATTTGGCAGCCCGGTAATTAATTTACTCAGAGAGATCTCCAAGAAAAAAAAATTAAATCAGATTACATAAACTACAAGTTTTGTGTAATATTTTATAATAAATACATATAAATAATATTAAAATAATTAAAATTATATAGAAAGTGTTTAAATTTGGTTGTTTAAAAGCTGCAAAACTAAGAAAAATAAAAAACAAAATAAAGTGATGGGATAAGAAAAAGAGGAAATATGAAATGTGCGTTTGTGTGTGTGTAATAGTTCTACAGCTGAATTTTAGTAGCCAATGAGAACACAGGGTGAGTGACGTCAGAGTTCCATCATGCGCAGAAAAGCTTTTTTATTCTTGCGCAATGGCGTAATCTTTATTTTATCATTCTTGTGTATGTAAATACAAATGCAAATGTATGTATGTATGTATATGTGCAAACCATAGCAAAAGCTTGGGATTGAGTTTCTCCAGGTCACCACTTTTGTCGACTATTTGGCTGACTATTTGGCACCATTGTCAACGGAACGGCGATGTATTAATATTTGCTTTTGATCAGTAGAAAAAATATTGTCCGATACACGGCGGCTGTGTAATTTTTTTTAATCCAAAGAGTATTATATATTTTATAATATCAATATATGTCAAGTCAAATTTGGTCAAAAAGAGTTTCCGATGGCAAATAGATCCCCTATGTAATATTCATCTGTAATATAAATTTCGAATCAAAAAAATTATGTTTTCTAGTTATATATATTTTTTTTTATTCTGCAAACAAATTTCCAAAACTTTTAAAAAATAAGTAATTTATTATAAATATACCGTATATCTTACAGCGTTTGGCATGCTGAACACGAATCAGGTAGGGATTTTGACATCCTATGGCTAGTTTTTGAGATACGGCCACTTTCAACATATTAGTACATAGGGGTTCCGATGAACTGTTAATCAAATATAAACATTATATATGGACCGATTATAATCAATGATATAAGCCTCCGAAATTGAAAATTTGTAGTGACCCTGTTACAATAGAAAATTGAGTTAGAGAGTGCCAAAGCTGACGACCTCGAGATGGAAGAGTCTTTCAGTCAGGCTTAAGTTATTTTGTTATGGTACTTAAAATTTTTTCTTGTAGCTTTCAAATTCTTATATCTGGTATTGAGTAAAATATCTTGCAAATTGATTAAAAAATTAATACATTTAAGAAATCATGTTTTTTGTTTTCCGACAAAACATGTTAACTCTAAAAAATATTTGTTTTTTGATCCACTAAACTATGCTATCTAATATCTACAAATGATCCCAAAAGAAGGTGTAAAATTCGTCTGCAGTATTGGTGATGAAGTCAATAGTGAATCAATACTGTTTCACTGTTGACACTTGGATATATATATGTGTATACAGATCGCGAAAAAATCAGATATACATGCATATACATATGTATATATCGTTAACTTAATATAAAAAGGCTCTAACTAATTCTTTTTTGGAAATCGAGATTTTTGCATTTTTCGATGCAGTAGATGCAATTCTATCGAAATATGCAAAATACTCGATTTCAAAAAAATAATGAGTTAGGGTCTTTCTATATTAAAGTAACGCTATGTATATGTACATGTGTGCGTAGATGGATTTTTTTCAAATGAAACAGATTTTGAATAAATTTGAAATATATAAATAAAATTTCAATATTTTGGACAGACAATTATGGTGGTAGTTGACGGTTTTTTTTAAATGAATGATTGCTTGTTAAATTTCAGGTTTTACAATATCAGTATACCATTTAATTAGATGATCATATTGTTTGTTTTGTTTGAATACGTACATACTTGCGTACATACGTATGTACGTACATATATACATACTCGCCTATTGACTTCAATAACGTCATAACTGAAGAAAACAAGTTTTACAGATGTGTCAAAAGATAGAATCACACGATTGTGACAATTCAACAATTTTACAAAACTTTTATTGTACTGAATTGTTGCACAATGAATAAATTGTCCCAATCAAATACGCTGCAGTCACATGATAGTCCTATTTTATAAAAATTTGATTGCCTCAGATTGACGACGAATCAATTTGTGCTTTTTATATTTTTCTCATTAAATATACAAAAAAGGGAAAAGAGTGAGATTAAAACGAAGTATATTGGCCACAGATTAGCTCACAACTCCATGTTAGCTTCAATTAAATTATAATTACATATAAAGTAAATTAAGTTTAAATTTACGATACTTATGTAAACAAACGTATGCGAAAATTTAAATTGATTTAAGAAATTGCTGCGTATTGGCTACTTTGAATGTCGCACGAAAACACAATAAATATTGGTGCATTTTTAACATTTATATTGGCACATGGTTGCTTACCAACCGTTCATATGATTGGCACATTAGAGTTGCATTTGATTGTGGCAAATCAGTACAAGATTGCTCTAGATTGTCGTATGGGGAAATAAATTGAAAAATCATATGATTGGCATACAAATATACCAATAATTTGTGCATTGCGGCAATCGTGTCATCCTATCTTGATATTCAAGTGAGTAGCTGCCATGACGGTGCTTAAGCTTTCACCACTTATACATACCAATCAAGCACTGTATGACTTGCGAGAACTCAACCTTCATTATCAGAAGTAGCAATTGTTGAAAAGCAACAGTACATAGAATGACATCTGGCTGAATGTGATACCTAAGACTCTACTATTCCAGTGGTTTTGGTAACAACCACAGCCACCACTTATGCTTCTATGTAATAACACGCAGCGACTGTATTTGAGGACGCCCGCCATGTGTCTTCCTAGAGAATACCATACCAATCACCGTACACAGCATCAGTCCTCTTGCGGTCTTAGATCGATGCGAGCCACATACATCTTCCAATATTTACTTGCCAAGGTAGGCATCATTTATTAAGCCCCATGGGCCTTTATATATTATGTATGTATTTAAAACAAAACCAACATAAAACAAACTTAACAATTCATGTAATAAAAATTAAAAACTATTTCAAACAAACATCAGAAAATTTTCACACAAAAATGCATCTTACTCATAGCACGAGTAACAGCAGCTTTACTTTATCCACATTAGAAATTAGGATAGGTTTGTTTTTCGTGCCGTTTACGAAATGTTTGTTTTTTGCAGATTATTTAATTTATTTTCGTATTTCAACCACGATATATTTTGTGTTTATACTAAATTTCATATTTAACACAAAATTACTTTTCACGATTCACGAATTTCTTTTGAGATAAAATTTTTTTTTTTTGTAAATTTACTAAAAAACGATCCTTAAAGTAAAAATTTTTTGTTATTTGCAGACTAAAAAACCTCTCGCGAAATACATAAATACCATTTCTACTATCTACGAAGCATTTCGTAGCTTAACAATAACGAATATTTTCGTAAAATGAAACACATAAATCGTTTATTTTACAAAGGAAATTTAATGGGTGCGGCATTAAAAATAAAATAAAATAAATAAAGAAAAGTGTGAAGTGAAGTGTGAAGTAGTTAGCATCTTGAATGCAAAACGAAAGGTCCTGGGCTCGAGCAAATCAGAGCGCTCTTCTTCGTCGGTGTTGTGTATGATATAATTTAACAAATAATTTTGTTGAGGATTTCACTGACTAATTGTTAATTTTTTTTTTCACAATTTTCAACAAAAACATTAGTTGACATTCTAAAATATAATAATAAAAGGAATATTAAAAAATTGTTAAGTTTTTGCTCCATGCATAAAAAATTTGGTTAGTTCAGTTTGTTGCAAAAAATGTCAGTGTTTGTCGCATCAACAACTTAATTTGTTATATTAACTAAATATATTTTTGAATTTAAATCAAATATTAAAAATTTATTTTGTTGTTTGCATTTCGATGATATTTTTTTCTGTGTATGAAATATTCGAAGTGTATAACCAAGAGCCTTATTTATAAAATTGCTGAGGCTTTATAAAATTTTTTCTTATTAAGCCTATATTAAGCCTTAATAATTTTTGTAAATAAGGTCTTAGAGTCTTAGGACGGGTGAAGCTATTGTACATCGAAAAACTGCGTTCAACATATATTGAAGTTAAGGGAGAGAATTGCTAATATATCTTTTTAAATCATTTTAAACTGATTCAAGTATCTCCGAAATTTGTTTCAAAATATGATAGCCGACGTTTTTCTCTTTTTTGACTTTTTACAATGTAAACTTTTCTAAAGGCTCAGTTAGCCAAATGTAATGGAATGTAACTGCAACAGTAGGAAATAGCTGATCGATATTGTTATGTGAAAAGTATTGAAAATGGTTATAGAGATGTAATGTAACGTAACCTATTTTTCATATAAAAATATCGATCAGCTGCTTGCTACATTACAGTGACATTCCATTACAGTCGGCTAACTGAGCCTTAATACTTTCTTCAACGGAATTTGCTTGTTTACTAAGGGAGTTGAATTTTTGCAGTAATGCAGTTTCACTTAAAGAGTTCTAGTCATTGTTTAGGGAATTTAATTTTGAAATATTTGAAATAAGCATTACAAAATGTTTAGAACTGCAAAAATATGCATTTATTACCAAAATATGTAAAAATATGCACTTAGCACCAAAATATGCAACTACTAATCGATGCCGAAATATTTTAAATTTGTTGATCCGGATAGATAATTAGACAATACCCTTGTATCTATCACCAAAAGAAAACATGCACTTGCATGAATATCCGAGTCTAAAATTGCATTTTTTGAGTTACGATCTTGTTGAAGTAAATGAGGGATTTGTTGTTTGCACTTTACACATGTAGAAACATGTATGTACGTATATACATATGTATGTACACTTGTGTATACTGCTGACAGATCCATTGTTATGTTTGCTGAGAGCTGTATCTCAACTTGTTAACCCGAAATGTGAAGTATTCAAGTATGTACATACATATTTAGTTTATTATAGAATTGTATGATCATACAGATATGAAGCGTTGACTGCCGTAATAAATAAGTTAAGTTGGAAGCTTTTATATGTAAACATGTACATATGTACATACAGACATACAAATGTAGGTATGCATGTACATACGTACATACATATGTGGGAATATTTGTATGAGTGAACAGTGTATAATGAAAGGTGGTCGCTTGATAGTGCCATACGATAATTAATGACAGCGAATACATAAAATACCTACCTACCTGTTTACAAAGCATCTAACTGCTTGATATAAAAATTTCGGTAATTATTGATTTATGACACACTACGATACTTTAACAATAGAATAGAAAAAACAAACAATCAGCAAACAATAAAGAACACAAATTAAATCAAATGAAATCAATATGAAAGTAGTAGAAGCACAGCTAGGCACTTTGCATTGTTTATTTGGTAAAATCTTATCATCACACATTGATTTGGATTTCAAGTGGGCCATGACCACCATCACTAAAATATTTTTTTTCCAATTAATTGAGTTTTAATTATTATAACAAACAGCAGGGCGCATAAGTATATCAAATACATTATGCGGTGTGGGAGATAAACGTTATTAAACAATTATAAATAAATAAGCTTTATAACAAATTTGGATAGTCCATAAGAAGTTTTTGAGATTGCAAATGTTAACAAATAACTCAGAGTTCGAAAAAAATCGCACAGCTGAAAATTCGCAAATTTTCAATTGCGAAAACTAAACAACAACGTTTAGAAATGAATTAATTAATAATGAAATAATTATACAGCATCTATTGAGGCTCAGTGACAGACGATTTAATAGTTTTTTTTTTTTTTTTGCTTGAAACGTTTACGCCGTAAAACACGTTCAATTAGGAGAACATGTTTCTAATCGATTCTTACATAGTGTCCACAGCTGTACCTGGAATCAGTAACTTGTACTACGATAATCGTATCGCTATAATAAATATAATAAAAACTTATTGCCATTTGCTATTCATTAACATATTTTAACGATATTCGCTATCGGTTGAAGTAAAAAAGTAAAATCTTAAGCTGAAATTCGTTTAGTTTTTCTCTAATTCTTATTTGTGCTTTTCGTTTATTTTGACTTTTTGTATGCAGAGATGCCACATGCTATACATTTAAATGGTAAGTAAAGGCTCAGTTAGCCGACTGTAACGCAATATAACTGTAATGTAGGAAAAGTAGGTTACGTTACATTACATCTTTATAACCATTTTCATTACTTTTCACATAACAAAATCGATCAGATCTACACTATCGTTAAAAAGAAACTACAGAATGACATTATCGTTATGGCAAACGAATAAATATATAGATAAATATAACGATTTTCAGTTCGCGAAAAGTTACTGAATCCAGCTACTGATAATTTTATATCATAACTCGTAATATGACGCCAGCAGAGCAGCTGTAATTTTTTCGTTAATATCAACACAAAGGGGTACACATTGATGATTTTATATCATGATGAATAAATATCAACAATATTAACTTCCTCAAACAAATATTTGCAAAATGCTTGCCAAAAATATCTAAATTGCATGTTGTTAAATTTTTTGTCATATGTGATTGTTGTTCGCCTTTTTTAAACGAACATTGTGTAAAAAGTAAACGTCAAATGAACAGTGACACACAAAATGACATTTGCTATGAAGATGAATTTATCAGGTCTGAGCTCTGATGATTATATCATACCGCTGCCATAATATTAATAAATTGAGTCTATACGTAATGAATTTTCATCATCATATCAATTTGACATTCATCATGATATACATATGTATCTGATCCCCGATGATTCGGAACTGTATTGCAGATTTATGGGCTTGTTTATAGCAAAAAGTGTGTATCAGTCTCATCGCCCAGATACGTAATGCATATAAAATTCAAATATTAAACCTAAAAATTTATTTCTGTTTTAATTTAGAAACGCTTTAATGCGTTTAATTGAAGAAAAATCCAATTGCAAAAAACGAGTAGATGCACCAAGGAATGTTTAAACAGTTCGTGTTGCCATTCTGTTTCTCGTTGTAAATTGTTCAATATGGAAAAATTAGCACTTAATATGAGATTGCAGTCACGCTATATGACACGTCCTTCAGGAAAATTATTATTTACTATCAGTAAAGAGTGGGCCAAGTATGCAAAGGATTGTTGTTAGTGTGCAGTTAATAAAAATACAAATCATGCAAGATTGGTGCTTATACCTCAAGTGTGGAGATACATAAGTTTGTATATTAATGCGTGCATGTGTGTGTGTGCATACCTCACTCTCCTACATGTCTAATCTTAACATTTAATTGTATCAAAACAAGTGCTGTAGCTTGAAATTTAAATGAATCGTCCAAGAACAACTGCGAGGGTATTTTATGTAACTTCTGCACTCTAAAATGCAGTTCTGCTGCACACTTCACATTCAACACTCAAACGCAAAGAAAAGTGACGTTATGAGTGGCGCTTAACTGATCTTAAACACTTTACGATTACGCTGAACACATGAAATCATCCAGCATTGAATTTGAAAAAAATCTATACGAATGAAGAGTATGTTGAAACTACTGGAAATTGCTTGTATCATTCTTTCATATGTAAACGGAGAAATATTGAGGCAAATACGAAGGAACACGCACCAGCGCAAATATACCCTACACCCACCTCGCATGAAGTTAGCATAAGTGACGGAATTCAACTATGCTTTATCGAGTTCCTCCATACACATTTGGCATTAAAAATTGTTGCATAATGTAGTTTTAAACCACTATTACGTCTTAGCTTGGTTGCAGAGGTTTCATCTACGGTGAAGCTTTTAAATTTAAAGTGTATAAGCCAAGAAGAATGCAATTTTGTTACTCAAAAGTTGGTGATATAATTTCACAAAAATATCTATGTATGTGTCAAAAGTGAAAATAAGTTTAACTGCCCTCTGGAGATTTCTGGGGCTGAGGATTAGAGTTGTGTGGTTATAAATCGGAAAAAAGCTGGGGGCCCTGGGAAAAATGCTGATGCCTGATCACAAACGTACATGTACATATGTAATTATATCATTATTATCAGCGATTACACTAAAATTGTTATTAGGAAATATTTTGATATCAGAGTAATACTATAAAACCAAAAATTCAAAATATCTTCTACGTCAACTGTATTATTTCTGAAAAGAAAAATAAAATAAAACAAATTTAACCTCTTATCTTTTCATTTAAGGATTGTAAGCATCTCTAAGGTTTTTTGTTTCTCTTTTTTTGTTTTTCTTCAAAAATGAATTCATCACGCGCATTTTTTCACATAGTGTCGATGAAATCACACATTTTTAATTTCAATTTTCTTTTCCAACGTGTGTGGCCGGCCGGTCCCCCGTCCATTCAATCTTCCACTTGTATCCGAAAATAATTTAGGGTACGTTTTGTCGTTTGTAAGCGTCTGCGTTCGTGTGTTTTGTATGTATTTTTTAGGTACAGCCTTTTTAACAAGTGCTTATTAAATTTGGCTTAAATATGTAAATTAATTATTTTTTTGCTCCGTACTAGTTGACTGCTTTCTATTTAGTAAAGATAAAATGCAATTTAACTCAACTTTCATGTTATATAAAAATTTTAATGGTTGATGACAGACAGAAAAAAAATACAAAAAAGAAAAAGAAGTGATACGAATCTGCGCTTTTAAAACGAATCGTGATCAATTCAATATCAATTTTTTTGTTCAAACTAAATTCGGAATTAAGCTCAAGTCAGAAAAAATATGTGTAAACGAGTAAATATGGAATGAAAAATGGACAATTTTTTGCAAATTAATTATTATGTATAATAAGTTAGTTAAATAATAAGTCTTCTTAATTTTTTTTGGGGCCTAATTCCTGCACTCCTGATCAAAATTGCATTCGAATAGAAATTAATTTCGATAGCAAGAAATTTTCTGATGATGTCACTCGATACGAAGTGAATCGAGTTTTTGTTTCAGTGTTGGAAAAAGGCAAATAAATTCATTTCACAACACTGAATACATTGTAAGCAAAAAATGTTTGTATATATGTATGTGTGCAAAAACAAATGTATGTATGTACATACACACGTACATGCAAAAAAAGAAAGGAATAAAAATGGTATTTTTTTAATTTTTATATAACTAATAACTTAATAATAATTAATTAGTGTAAAGTTAGAGAATAGAGCACTAGCCACATTTTCGATTCTTTTATTGGTTGACTAGAAGCAGTTAATTTGTTATTTAGATGCTCCCAGAGATGGTTGATTTTTTTATTTTCCATGACAACTGTTGGCCAAAACATTATTTGCCAAATCAGCGTGTTTTGTTATATTTAAAAACAACTAGAAACTCTTTATATTTGCATTTTGTTTATACGTACATTTGTGCATACATTCATATATGTACATATGTATAAATAAATAAATAAAATGTTGACCATACATTTTCTTTTCCTTCGCTTTTTCTTTGTTAACCATTACTTCGTATTACTTTTTGCTTCTGAGTAAAAAGACGAACGGTTGCATTCGAACGGCTGCTGACAAATAGAAATTTCGATACGTGTTATTCGAAATCGAATGAGAAAATCCCAAGAGTTAAAAAACTCGCACATGCGAGTAATAACTCGCTCGCAATCGAATGAATGAATTAGGCCCCTGATTTTCTTCAGAAAATCACATTTCTTAATGAATAATTTTCATTTCTAATAAAAAATATTTAAAAATATCACACTTAAGACAGATGATCTTAAATATTTATTTTCAAATCAAACTCTTATTGGGAATGCATTTAAAACTTTTCTCCAATTCTAAAATGAGTGAGCATAGTGAGTAAATTTAAGATTAGAGGAGAACATAAGTTACTGAAAAAATGTTGCAGTAATATTTAGTATTAATTTTTTTAGACTGTTCGGCTAAAGTTAGTATTTACAACTAATATTCTCCCAACTAGAATACTTTCATTAAATACGATTTAAATTTTCTTTCTTCTCGTTTTTACGGGGGAACTAACAAGTTTGTATTTCATATGAAAATATTGATTAAAACTTAAACGGCTTATGTTTAATCAAAAACTGCCATGAAGTTGGCATAAGTGACAAAATTGAACTACGTCTTGACGAGTTCTTATACAACTTGACATTAAAAATCGCCGCATAAAGTAGTTTTAAAACACGATTACATTCTAGCATGATTTTTAATGTAAAATTGTATGGAAAAACACGTTCATTTTTGCCACTTATGCTATTTTCATGCCAGTTTTTGATTATACATATGTAAGTCCGTAAATTTCCACAAAATTTCTTCTATTTATTTTTAAAGTATTTATTTCACATAAAATATTGCATTGTACTCACCTTTACCATAAAATTCAGCCCTTAATAAAACAAAGTTGCTATAAATTTATCTATGTATGTACATATGTATGTATGTATGTATGTATATTTATCAATATGTATTTACAAAAATATAAATAAAGTCTTTATTTGTTTTACTCAGTAATAAATATTTTATAAACTTCGTATTTGAGGATGAATCAATTATTGAGTACTTCGCGAGAAAAACACAAAGTAAAAGTTTCCATCGATCATTAGGGACATTTTTTATCTGGAAATATACGAAAATATTATACGAAGAGCTTGTAAAAGTAAAAAAGAGAATCGCTTTCAAGATAAAAAACTCAATTACATAATTATTTTTGTTGAAGATTGCCTTAAAAGGAATCAATAACTACTAACAATTAATACAAAACTATACATACATATTCTAATAAAATTAATTCACTTTTTTCCAAAAATAATTTTCTTTGACAAATTTTGGTGGAATAATTTGACAGCACTTTTATGTATGCACCTGATGAAAATCAATGTTCACAGTCAAGACTTGAAAGTTATTATACGAAGCCAGCAAACACCTTCCTTTACTCTTTTCAATTTTACCTCTAGATCATATATCGACCACTTCGTTTAATTTTCATACAATAGAAAAATAAATCCACATTTAATTCATGTAATAATAATGATAAATCGGAACCAGTATCCATCCAGCACAGATACATAATTTAAATTGCATGTGTGCGAATGAAAATTAAATTATAAAGAAATAATATTTATTGAAAAAAAGAAGTATGAAATTTCGGAATTTTTAATACCAACAAACTGTTATCAAATTATCTAACACAATATACTACATGAAATTGTCCTTTATTTTTTCATTTAATTATGGTCTCTATTACGAGCAGCTTTCGATCTTCGACCATTGCCAAAAGAGCTTTTAGAAAGATAACTAATACCTATCTCTGTGTACAACATTTTTTTTCATGAACTCGGTTGTTTAGAAAATTTATGAATTCATGAAAGAATAATTTTTCAAATCTCTAGGGCTCAGCATAGAGAATACTTAGGGAAAAACAGTCTTACAACACATAAACAACAAAGTTTTGAGCACTCTATGTATGTATATTATGAAATATATTATACATTTTGTTCTCGCAAATATTAGTATTATAATATGAGCATTTAAGAAAATGTTTTTTTAATGGTTTAATTATATTCGTATCGTTGATCGTAGAAACACAGTCAGTGAAAGTGCAGTTAGTTCAACAAGTGAAATTAGTTCATGTTTTAACAGTTTGGTGGTCATAATCGTAATAGATACATGTGTTGTTGCCTCTTTTAAATAAAAAAAGTGAAACTTGCATATTTTTGCGCATGTTTTGAATTTTTGTTATTATTTTTGTTGCTTTTGCGTTTGTTAAGTGCTTAAAATAAATTTTTAGTTGCGTGAGAATCCGAGGCCTGCTGATTATCTATTCCTTTATATTCTGACCTTAAGTTATCGTATAAAGCATTAAAAATCAAATACAAAAAAAGGGATTTATTTGACAAAGTATGACCTCGTTTTCCGCTTTAGTTTTTATTCTTATTAATTCTGCTTTACTGACTTTATTTGTTATAGTAGAATAAACAAACTTTATTTATAAACGAACTTCATTACAGAGTTCTATTGGTGATTTACTCAAGGACTTTTAATGAAAAAATATTTTTTCTATATTTACTATTTAAAAATCGAAGCAGTAAATTTTGTTCATTGACGGATTTATGTAATCGCTTAGTTTTAAGTAAATTGATCATGGCGATCAATACAAATTACTAGATTATTTAACTTGTATTATCCGATTCGTTCTTGCCTTATTTCTGTAGTAAAAAAATGGTGAATTAGCGAATATATTTTGTAAGAGAAATTGTCTAGTTCACCTGCAAATGGAAAAGGAAGCAGTTTTGATAAATGTCTTTCTAATTGCACACATCCTCATACACATGTGTACTTACATTCATTCATACTTATGTATATAATTAGTTCTTTGAACAAAAAGTTTTCATAATGATGTCGTGGTGTCGTGTGAAATGTGTGAGCACGAATTTGCAACAATAAAACTTCTTTTGTTTTATTACCGCATTGCGCGTGTGCAAACAAGAATAAGTTGTTCAGTTCTACAAAGTTGATACATTGTCTTTGTTGTTCTCATGTGCAGCATGGCTGTAAAATTTTATCCTTTCAAATTTTCCAACAACGGAAAACAAACACACATTATTAGGACAGAACAAAAGAAAACCAGAGTAATTGCAGCAATAACCATAAAATAATTGTAACAATAAATTGCCGCGAAAGTACTAAAAATAAAATGCGGTTCATGTTTATGGCGGCAGAGGAGGTGATAGTTGTGAGATGGTGCTGGCTGTAGTGGATGACGGAATGGCGGCATGTACGAGTATCAGAAGAGGAAATTTCTAAAAACCAAAACGCATTTAAATGTGTTTTACTTTTATCTTGTCCCGTATTTACATTTCACATCTTTGTGTTTTTGGCGAGTTTTAATTAGTTTTCATTTTGGTCATACTTTTTGTTTTATTCTTGGTAAGAAAAACTTATTGCATTGGCACGTATACACATACGAGTATATATGTATGTATGTATGTACATTTTGCATACATGCATACAATAATATGAACATGCTTATATGAATGCGTGTGTATGTTTGTGTATGTATTATAACAGCTTAAATCGACTTAAGCTAAAATTGAGATTATTGAGAAGTCATAATTCCCAATATTTGCTCTTTTAATTTCAAAATACATTTGACATTTACTGCCTGACAGGCATATGCATGTATGTACATATATTGGAAATAAAAAAAAAATTCTTGTTTTCAAAGCAAGTTGTCTGTCGATGGAACGTTCTATGTGGACATCGTGGACCACGCTGTTAATTAAGAATGCTCAATTAATATTATTCCTAAGAAAAGAAATACATTTCAAAAATAGGCTTAAATATCAAAAGTCATCTCCTGAAAAACTAAAATATCAGACTTAGGCACTTCATCCTTATTGGCTCAGATATGTTCGAAATCAAGCAAATATGGTTGGCTTGAATGGAAAGAGGACAACTCATTCACCAACTACATTACGACTTTTTCTCTTGACTTTATTTTAAATCTTTTACAGTATACAAAATTCATATTCGTACACAGAAAAAAGTATTCACCAATTAATGTTTTCAATTAATAATTTAATTGATTCAATTAAATTTTTAATTGTATTAATTAATTTGAGTAGAAAAACTTAATTGATATTATCAAATTGTTTATAGGTGAAAATTTAATTAATTTTTTAATTAATATTACAAATATTTTAATTAATATTACAAACTCATTCATATTACTTTTTTGTGTGAACACCTCAACTATTAAAAAAGAGAAACTCTTGTAATTGAATAAATAACTATAATATTTTTATTTTTCTTGTAAGAATTTGTAAGCAGAGTTTCTGTTTAACAAATTAAATGATGAAAATTACATTGAGATCATAATTTTTATAGAAACTAGCGGACTTCACTGTTCTTAAGGAACAAAGTTTACATTTGTGAACTAAAATAATTTTGAAAATTTATTTTAAGACTAGTTTTAGTATAAAAAATGCTTAATTTTAATTTTGTAGTTGCATCAATTTTCAATCTGATTTAAAAAAAAACTATGTGCACGAATATGAAATAATTTTATTTTTTGCAGTTACGAAAATCTACTTTTTAACCCCCGACGAAAAAATGGGTGTTATAAGTTTGTAGTGTGTTCCCGTGTATCTGTTTACGTGTTTTTCTGTGCATTTGTGTGTATGTACGAGTCCACGTGCAGACCAAATGGCTGGACCGATTTTCATATCGTTTTTCCTGTTTGAAGAGATACTTGATCGAGAGTGTTCTTAGCTATGTCTGAAGAAAATAGGTAGAGATGTTTTCTAGTGAATATGTGTGACTTTGACGCTCTAGCTCCCAAGCGGATTTTACTTTGGTTTTTTCGTTGGAAAGGTGACTTGATCTATTTTTTTAATTTTGCTATTAAAATCTAAAATATGCATTAAAACTGCAAAAATATGCATTTATTGCACTTACCACCAAAATAGGGTTCCTCTGTGGCTGAGTGGCAGTGATGCTAAGCTCTCAGTCCAGAGGTCGTGGGTTCGATTCCCACCATAGACTCTGGGTGTTTTCGGCAGACAAGCTAAATGCTTCGCGTGTTGTGTTTGTTAAAAAAAATTCAAATATATGCAATAATAAATCGATGCCTAATTACTTAAAAAATTTAATTATTTTGATAGATAATTAGTTAATACTTTTTCATCTGGTGATAACTAATAGAAAAAAAAACTGATTTTAAGGGCCAGTCCCACGATGTCATCAACGCTCGACTCGTCGCAAACTTACATTCAAAACAAAAACAAATTTTAAAATTTTGTTGTTGAACGTTGGTGACATCGTGGGACAGACCATAAATTATTGTCAGTTATCGCATTTTGCATTTGTGCTAACGATATGTCCATATAGTACATACATACATACATGTGCGAACGTGGACATGTGTACATATGTAGATATGTATGTATATTAGTGTATCTATATATGAATTTAATTACCTGCAATTGAAAAAGATACTGCTTAGCTTAGCTCGAGAAAATGTATGTACATATGTACTCGTACATGTGTGTATGTATGACAAGTAGAGAAACCTTTGTATGTATATACATATACATACATATATGTATATTAATATTGTTCGTTTGTATATTAAATTATTTAATGTGCTCTTATCTCAATTTTTTTATTTGTCTTTTCTAACTATGTATATTTTTAAATAATTTTCCAGTCTGTTTTTAAAACTGTTTGTTTAGGTGTTTCATTTCCGTTTCATAAACGTCTAAAGACTTATCTTATAGCTATTCGAAAGATACGAGTACAGTTTGTGGTTACCTGTAGTGTGGATATCAGAAGTAGAAGGTTATCTAACTGCTAGAGAAATAAATATTTCTTTCATGATAAAAAATTTTCTCTGAGCTTCATAAGACGTACATATATGTATATGTATGTACATGCGCATATACATATTTCTGTATTTTAATAGAGGTACAGATATACATGCGTATGTATGTGTGTGTTAACAAGCGGATCAGGCATTAAAATTCACCTTAACAATTTAAGCATTTTTTCCAATTTAATATTGTAAGAAACTTCGTGTTTTTAAGAAGAAACTGTGAAAGAACTATTCATTTTAATAATGCAAATGGGTCACCCACCCAGACGATCATCAGATGAATGAACACTATTATTGGTCCCAACTATTTTTCAGTGTCTCATGCTCAACATTAAAGTTGAACCGATTTGAATTGTACTTACACACATATGTATCTATTTTAAAACCATACATCCACTTTTTATACCCAAGCTTTCACATACGAGAGCATCAGTGCTTTTCACCGGAGTTTTGTTTTTACTACTTAATTAAAAAAAAATTTATGACAATAAGTACGTAAGAGATAACATACTCCAAGCTATTTAAATGCAAATTTTGCAAACTTTGCAAACTTTTGCCGCAGTAATACTCTGCGACCTTGCATAGCAAAAGCATTTTAAATTAATATTTAAGCAAATATTTTGTGTTCCACATACATACATACGAGTACATACATATGTACGAGTATGTACTTTGATCTAGCAATACTAGTTCCATATACGAGTATGTGTACATACATATGTTCATACATACAGACATAATACATATTATGTTCATACAGATCGTCTACACAAGGTCATCAAATTACCAATTTTATTAAAAGTCATCATTCTTTTGCACTTTGCAACATCTAACACAAAACACAAAGAAAGTATTTACGTTGCAAACAATGTGTGCTGAACGCGTTAAGTGTAAAAGTTTATTTGAAATTATGATTTCCGATAAGATTTTAGTGGCAGTGAAACAAATAAGCGCAATTTTAGTGAGAATTAAATACAATAAACAAACAAAATGCTTTCCAAATTGATCAATCAATTTATCCAGTAGTTTTTCGAGTAAGTTTTTAAACTTTTTATTTTGATATAATTTACTGCAAATTTTAGTAAGGAAAATAAAATCTTGTTTGAATTTAGCCTTTGTGAATAAAATTTAACGGGAACTTATTTTTAACGAAATAACAACTTGAGAATGAACTGTCTTTTGATAACTGAAAAACCTCTGAAAATGTCACAACAAAAATGAACAGCTAAATGTTACAAATACACAGAAAAACTTTCCTCGTTGAGTGACCAACATTTCTTAGATTCGATGGTCTCATTTGAAAGCGATGATGATTTCAATGATACCGATAATGGCATACAATTGATGAGCTTAAGCGGCAAGATAACCCATTGATAACCGATTGCATTGGAACTGTTGTATTCCTCATTCTTTCTTAATGAACTATACGTTTTGCTAAATGCAATTGAGCGTGAATGAAATTGTTGAATAGCAATAAAATCTGTTTCCTCTAACTCAAAAAAGGGTAAGCACTTCGTTTGAAAAAGAAAATTGTTTTCTACCAAGCAAAAAAGCTTCAGAAGGACAACTAACACCATCAGGTGGTGGTTTTTCTACGGATACTATGTTTTTTTAAAAATACCTACATGGTTTCAAACTAAATGAACTACGATCAGGCTTTTCAAAAAAAAAAAAAAAAAAAAAAATGAAAGGTAAAGTATATTCACCGTTTGAGGTGAAAAACTAAAAATACCTTTACATATTTTGCATATTTTTTTTATCGATGATCTAACGAACTTGATAAGGCTTGAAGAAAATCGCACTGCAGTAGCAGAAAACGTTAACACAATGTTCATGGTGGATAAACATGGCATTCATCGGTTGCTTGGAGTTTTAATAGTTATGTGCATTTCTCGTTATACACATATTGAAGGACATTGAAGTCAATGCTGATTTCAACATGCACCAGTTTGCATATCGAAAAATCAATTTCGACAAATAAGAATATATTTATCTTTTAACGATGCTTCATAACAACTTAAAAAAGGTAATGCACACTACGATCTTATTTACCGCATTAGAAGAGTTGCAGAGCTTTTGATTGAGCATTCCGATACAGTTCTGAAACGTTATCGCTTATGTATCGACTAATAAATGTCTTTGCAGAAAATTGTTAATCATCTATGCCAATATTTACTCGATAAGCTTTCTCAGCTGATGCTCTCAGGGTAAATTTTAAATTTAATTTAATTTTTAAAGTTAAGATTTTTAGCTTAAAATCATTCTGCAGCCAAAATTGTTATTATATTTTAATTCGTATTTCGATTTCAGTGGTTAAAGCGTTAAGCAATATACACATCGAGTATCCGTTGCAATTTGCAAAAGAGTCATAATGCAAAAAAGGCATTTTATAGAAAACTAGCTTAAAGTTTTCAATTCAATTTCAATTTATTTTACTTAAAGGCCCAACTATAATATGAATAAGCAAACTTAAGCAACTGTGCGATTACATTCAATACGTATGTGTGCAACTAAAATGTACTTAATGAAACTTTTCGTCAAGTTTCGTCAAATGTCATTTGGTTAAGTAAAGCGCCAAACTGAACGCACGTTCCGTACGGAAACAACGGTTTGTGCATTTTTAAAACTCAAATAGACAGCAGCAGAAAATATTCATTGCTTTTAAATATTTTTTTTTTTGATTTTTAATTTGAAACTCAGAAAATAAAGCAAAACTTTAATTTGCACTTATTTTTTTACAACATACATATACACACATACACATGTGTTTGCTTATGTATATTCACTGTTGTACTTTTTAGTAGGCAAAGCAAATAAAACATGTAATAAATTGATAGATATAATTATTTGTGAATTTTTAATAGATAAGCACATTATAACAAATTAATTAGATTGAATTGCATTCATTTAGGAGTTATGAGAAGAAACAAAATTACTGCAAAATTATGAACAATACCTAGATGTGCAGCTATGGCTAAGGAGTGCTTAAGTTCATGTACGTACATTATGGCCACCTAAAAGTCACCTCCGAAATGTTTAAGCATTTGACAGGCTTATCGTTCAATTCTGACATTAACTTAAGCCAGCTTATTCATATTATAGTTGGGCCTTAATAGCAAAATAAATTTCATATTTGGGATGATTAATTGGGATATTCAAATTAAAAGCGACAGAAACGAAATTCATACACACGATTTTTAAATTCGTATTCATTTTGACACGCGTTAAATAAAAATGAATGTAGGTATTGCAATAAAAATATTCATTTTTTATAAAGGGATTATAAGACGAATTTTGTATGGAAATCTGTTTTATAAACTCTTTCACAAAGTAGTAATATATTTTTTGCAGTCGTAAAGCAGCTCTGGGCGAGTCAACATCAAGCGTCGTTGGCAATTATCTCTTAAGTGCAACCAGGCCACTGTTGTTTATTGGGCTTCGAGAGATTTGCGTTAGTTACCCCGCCCATATTTGTGCAACAATACTTTGCAAATTTACTTTGTAAAGTATTTTTAAATAAATTAATAAATATTTTTTTGCAAACGAATCCTCAAATAAGTCTATTTTCTATTTCAGAGTTGTCTAGTTAATTTTGAGCAAATACAAACTTTTAATCGTTTTCTCTAGCAAAAATTATTTTGAAAATAAATTTGTTTCCTGTTATATCCAAAAATTGCAATTTGGGAAAAATTAATTACATTTTGGCCATAACGACATATCTGTCCAATTTTTGTTGGCATCAGCTGCTACGGTACATACATATACGATTGTCTCAAGTAGAAAGGCCCTAAAGGCTCAGTTAGCCGACTGTAATGTAAGAAACAGCTGATCGATATTTTTATATGAAAAGTAGGTTACGTTACATTACATCTCTATAACCATTTCCATTACTTTTCACATAACAATATCGATCAGCTTTTTTCTACTGTTGCAGTTACATTACATTACAGTCGGCTAACTGAGCCTTAACTCGTTTATTTTACGAAATTGAGTTTTTCAGTGATTCCAATACATTTCACACATATACACATCGTCACAAAAATTCATTGCAATAGTGTAAAAAAACGCTTTTACTAGCAGTTGTAAAAAAACTTCTCCTGTTAAGTTATAATTATTTGAGTTATGGCTTTTTTACTTGAGACCAACGATATGTAAGTATGTGTACACATCGAAATACGTATGCATCTATGTACTCGCATCTACATTAGAGTGGCCGTTAGTTGCATGGAGAATATTTTTTTGGATTTGTTATATTCTCTCCCCCAAATCGGTTCAGTTTTATGTAAAAAAATACAAAAAAATGTCATAGCGATAAGTTGTGTCTTAGGGGGTGCGTCCGCCCCTCAAAGTTGGCCCTCAAGCCCATTTATTCAATGTAGTGATTTTTGTTTTTATTTAATTTTTTTAGTTTTTTTTTGACTATACATATAAACTCTTATGGTCTAATTCATAAAAAATATTTTAGGTTTATTACAGGTTTATTTGACAAATTTCGCATAGAAATATGTCAAATAAGCGCTTTTATTGTACATGCTTAATATAAATAATTTCCATAGGAACAAACTTTTTTGAGACTAATGTTGTTGACTAGAATAGCTAAAATATTGCCATATGTGATATATTCTTGTATAATATTTTTTTTTATTAGGATAGTCATATGCAAACAAATTATATTGAAAAATGGGCTTGATGGCCAACTTTGAGGGGCGGACGACGCATTCCCTAAACGCAACTTATCGCTATGAAATTATTTTGTATTTTTTCTTACATAAAACCGAACCGATTTGGTGGGAGAGAATATAAGAAATCAAAAAAAAAAAAAGACGGCCACTCTAATGTACATACGTATATTATTTCATTTGTCTTCGCTACCTCTTTCCAAATTTATTTGTTTAATTATTTCACATACATAGAAATGTATGTACGTTTCGTTTCAATACTCAAATTTCCATCTTGTCATTATCATGATCGTGATGATTTCATAATGTTTTCACCGTTTGTGCTCCTTAACTAATTATCGACACTTGTTTAGATATTGTTTGAGTATAATTAATGAAAAATTCTACAGCCATTTATGTATGTATGTACATATGTATAAAATTAAAAGTGTCTTATTTATTCATGTTACAACTGGACTATTGATTGGTATTCTCAAACATTTAGAAATAATATTAACATAGTTATTAAGCGATCTTTTTTCAACCGTTTGTGATAAAGACATGTAGTAAATATTGTCTGCCGTAATCATAAATAAATAATTTTGGTTTACAAAAAGTTTAAAAAATGAATTTTCTATGGTCATTTGTTTAATAAACGTTTTTAAACCTAAATTAATTTTTTATGAATACGGCAGTGTATATTTAGTTATTATGTATTTTTGTATGGAAATGCAGAATGATTTCGATTGCGTATTGGTAAAGTAAACTATTAGTGTGTTAACAAATGTTAAACTTAATTGTAACAATTCCCAAAAGAACACCATTTCAAATCAGTAAAGTTTTGCAAAAGATTTTTTAGAACATAGAAATTGTGATGATTGCAAATTATCCAACACTTTATAAATATTGTTGATGACTCACTAATAATATTTAATTTCACAAAAATTACACCATACGTGCTCAAACCGATCACATTCGTTGTCAAAAGTGTAAGTGTTTGTGCTAAAATTGTGCACATCGTTGTCAATTTGACAACGAATGTGTAAAAGTTTTTACAAAAAAGTACAACTCAACGGAGGTTCTTTTTTTCAATTACCTTTTCCAACAAGCACTTCTTTAAAAATTGTCTTCTCAAAAAAATAATATTTCCTTACATGATTTACCATTTTGAGAATCTTTGAGTGTTTACTTTGTTTTAATTTTTTAAAATTTTTTTTCTGCAATTCCGAGTTGTACCGGTATTTTTTGTTTTTGCAGTTCATCAAGGCAATTTTTCCATTTAAGAACATTTTTCTTGTTAACTCTACATTTTTGTCTTGGTAATTTTTTTGTTTTAAAAGGATTTTTCTCGGAGCGAGTTTATTCCCTTTTAAGAAGGTTTTGTTGATTTAAGGAACCTTCCTCTAATTTTTTTCTTTGATGGAAGCTTGACGAATTTCACTTCTTAAGGTGATTTCTCCCTGTTGGTGATTTATCCTTATTGTCCATATTTCTATGTGTGCGATTAATTCCCATTCTGAAACCTCTCTGTTTTGCGATTTAATTCTTTTATGGTTGTTTTTTATTTCAATAATACATATTTTTATTCTGGATTTCGTTCAGACGATTTTTTCGCCATGTCGGTTATTTTTCTTTCTTTTGCTGCCTTTTCTATGTTGGCAGTTAGTTTTATTCGTTTCTGCGAACGAAGAAATGCAAGCTGTTTAATCTGAATTCCATTGTAGGTTTTGATGCTAATAATCAAATTCTTTTACTAAGTTCAAGAAATTAAAATATTATCAGAAAATTACCAAAAATCGGTAGCATTTTTCCGCCAAATGCTAAAATTTCCAAAAGTTTTTCCAGATTTGTTCAATATAAAAAGTATACAAATGAAGTTGTACTACCTTACTTAGTACTTTAGACAATAAATAGGAAACAAAATTTAGCAGTATCCAGTTTTATCCGTTTCTACCCTCTGATAATGGCGTTGACTGAAGTAGTTCGCACGTTGACTATAAAACCGAAATCCTTAGTTCGAGTCCGGTGTCATTAAATTGTACTTTGTGATTAAATAACAACACCACGCATTTTTCTGTTGTGCATTATTGTCCATACGTATCAGTTGTTGTAGGAAAGTTCAAGTGATGAAACCATAGACTCTGGTTACTGAACTACACTGGCTTCAACGGATACTAATCCTAATGTAACACAAGAGCGTCCTCCTTAGTCGGTATTGTGTAGCAGAATCATCGGCGAAGTAAAAGAACCAATAAAATTGTTAACAAACACAGCTTTGACAACTTATTGCGCCTCACTGACACCACAGGCGCTGCAACGTGCAAAAAATCAGAGTTGTAAAAGAACGAAGTTGTTGTCTTTCACTATCCCTTTCCTAAAGAAGGTCACACCTACTAATATTAGTAGGCATTCATTGCCTAAGTGTTACTTCTCTTTTTATAAAAAAAAGTAATATATTATTTAATTGTTAATATTCGAATTTTCAAGAATCCATTAATAAAACTTCATTTCCTTTCCAATTTTATTATTTTTGTAGAAGATAAATGAATTTAAAAAAATTACAGATATTCAGTTTTTTCCCATTATTTTCATCCCATGAAAGAACAATTATCGCAAAAAGCGCTTATCGTTTTTTGTTTTTTATTAAAATACGATGCTGTTTCAAATTTATTTCTACCCTGATAAGTTCCAGACATACTCGTAAGAGTATTTCACAATTTTTATGCCCTTAGAATTTATTCCCATTCCCAAAAAGTTCCTTTTTAGGGGATTTATTTATACATCCAAAGAAAAAGCTGATAATGAAATGTGCTTACACTATAAATGCAAATATCAGAGTATGTGTGTTTGGACATAGCTGGCTTATAGCCACCCTGGGATGGATTTGGGCCTACACCGATTAGGGGCATGATAGGGCTGCGTAATTTAAAGGACCCCAAAATTTAAAGCTAAAGGAATGTAAATGCAATTAAAATGTGAAAATTTATTACGATATTTTTTGTAAAGAAGACTCTGTTGTAAAATAAATATTTGCGGTCGTTAGAGATTTGTTCAGTGAACTGGTTTCATGATTTTGAGTACGACTTTTTATGATTTAGTGTGCGATTTTTTTACTTTGAGCAACTTTTTTACTTGTATGTACTGTGGAATGTTATTTAAGGTGTTTTTCGCCTTAGGATCCGAGATATGTGCCCTTAATTAAGAAAGTGTACGTGATATATTTCTTGTGTCGAGATATTTAATAGATGACATTTGAATAAAAAAAAAAAGTTTTCATATCATGCAATATTTTAATTTAGAGTTGTGTTAGTCTCTATTTAGGATTTAACTAATATTTCGTAGGAAAAATGCATATGACTTAGAGCAGTTTCATAATTAAGGGTACATATACATACATACATCAAACTTTAATGTCTTTTTTAGTCCAATGACGTCTTTTAAATTATGATAATGTAATAATGTTGTAAGTAAAATAATTGTACACAGAAAGAAGTATTCACCAATTAACGTTTTCAATTAGCAATTTAATTGATTCAATTAAATTTTTAATTGTATTAATTAATTTGAGTGGAAAAACTTAATTGATATTATCAAAATGTTTATAGGTGAAAGTTTAATTAATTTTTTAATTGATATTACAAAATTACTCATATTACTTTTTTGTGTATGTATAAACATAATATGTATGTATGTGTATATGTATACATGTGTAAATATATTCACATTTTTATGTATGCATACTGTAGACAATGTTATCGCAGATTAACGAACGATATAATAGGTATGTCGCAAATTCGTAAAACCAAAAAATTCCTTATGTCCGGTATACTTTTTTTCTTAACTTTTATACAAAAAATAAAGTTTTTCATATAAAAGCACATACATTTTTAGGTACAGCAAACAAAAACTTTACAAATTAATACAAATTGATGTTATATATATGGAACATGTGTCTATGCACTAAAATACCAAATCAAATCAGAAAATAACACTTTTTTATGAAGTTCATTTTGATTTTAGGCTCATTCAAGGAAGTAATATGTTTAAAAAATATGTTATGGTATTTATTTTCTATTTTTTTTCTTCTTGACAATTATAAAACTTGTTATACCTATTGAGTGCACAATTTTTTGGTTTGCTGGTTATACATATATATAAAGTTCTCAATGAAAACAAAATTAACCAACGTAAAGTCGCGAATTCGTTAAACTGAGTCTTCGTTAAACTAGGAAACCACTGTATATACATATGTATGTATGTACATATGTATATGTATATATTTAATTTATATACTATGTATGTACATGCATATGTATTCACGTAAATTTAAATCTATTAATTTTTTCATTCTTGCTTAGGAAAAATTCACAATCCGTTCAAGTTCAACATAATTCTTTTTTAATATTGGGATAATATGCATTTTAGTGCGTTATCACTTTAGTAATTCCATATATGTATGTATGTATATTGATAAATAGTTAATATCAATAGTTATATCGTACATATTATTTGAGCGCGGATTTATTTTTTTTATAGGTGGGATAATAATATTTTATCTAAGACACATATTTTGAGTTTTATAGTATTCATATACATATGTAGGTATGAAGTTGATTGTCATATCAGAAAATTGAAACACTTTATGTTTAAAATTACACACGTATCTGCTCTTAGATGTAAAACATTATTAGATCGTAGTGCACACTATGTAAACATTATCCATGGGATGTTTCTTTTATCCAAAAAGCTTTCTGGAAAAATTAATCATGTAAATCGGTGTAATCACCTGCACATCTTATTAATTCATTGTATGTAGGATATATTATATTTTCTATTAATTTTACACAGTTCTAGAAGCATTTCAAATTAAAGTTTTAAATGAATTTCCGAATTAATTTTTTTCTCGTGTGAAATTTGAAATAATTTTCCAGATTTTATGAAAAAGTTTTGCCGTTACTCTTGTTAGTTTCAACTTTGTATTTCTGATTTCAAATGTCTAAGTTTCGATTTATTTTTAAAAGCAGATATCATCCGTTTTAAAAGCGCGTTCTATTACGTATTTTTTATGTGTCTACATGCTTCTTTACATTGACGACGAGAATGTGACATTGGCATTTTTTTACTGTGACGTTAACACCAAACAAACGACCAATATTTTTATTGTACCTTAACCTCAGCCATGAAAATTGGAAATTGTTAACCACGTTTTTTAGCATTAAATGGAAACGAACAGAAGGAAACTACATAACAAACACGGATACATACATATATTTTAGGTATACATACATACATATGTACGTATACACATGTCATCACTGCATATAACATTCTATTCCTTCCTCACTTCATCCCACTTTACCCAACCCTACCCAGACCAGATCAGACCAGCCCACTTGAGTGCTATTTAGATATTGCGAAAGAAGAATTCTGTTTTCTATTTTCCAATACATCTCTTCTGTGTGATTTTTATCGTCTTTAACATTTGATTTCATTTTTCTTCTTCTTCTTGTAGTTTGAATTGTCGGATTGCTTAAATGCATGACATAAGTAAATGATTATGAACTCAGCACATGAATGTATGAATGCACATGCACACATACATATCTACATACATACATATGTACAAACATACATATATGAATGCACATATATTCATTAAGAAAAGCACTCTGCGAGCACATTCTGCACATGCATACATACTTACATGTATGCACAGAAATAATACATATCCATGTACACATATGTATGTATGTATGTATGTATGTAGTAGAGATGTGCATGGGGATAATGCACATGTGTTTGCATGTATGTATGTATGTAAGCACTAAATTTCATTATTTAAAAATGGTCCTCACTGCCTTAGTATCGTAGTGTTACAGAAATTTGGCTTTGTTTGCTTGTTTCTGCTCTAAGCAAATAAAAATTGCAGTAGCAGCAAAAAATGAAAGCTGAATATGAGTGCGAGAATAATGGATGAAAAGGTTTTTAGGTTAGAAGAAGAACTTTTATAAACAGCTGTTGGTTACATTGTTATAGAATAATCGTTTGATTGTCGAAGGGAGGGAAGCTGAAACATACTACACACATGCATGCATAACTGAATTTGTTTCTATTCTTTGGAAAAAGTTCAATTGAAATGTCCATGGAATATTTTCTCTGAGCAATTGAAGTATTCATTTGAAAATATGAAAATGGTTTCGCCGACATGTATGTACATGTTACACACATGCACACTCACATACATACACCCTTTGAAAGCGGAGTAAGAAGATAGAAAAACAATAAAAGAAGAGTGAAGGCGTGTCAAATCCAAGCTCCGCCCGTTAAAAATATATTTTTCGTTGGCTAAACGTGACAGAGAATTTGTAATCCAATACGTAAACCATTGTTGTTGTACAGGTATATGGGAATGAATACTCTGCTTTGCTCTCTGAGTGCTGATAACGGAGAAGTTAAAATGAGACACAAGTCGATACGTTAAGCACAGAGTGTTCTCTTTCTAGAAAGTAGCAAACATGGTGGTGCTTTTATGGTGCTATTGGATGTTTGTTATCTCGTAAGTAAATCTCTTGTATGAACATTAAGAACATCCGTCCTTGCATACATCCGTGTATGTATGTACTCGTATGAATGCAAGCTTTTTTGCTGAGAATTATTGCAGGAAGAAGGTGGTTGCATGAGTATGATATCCTCATGCAATGGCAAGGCAAGTGATTGTTGGTGTGCGTTTGAAATAAATAAAAAATATGTAGGTATGTAAATGTGAGTGTGTGTCTCTAGCCAGTGAGCGTATGGGTGTGTATGTGTGGCGTGTGAATTCAATAATGAATGCAATAGCAGTTAGTTTATCTCGTTCGTTTGCCTTTCCACTGAACTACCCAAGTTATTATAACACATTGTCGTTTAAACATCGTAGCGAGCATACACTTGAGCACGGCCTGAACAATATTTGTTAGCAAGCCAAATAGTAAGCCATAATTCCCCTCTGTAAACAGTCGAATTCAAGAGCTCAAGCCAAAGAGTACTCGAGCGCATTGTAGGAACACAAATTATCATTAATACCTACTATTCATTATTATTATCATATATAATTGTAATTACATATGATTATATTGTTCCATTAAACACAGTTCGGTCTTATTAAAAGAAACAACAAACCGTCGTATTAGTGTTTTATTTCAATAAATACATACATATAAGTGTTTATGTACAATACCTATTAAAGAAATATATAAACAAATAAATAAAAGAATGTGTGTATCTACTTTATGTACATAAAAATAAATAATATTAAACAACAAGCCACTGGCAAAACAAAGCACCAATCTCGACCAAGTAAACAGATAAAAATGAAAATTTTTAAAAGTGCAAGAAAAGAAAACAAATAAATAGCAAAAAAAAAAAAAAATAATAATAGTAATAATAATACTAGTAAAAATATCAAAGAAAACTTATGTATTTATGTAATTAAGTTTAGTAAAAAATAATAGAAGTGTAATTTTGAAACTAAGAGAAGATACCAATTATTTGAGATGGTGAAACTTGTGGCAATCAAGATATTGCTTGGCGAACATTAAAAAATAAAATATATTTTTAATTATAACTAAAATTAAAAACCGGTTCAAAAGGATTTTAGTACTGAAAATTTTCCGCTAAAGTCGTAAAGTTGGAATTACGTTTTGTTATTATTTTGCTATTAGAGTAAATTTTTCGGTATATCGCGTTTTAAAAAATCGTCATCATAACGGCGCAACTTTTAAATAGTTTCCTTAAGGGATCGCCCCATCAGACGACGATCGATATAATGCAAAAGTTGTACTCGGAGACGCCAACAAGCGGACCCGTGAGCATGACTAGCCAGTCGTCGGGATCGGGTGGTGGGGGTGGTGGCAACAATTCAGGTGGTGGAGGCGGCGGCAACAACTCATCCAATAACGCGAATGTTCAAAACAGTAATATTGCAAATGGCACCAACGGCGGAAATATGAGTCCACTGGCTAGAGCACCATATAGCATGAACGCTATGAGCATGCCCGTCGGAGGTGGGATGTCTTCAGTATCTCCTCAGACCGCAGCTACATTTGGCTCTAGTGTGTTAGACTCTGCTGCAGCAGTGGCAAGCATGGGTGGTTCAATGGGCGCTGCAGCTGCAATGAATTCCATGGCTCAAAACTGTATGACCCCAAGCAGCATGAGTTACGCGTCCATGGGCTCTCCTCTCGGCCAGATGGGAAATTGTATGGGTGGCGGTATGTCCACTATGGCTGCGATGGGTGGTTATTCATCAATGGCAGCTGCAGCAAGTGCTCGAGATTTGGACACAGGGTCGCCAAATTCTCTTAACAGATCTCGAGTGGAGAAGCCAACAACCTACAGGAGGAGTTACACCCATGCTAAGCCACCATATTCGTATATTTCACTTATAACAATGGCCATACAAAACAACCCCACACGCATGCTTACGCTATCCGAGATCTATCAATTCATCATGGATCTTTTTCCATTTTACAGACAAAACCAACAGAGATGGCAAAACTCGATCAGACATTCACTATCCTTCAACGACTGCTTTGTTAAAATTCCTCGAACTCCTGATAAGCCTGGCAAAGGATCTTTCTGGACGTTACACCCAGATTCAGGAAATATGTTTGAAAACGGCTGCTATTTAAGGCGGCAAAAAAGGTTCAAGGACGAAAAAAAGGAAGCCATAAGGCAGCTTCATAAATCACCATCACATAGCAGCTTAGAAGCCACATCACCTGGAAAAAAAGATCACGATGACTCCCACCACATGCACCACCACCATCATCATAGTAGACTGGATCATCATCAAACGCATCATCACCACAAAGACGGCGGTCTAGGCGGTTTAGGATCTGCCCATAGTAAAGATGCTGAGGCGTTAGCAATGCTGCACGCCAATGCCGAACTCGCTTGCTTGGGACAACAGGCGCAGCATGCACCAGCTCACCATCAGCACCACCATCAGCTTCAGCAAGAAGAACTTTCCAGCATTACAAGTATGGTTAATCGATGCCATCCATCGCTGATAAGTGACTATCACTCTTCAATGCACCATTTAAAACAAGAACCCTCTGGCTACGCTCCCCCCAGCCATCCGTTCTCCATTAATCGCCTCTTACCCACTGAATCAAAGGCTGATATAAAAATGTACGACATGAGCCAATACGCCGGCTACAATGCTCTTAGTCCTTTAACCAATTCACACGCTGCCTTGGGTCAAGAATCTTATTACCAAAGCTTGGGTTATCATGCACCAGCCGGTACGACCAGTTTGTGACATCATCAGTACCCCTTAGCTTAAGGAAGAGCGGAACAGATGCTGCGTAATAACAATTCCAGCGCAAATGCAAATACAAATGTAACTGCGGGTTCGTGCACTACAAACAGCAGCATCTTTTCTAGTGCCAATCATCACTTGCAACAAAATCAAAATGAAGCCACTTCTCCATCGTCCACATCTGCACAGCCGCTACAGCATCAGCAACACTTACAGAATTCTCAACAATCAACCACAGCCTCCTCAACAGCAGCGGTCAACTATTACAATCAAAAACTAAAAGCGGCGGCATACTTAAATAGCAAAATGGTAGCTGCTCATCACCACCAGCATCACCAAAATCTGTTGCAAAGTCAATTAACTCCAAGCGATTTGCTCGAGGATTCTTCCAACATCACCAGTGATCTTAACGACGATCAATTGCAACAAGTGCACCAGCACCAGCAACAGCAACTTTACAACAACTACCAACAATATGCCGCCGCTGCTTCCTCCTATCGCAATTGGAATCATACTTTAAGCTTAAATGGTGCGGCGGCATTACAAAATTTACTATAGCACCACTAAAAGCCTTCTCTCTGAAACCTTCCACGACGTCTGTGTACATAAAACTATGAAACAATTTCTTTATCATTTGCAGACAAAACTCAAAGGACAGAATCGTGCCCACACAAAATTGATCTTCAATCATTTTTTATTTTTAATATCACTTCGGTACGTTTGCCACAACAAATTCTGTTTTATAAGCAAGTGTGACTTTCCCAGATTGCAGAGGTGGTTAACCCTTCAAGTGTTTTTTGTTTTTGTTTTTTGCTCCAACATATGACTTGAAAAAGTAACACCACTTATTGGCGGCATGTTCTCCTACTGAAATTCTCTTGGACGTGGTTTCTTTGCCGGTACATTTTAGTACTTGTTTGCACCTTCACGGTTGAAAACGATCATAAATAATCTCAAAGAAAAAAAATCATGTAAATAGTACTTTTTATATTTCTACCTTTTATTTTCTACAATATTTTTTAATTTTTATTTTCGTCTTAGATATTTTTAAATTGTTATTTACGATAATTTTTTATGTAATTTAAAAAGTCTTTCGGTTGGACTTTTTAAAGCAGCAATCAAAAGTGATGTAGTTCTTAAGTATTTTTTATAACAAATATTTTTATTAAAAAAAAGATAAAATAAAAAAAACACAATAAAAAATTTTATAAATAAAAAGCCGTGCCATGAGTTTGTATATTTTATTGTTTTCCCACTAAATTTAAATCAAGAAAAGAAGACGAGTAACTCAATCCAATCAAAATGACGGGTATGTCCATCAATTGAATCATATTATTACTAATTCCGTTGATCAGCAAAGTAATTATTTACGATGCATGTACTTACAGTATGCAAAGTTCGTATTCGTACACCCTCAATCAAAAAATCCCACTGCCTCGTAATAAATTGAATGACTTAAATTACTTTTTTATTGCAAGATTTTGTTTAAAAAATTTTCAAGAAAAACAGAATTTAATAATTTTAAACAATAAAATTCATATTCGTACACATACATTTAAAAAAAGAGTATACAAATTTATGCAAATTTAAAAAGAAAGAATGAGCCCTCTTTTTAATTTAAAACTAGTTTTTTAAATAATTGTATTTTGATTTTTATAGTTTACGAATATAAGTTTTGTTCCTTAAGGATACATATGTAGTGAATTCCGCTATTTTTTATAAAACTATGATCGAAAAGTCATTTTGATTATTTGATTTGTTAAATAGAAATCTTTCATAAATTCGTACAAGAGTAATAAAAATTGTATCATAGCTATTTATTTAATTACAAGAGTTTTCCTTTTCTTTTAAAGTTGAGAGTGTACGAATATTAACTTTGGATACTGTACGAGTATGTATTGTGTATGAGTGAAAATTCCATTCCTATTGTTTTTTTCTATGCTTCTCATTGAAAAATTTCGAATTCGCAACCAGAACAAAGATCCAAAACGAATCTTAAATTTGAGTCTTGAAAATAAAACGTGTACATAAGTGTATCCATATGTATATGTACTTTTATATTATTTTAATTTAGTTCTGCAACTTTATTTTTTAGTTATTCACAAAGAAATGTATAAAGTTTGTAAAATTACAATAAAAAGTTTATATAAAATACAAAAAAAGCTTAGAGTTAATTTTTTATTGTCAACAAAACATGTAAAATTTAATAACATAAGATTAAAAACTATTGAAAAATGTTTGAAATTTTATTATGAAATGCAAAGAGAAAAAAAAAACATGCAAACACATGCAATTATTATTCAAAAAATTAAAAAATTAACCATTTTTTTCGATGAAAATAAAAGGAATAATAAAAATTACGCAATTAAAGCTAAGCTAAAAAAAGAAAAAGAAAAATATAATTATAAATAAAAAGAGAAAAAACAAACAAAAGAAACATAAAAATAAAATTTATTTAAAAATCCTATAAAAATTAAAAGCAAAAACTTGTTAATACTGTATTTAAATCCCTATAAAACTTAGCATAAATAACTAATTAAATTTAGTTAAAATTTAATAAAACAATAAGAAACTCAACTCTTCTTTATATAAAAAATTACCGAAAATGTTTTGTTTTGAGACATCTCTAAGGCCAAAATGTACATACATGCATACATACTTACATACACATGTGTGTCTGTCGCGCCCTTATTCGAAATTCGTTGACGCACAGGGTCTTTTGTGTGTTGGGAGTTAATTTTTTTGTTTAATTATTTCAATTTATTTTGAAAAGCACGGCGGAAACATTGTCTTCAAATCTTAAGACGGTCAAAGTTTCAGTCAACGGCCAGGGAGAGCAGCAATAGTGCTCTCCCTGGCCTGCTATTCGGATTAACGGCACCATAACCCGCACAGTATGCATAGTGTATAGAATTTTATTCCGCTAATTGAATATGTAAAGTTGGGCAGTTTGATTTTTATTTTCTTAAAAGAAAATACAATTTTAAAATGAAAAACTTATTTTCGGAAGAGGTATTTCATGTGTGCAAAAACAAGACTGAGCGAATGAAAATATCAGCAGCCACATACAAAACATAACATTTTTAATTCTTTATGCTGACTATAGTTAAAGATACGAGCACAACAGGCCCTTTGGAGGAAGTTTAAAAGAGCATAAAACCAATAAGTTTTCATATCCACAAAATTAAAGCTCAGTGCAGTTTTGCTCACGCAATTATCAATATTAATTGAAATTCTCCGTCTGTCAAAAAACAAAATCCACTATATCGAGCCAATCGAATACAAGATTTAATCGTAAGCGAAATGCAGTAACAAATTAACTTTTTTTTTTATCGAAATTAAAATTTTATGGGCCTACCCATGGGTATGGGTCCGGACATAGTCTAATCTGGAGATCCAATTTTTGATGACACTTGTGGCCGTAGATCGGCAATAACACAGCGAATGTTGTCCTTCAAGTGGTCAATCGTTTTGGCAGAAAATTGTCCAGCGGCGTTAAATCGCGCGATCATGGGGGCCAATTCACGTGAAAATATGCGGTCACCAAACGTTTCCTTCAATAAATCAATTATGGCACGAACTGTGGACATGTTGCGCTGTCTTGTTGAAACCACAACTATTGCATGTACGTTACGCTCTGCAGCAGCAATAACTTCTTCTGTACGCACAGAATCGTCAGCGACAATTTACGTATGTAAAACATATTTGAATCTTTTAAAAAAAACATTGTCCTGAAAACTTTAATTTTTTTTGCTTACGATTAAATCGAAAATAAGGCTCAGTATATACATACGTATACTCAGTATCGAATAAAATCATCGATATCTATGTAGTTGTCTCGGTCAAGTTCTTCATATAATTTCAAGTATTGAAAACAAAAGTATGTAAATACACACAGGGTGCCCCTGTGGCTGAGTGGTATCGATGCTATTCTCTTAAGTCCAGAGGTCGTGGGTTCGATTCCCGCCATAGACCCTGGGTGTTTTCTGCAGACAAACTAAACTAATATTTATTTACTTATGTATGTATGTACTTACTTTGAAATATTTTCATCGAGCAGTGAAATCGGGTTGACATTTTAAATGTTTTTGCACTTTGCAGCTATCAATTTTATCATTATTCTTTTGATAAAATATAACCACACTCTTGATGTGGTGGGTTCCATTTTCCCGAAATTACTTTAATATATATTCTAAATATACCAGCCTGTTCTGCAAATCGAGTCGTCTCGATTTATAAAAACGAAATCCACCAATAGCGAATTTTTTTCGACTTTTTTGTAGTTTTTTATTTGTTAGAGCTTGAATTATCATATCTGAAATTAGTTTAGCATGTACGCGTATGATTTGAAACACATCAATGGGGCCATTATTTATATTTTGAAAACGAGAAATTTACTCGGATTCGGTTTACAGAAATTTATATTTAATACGAACAAATAAAATTTGGTTATACTGGCAGCATGTTCAACAATATTGTGGCCAATAAGAAACGAGTATTTTTGGTACTAAGTAGTAAAGTATAGATACCAAAAGTACTTGTTTTCTAAGAAAAAGTATCGAGTACTTACTTGTATTTACTCGTATCGTTTCATCCCTATATATACATATGTACATACGTATGTATGTACAAGGTGGCGCAAAAGTAATGTAATTTCTGCTGATGGCGTAGAATGTTTTTGACATTTATAATCGATATACATAATTTGTTAGTAAGTATGTCCGGATGTATGTCCTATTCTCTTTCCGCAACTTTTTGAAGCCGTTTGATGACATAGAAAGCTAAAACTTGGCACACTTAAAAGTACAGGCTTTTTAGCTTATGTATAAAAATAAATAAAAAAATAATATAAATCCTTATATATAGGAAAAAAATGGCATGGCGTTAGCATAATTGACAAGACTAAACTATGTGTTAATGAGGTCCTCCACACAATTCGAAGCTTACGGTAGTTTTAATTTACTGCTAAATCCTAGCGAGATTTTTAATGTGAAATTGTATGGCAAAAGCCCTTAAGATCAGGTTCAAATTTGTTACTTATGCTAATTTCATTCCAGTTTTTCGTTTCGAGATCAAGTTATCATTAAGCTATGGGGCGATACACAACACGTTAAATAAACTTTTTTATGGAAACAGAGCTATGTCTCTTCACGTTGTGCCAATATACAAGGTAGATCGATTCCACTACTGACCCTTAACAATGATTTCTTCATTAGGGGAATTTATTTATGTATATTGTATATTTCTTACATTCACGTTAATATTTTATCTTCTCTGTTTTATACTGTAATAAGATAAACGCTTATAGAGTTTCAGCTTGGGAAAAACAACTGATAACAAATCATTAGTTAAACAAAACTTTAAATCAATTCTTTTATTCAAGATAACGAATTAACAGCAGAAAGCGTGTAAATTAATTTTCATTGGCAACTTGCCTGATTGCACATTTGCAGAGAAATTGTAGCTAAATAAATAAATAAATACAGAACCTTCCTCAAATTTTCCTAGACCGACGTTGCAGTTGTTTTCCGTTCAATAATCTTTTCGTTATCTTGAAAACTGAAAACAAGCGCATTTAATAACTCCTGCAGATGGATATGAAAACCTGGGGAAATGAAAACTAGACGCATGAGAAAACCGAAAGGGTTTTTAAAACTCAAAACGCGCTTGGTACTGACAAAACATTTTTTATTGATCTCAGTTCACTTTTGTAGTGATCGTTTTTTAAAATGTACTTAAGTTTGTTGTTAGTTAGGAAGTCTTAGTTCATCATTCATGAATTGTGTGTTGTTATTTGAGGAATGGAGTGTACTCGTAATATACATACATATATATGTACATATCTACATATGTATATGTACTTGTATCTATATTTATGTAAGTAGGTATGTCGATACGAACTAAGTATAAATGTACATATGCACAATATCAATCATCGTGCTTATGTATGTAAATATGTATGTATGTCTTTATGTACGTGGGTACGTACGAATAAAATTTTCGTAGTTTGCTTGAAAGATAAATTGAAAATAAAGTCTTTATAGTTATGTGATTACAAATTGAATTCGTTGTACGTACGACTAGTTTATGCCACTGATAAAAAAATGAATTGTCGGTCGTTGTCTTTATTTGACAAGCTGTTGTCATTTCAATTAACATTAGCAGTGCAAGTCGTAAATATTTTACTTTTTTTTCTTGTACATACTCGTACAGCTAATAAATATTTATAAATACATTTTTATAGTGATATAAATACGTATGTATGTAAGCATGTACATATGTACTCGTAAGTACAAAGCGCGCTACATTGTCCATTCAACAGTTAGAGGCGGGCAGTTTTACATATGTATATGTACTCGTATGTATGTATACTAGAGTTTTACTTTTCCCGGACTTTTTCATTTCCCTCGAATGATTTTTCAATTTTCCAGGAAATTCCCGTTAGCATATCGTTCGATGAAATGGAAAATCACATAAGTACACTTATTTTAAGCTTTATATTTAGAAGAGAGAAAAAAATAAAAGAAATATTCAAGTGATTTAAGCGATGTTTCTTTCTTTTAATTTTTAGGTTTGAAGATTTGTAGGGACATGTGTTTCGATGTAATACCCAATAATGAATTTGAAATATGATTTTGAATTACTTCTTAGTTACGTGGTTTTGCATTGCAGCTGACTGTATGTAAATGTAAAGCCAACTGTATTGTCATAACGTTAAATAAACAAAATATATAATTAAAAAAAAATATTGCAAATATTGCTTTGAAAACAGGACTTTATTACAGAATAAGCATTAATAGAATCGTTTGACAGCCTGTTTCTATTTTATTTAAGAAAAGTCCTATCTCTAGAGATTTCAGATTTATCATCATATACCTTAAATAATTTTAATTCCTTTTTAACAGCGATTTCTTTATTAATTGCTGTATTAAAAATTTCCTATTATTTTAATTTTTCACTTTTGTCGTTATCTCTTTCATGAATAGTGTTTACCGTATTTTCAGAATCTAATCAACTCTTCTGCACAAGAAATCATCAATTTCTTAACGTCGTGTTTCGTTTTAGCAATTAAAGGCTCTCAGTTTCAGAGAATTAAAAGTTAATGTCCTTTTGGTAATAGCCTTTACAGAAAAGCCATCATTTGTGACTAATTAAAACAGTGCTGGCCACCGAGAGAAATGTATTCGTGTATGTGTACTCATTTGTATAAGAATCCGATTGTAGTTTGGCATTCTGTTGCCACTTTGGCTGAGTATGGTTTAGAAACCAAGAATTTGAAATGGTCCTTCTTATTAGAATATTTTGCTAATTTTGTCTGTTTTTTACACATAATTTTTATTTTATGATTTGTGGCTTCGAATAAGGCCACTAATTACTAGATACGTATACCTTTACAAAAAACAATTTTTGCACATGCACTAAATTTTCATTTCTATTCGAAAATTAAATCACAGAACTTACTTACGAAATCGACTAAAACATAAACAAATCCCAGAAGTTCCAGCTTAAATTTCCCGGGATATGTGCGGAGTCCCGAACATTTTTTCCCGGGAAATCCTGTATGAAAAACTCTGATGTATACTCATATACATATGTTTATGTACATAAGTATAAGTGCATGGAGATGCATTTGTGTTGGGCACACCCAGATCTAAACGAAAAGTTAATTTTTACAAATTTCAATATCTTTACTACCAATAATTCTTGGAACTTAAAAAATTGTCCGCTCTTTTCACAGGAAAAATAATTGGATTTATTTTTATTAACAAACACTTTAACTTATTTTTTTTTTTCTTTCAAAAAACCATAAAGTATCTTAACAAATTATTCAGGAAAAGTTAAGATTTTTGTTTACCACATTTTAATAACCGACAAGAAATTATAAACACAGTTTTTTCTAGTCTTATTAACATAGATTTGAAATTCATACCAAAGTTAACTTTTCCTATTTTGTGCTGGAAATTTGTGCTTTGATGATGCTTGCACGATTGAACAGAAATACCATCGGGAAAACTGATGTGTGTTCTTATTCTTTTTAAAAATATATCCGAACTTCACACACATTATTCATTTTCAACAAAAATGTTAAGCAAGTAAAAACTTATCAAATTGGCCGAAATATCGTATACGACTTGCCACGAACAAACTGGAATTATTTATTTACTATTTACATTTTGTATCCGCAGCTTTTTTTTTGCTAAATTTCGCTTCAAAACTGCTTATAGTTTAAATTCGTGCTTATTTTTTTAAAGCCTAAAAATTTTTATTTGGAGAATTTAGCTCATAGGCCAACATGAGCTTTATTTCCATATGAAATGTATATTAAAGATACTCTCAACTGCATCAAAATGTTGGGTCAAAAAGAATTTTACATGTTTTAATGAAAAAGTAAATGAAATTGTAATATTGGCAATACAGTGAAAAAAATTCGATCAGATACCATCAGCCTAATTCTAAATATTCCCCGGCAAATATTTCGAATGAAATAAATTTTTTCCAAAAATAAAGTCCCCCTATTCCAAATAGATGGGGAGAGATATAAAAATCAATCATTAAGCTATCTTCGAAGTGTTGACTCTTCTTTTGTTCGTTTTGTAGAGTTCTATAAACAGGCTGTTATTTTAAAGTTCCTAATCTTTAAAACTGAATGTGTTTACATTAAATATATTGACGTGAGAATGTAGAAATTCTAGTTTTCAGCCAAAATGGGAAAGGTTCAAGTTGCTATCTACTGTGGGAAGCATTTTTCTAACACTTTTTCTCTTCTTTCTTTTTTATGTTAACTAAATTCCCTGAAAAAATACTCATCTTGTAAAGAAAATTTTTGGCTTAGTTCGCAAGAAGCGGGAAATTCAAAATAATTTAGTAATTTTGATGTTGAATAATTGATGCCATATAATCCAATTTTGGAACTTTGCATATGCACATAAAAGGAATTGTAGAAGAAACATTGATTTTTTTTCACATTCACTTTACGAAAATATAGGAATGAAATCTTTTAAAGTATGCATCATACATTTGATTTTTCTTTTAAATCCTCAAAGAGAAAGCAATATCTTGCTGGTTTTAATCAATACTTATCCAATAGCGTGAATATTTCCTGAGAACAAAAAAAAAATGGTGAACAAAATTAGAAAATAGTATACTGACACAACAACAACGCAAACATTGGCGATCACAATTTTAGGGAAATGGAACACTTTTCACGTGAACTTTTATTTCCGATGAGGGTGATTAAGTCAAATGCCATTTAAAAATTGGAAAAATATACTACTTCGAGTTTATTTTTAATGAATTTTCTGAAACAAAACCTATTTTGACAGTTCTAAGTGTTTGACAGATTTTAAACTATTCTAAGCTAGTCTATCAGTGCGGGGGCGTGAATTCTTTTTCACTACAACGGGTGAATGTCTTTTTTACTATGCTTTTCAAAATAAGTTACTATATAATTTATATTTATATTTAAAAGATTTAATAAATAAATTAAAAATACATAAAGTAGCCAAGTTATACAGCAGAAAATAGCGTGTATCTTATTGGTTGGAAATATAATATCATGAATATGTACATGTACATATACGAGTATAGTAGATCATTTACCCAAATGACGATGTAACTCATAAAAATTAGTTTATTTTGCTTTCAAGAGTTTAATAAACAAGAGATTTGTATGAACAATATGAAGAACGATATGAGGATTAATTCTGCGTCATTAATTCAAAATTTCCATCTTTGAGTTATGCCGTTGTTTGAGTAAATGAACGATATGTATGTATATGTATATGTAAGTACATATTCAGATTTGCATAATTATATACATGAACATTGTTTTGGTTTTATTTTTTTATGAAAAAAAATACCATAAAAGATGTCGGCTCTTTTCTGCACGATAAACGCTTAAAAATATTTTTGGAACAAATTTTATTTTCCGTTTATTAAAATTTTTACTTTTATGTAACACGTGTCAAAAGGAATATGAATTTAAAAAGTTTGTTTATTGTTAGTTAGATGCATTTCGTTGCTGCTCAAGCAACTCATCAGTAAACTCTGCCAGAATTCAAATAAAACCTGCTTATAAGCAAACTGCCAATAAATTATTGAGGATTACAAAACTGCATAGCAACCCAAGAAACTTAAAAAAAACATGAAACATTCTGGGAATTATTTTTTTTACTAAAGATCGGCGATGAAGTTGGCGATACCAACTACAATAAGATTGATTTACTTATTTATTGTTCATTTAATTTATTTATTGTGAATTTGATTTGATTATGATTGATTAAATCACAAATGAGCGATTGATGCATATCACGTATCCACTCCAAACATAGAGTATACGGATGATGTTTTGCATTAATTGACAACATAGTGGACCAACTACAAGAACGCTGAACGACAAAAGCAAATGTTTGTTAGAATAATAACAATAGTTATAGGTGTAATTGGTTCCTTAAAAATTATCACATGTAATTTGGCTTCCTCAAAATACGAACCTTGGCATAATTAAACCAAACAAAAATATTACCTGATGTTATATCTATAGTTGTAATATCTTGCAAAAACAGTTTAATATTGTCTATTATAACATGATTCATTCCCGTAATTAGAAAAATTTTCATAAACTTCGTGTAAATATCATTTTTCATTATCTGCTTCTCCCGACACTGGAAAATTTTATGTATGCTTTGACTTCCTTAGGAAACATTTTTTGTTTAAATTTGGAGATGTATTTTTTAGAAATGCATTTTCCACAAAAAATAATACATGCAAATTAATTCCCAATAATCTTATCACTAAAAAAATCCAGACAATTTTCATTTAACTAGACATTAAAAAAAACTGAAGAATCCATCCAAAAGCTGCCTGGATAATATGTTTGGAAAAAATTATCTGTCAAGGTCTCAAATGTTTTAGGAAATACAACAAACCCGTCTTTAATTTGCTTTTTTCATCATCATACAATGTTAGTCACTCTAATCTGCATATCGCTTCTTTATAGCAGCAAAGTCATATCTTAAAAAACTGCGTTTTTGGAGTTGATAATGCAGGAAAAAATTTTTATTTTATATATATTTTTTTCATATAAAAGTCTTAAGCACACACCTCTTGAGAAAATAACATATTTTTTATTTCAAATGAGTTGATTGTATGTAAATTGAAAACCTTAAACTTATTTTCTGTAAAACTAGCTTTTTGAGTTATGTTTATATGGCAATAAGGGAGCGGTATGTATGCATAAATTTTTTTTTTTTTTGATATGGGTTGAAGTCTACTGATGAGTTCCAAAAAGCGGGAACGAAATGCATATAGACAATCGCTTAACCATAAAAACAAGCAAAATTTTCAAATTAAATATAATTTTTTTTAATAAAATCTATATAATATAAATAAAATATGAAAATCTGTTATTGTTTTCAATATTAATTGATTGGTTATCTTCGACATTGTATTTAAAATAAAATATAAATTAAAATTTCAAGAAACTCCTTTCTCTCTATCCAAAAGCTTTAGTTGTCTTAATTTTAACTAAAAAGCCTGAGCATATGTGCGGCTGGTATACAGGTTTATGTTTATATAGGTACTTATGTATAAATTAAAAAAGCAGATACATACGTTATTCGGCCGGCTTCTAATACACATTTTCATACATACATTAGAACGTGTGTATGTATGCGAATATCGATTTTAACGAATTTGAGTTGAGTAACAATTACAACTATCTATGGTTAAAACAGAGTAGGTACTCGTATTAAAGCCTTAAATTTTCAATTTGTATTAAATCGAAATAATAATAAATTTCATACTTACTACCCTTCAACAAAATCTCTCTTAACAAAAAGTCTTCTTAGCCTAACATTTTCCTATTTTATGCTGTCAATGGCGTATATCACTTTTATTTTGCTGTATGTACATGTGTACGAGTACATACATATTTATTTTCTTACGTTTAAAAATATGTGAGCACATAAACTAAGCGTGCACCCATATATATATATATATATATATATATATAAACACACACATAAGCATGTAGACAACACAGATACATAAAAATCCATACTTGTACTGAGCATTTCTTTGGAGTGGGTAGATGAATAATGGGTGGTTTAATTTTGCTTTTAATACTCGTACAAGAATCCCCCATTCATATGTTTGACATGCGCTCTGAACAGTTTAGAGAATAAATTGTTATTGCCATTATTACAGCTGAACATTTTGTTTATAAGCCATCTTTATAATCCGAAATTCCCTCTATAAAAATATTTATGTATCTCGATGTTGGGACGCATTATGGTTGTCGATTTTTTCGATTCAACTTCGACTAGCTGTACTAGATTAAAGAAACTTGCAATATTTTTCTTTAGTCTAGTAGAAACTTATTATTATTACTTTCAACAATGTGATCCGTTGATACCACTGCAGCATAGAGAAACATGCGAGTATACAAACCATCATCTGGCAACGCTTAGTCCTAGTTTACACTATGCAAGTATTATTGCTAAACTGATTAGTTTGTTGGGGAGAGAGACGAGGGGAAAAGAAACAAGTACTCAGCTTCATGTACTGTCAATACGTTTTACATTCTCATTCGCAATGTTAACGCCGATGAAAGTTCAAAAGAGAAAAAGTGATAAGACTTGATTAGTGTGAACTTTGACTTACTCTCAAAATGCTTTTATTAACTTAAGCATTTGCGTAGCTTTTACTAAAAACTCAATCTTCATACTCGTAAAAATATTAAAGGCATTAAAATTTTGGTCAAGATTCAGTTCATTATTTCGACGTTTAAAAATGTACTTATAATTATTATTACTTTTGTTGTCCATTGATAATTTTTTGCTATCGAAAGAAGAAATTAGTTTAAACTGCAGTCATCATATCGTCTTCCGGGGTTCAAGTGCTCTACGTACCAAAAATTTGTTAAACATATTTTTCTAAAAAATTACTCTATAGAATTTTGTGATCTTTGTACCACATACGTATTTCCTTTCTTGGGAAAAATAATTGTAGCGGGCGTATTACAAACATTTGCTTTTCGCTTATAACAAAATGACGATGTAAACCCTTTAGGAAGGTTGAAAACATTTTGCAGTAACAGAAAAATATCCTTGCTTTCGGCAATCTACTTTACGTTCCACTTTAAGACCATTCGATTAATTTCTATGAATATCGAATTTTTCAACTTCAACCTCCGTCGGATTATCTAAACTTTGTAAAGTACAAATTAAAATTGTATGTGAACTGACCCCTATAAAATCATTCCGAAACGGCATTGGAGGGTTGTTGCCCTATATTCCATTTCTTTTGAAATAAAAACTTAATTTGACTTTTGATCTAACATACACATTTTCAAAGCCTTTAATTAATATAGTCCCGCAAGAAAGTACCATATTCTACAGAAGTGTTCCTACACTTTTTAAAAAATTACCTAACGTTGAAAAGTGCTCTCCTGAAAAGCTGCTGAATTGGATTTAAGATTTTTTTTCTTTCTTATTGCTACAGCTATTAGCATTCAACAATATTAACTACACGTAGAGCAAACTGTCCATCAATAATCAATTTGAAGATTTTGTAGTGAAATTGTGCTCTGTACACCATGGAATGAATGTCTGTGCTTGAAAGCGATTTAACATAAAATCGAGTTATGTGTGTGTGCTAGAAAAATTTTCAGACAAAGTTTCATATGTACGTGAAATCGTGATGTCTCTGACGAAGTTAAGTATTAAGATATAAACAGCCTTATGTATAAGAAAAAATTGGCATGAGCTAATTTCATAAGTAAATTGAACATGATCTTAACGATGCATATTGAAAATCTCACTAGAATTTAATAGTGGGTTAAAACTATATTAGCTCCGACTTATGCTGACTTGTGCCAGTTTTTTTTTCTTATACTCGTACATAAGGCTGAAATAAAATAATATTGGCCTACGTCTTAAAAATAAGTTTAATAAAATTCATAATAAGCGCCAAATTATGTTAAAAACTACGTTCACATAAAATCCTGTTAGTATGCAATCTTCACTTTACGACAAAATGGTTTCAATTTCCCTATCTTAAAAAAACGTTAACAGTGGTTATTCTCGAAACTACATATGTTTGTGAACGCAGATGTATTGTGCCAATCGTAAACTTAAACGAAAAACCTTGTCACAAAATTTTTTGTTTTTAATTCGATGGGAGAAGAAAGACTTTAGAATGTTGTTCAATATGTAGCCCAGCAAAAACTAATCATGGTTTTGGAGGCAGTACATACTTTTTCTGCAATAAAAACGTGCCTCTCAGTAAGCACATATGTATTGCCTTACCAAATGCATATACATATGTATTACCTTACAAATAGTTAGTGATCACCAGGGAAACCGCAAATATGCAATTGCATGTTTTTTCTGGTGTGACGTATTAATGCGAAGATAAAATATTTATCTGTTTCTGGCATTGATTTGTTAGTGCATATTCTTGCATATTTTACCCTTTAAAGCATGTTTTTGCATATTTTAGTCTTACACGCATAATTTTAATAATTTTTGGAATTTTCACAGCATTTTTGAAGTTTTAGGGCATATTTTGATACTTTATAGAATTTGTTGTTTTATATGCTAATAAGTCAAAATTTTAGTTTTGTTTTCGCCATCTTAATCTAATTTTCAATGTCCTATGTGTGTATGCATCTATTTTTCTTATTTGTTACGCCGTTGTTAAGGACGTTAGTTTCAATAAAAATTTGGATTGGCTATTTGTGACGGTTTCTACCCCCGATTAAATCAGTAGACGTTGAAGGAACATTTTCAATGTACTTTACTTACATGAGACAGCCAACGATTTTTATTTGAAAATCTGAGTCAATATTTTATTGTTTATTGCAATAACAATTATGGATATAAAAGCTTGTCTTATTTATCCAAAATACAGTTCCAAAAATTTTAATTCTGATATCACGATCTCTTTTGAAGTTGCAGTTAAAGTTTTACGACGATATCCAAAAAAACTAATTTGTATTATTTTCTTTAGTCAAAATGTATATTGTAAAATATATTTTAACGTACACTTGATGTTATTTTTTAAATACAGGATTAATTTGTTATTAATTTTTTAGTGTTCTTTTTTTTTGTTTATTTTATATGCAAATGTTATTGAATTGTTTGTAAGTCAAAAAAATATATTTCCATTTACATATAAACCAAATTGTGTTACTTTTAAGAACATATTTTTTTGTTTTTAGTGTATATTTTCAAGTTTTTAGTGTATATTGAATGCGCATAAAACACTTTTTTAGATCATATTTCCTGTTTCCCTGGTGATCACTGAAGCAAATAGTCTTTTTACACATTCCCTTATACTGGTGCTCTAATGTAAGGCAATAATTAAAATTATAATTTTACGAAGTGTAGCGAACATAATAAGACGAGAGTAGGAATGTTTGGAAGCTTCAATATTCCACGAATTCACTTCGAACTTAAAACGAAATGCACCAAAGTGGCACATCGCGAACAAATATCATGACATACATATGTAAGCAGGTTTGTAAGCCAAAGAAGCTTGTCATTCCCTTATAAACCTGCTCACGGCGAAGCAGTAATTTTTGCTCAGAGATATGTAAATTTCAATAAGACTAAAACCTAGATCCCACTTTCGGCACAATACTTAGAGCAGCTTTTACATTATGTACTATATATTATCTTTTTTTGCAGTTCTTTATGATTTTCCCTATTATTTTTCTTTTAAAATCAATCCAGTACTATAGTGAACAAAAGGAAGAAATCAGTACTCAAATCGGTCATGCCATTTTGTTTTAGCGATACTAACGAGCGGCGGTTTATTTTTATATACTCGTACTTATGTACTCGCATGTAGCGTCCCTTGCTTGTGCGAGTGAAAGTCGCACTTTAGTGGAGTTTTTACCTTTACAAGAGAATGATTTAGGATAATGTTTTCATTGATATTATCAACTCGAATTTTTTACATATGAAAAAAATAAAATAAATTTTGATACAAAATATACCACTTTTTTCAAATTCCCTAAAAGTCTAAGAAAATGTTTCTTACATACAACGAAACAGTTTTCATAGAATACATTATTGAATAAACTTTTTTGTTGAATGCCAGCTGTTTTTATAGTGCAGTTGGCGTTCCCTACAAATCTGATGAAAATAAAAGGTTCGAGTTCGATACTGTGAGCATCGTTATCGAGGTAAAATAATGTGCTCACCTTACGACATTTACAAACTGTCCAATGTATGACTTAATTTCATATGTATAATCGCATTATTTATTTATGTTGTTAATGAAAGAGTTTCACAAAATCAATAAAGTGTTGTATATGAAACTTTATGAAACATTCTTCATTAATACAATGAAACCTTACTCGTTATTGATGACAAAGTTCATTGATTCAATGAAAAAATGCATTGCTTGACCGAAGATTTTCCTTTCAGTGTAGGATTTAGAAGATGGTATAGGGCAATGTTTTCCTCTTTGAAACTATCCAACGAACTTTATATTGTAAAGCACACGGCAACACGAGATTTTCAGTCTTCACACACTTTTGGCCCTTTTGAAGATTTTTTCAATTTGACGGGGCCTGCGTCTTTGAAGCCTTAATACATGGAAGAATAATTGAACTTAAAAAAATGGACAGGGGTACAGAAGCAAGAATCCGACTCGCCCGCCGACGAATTTTTTAAAAGCAGTTAGTCAAAATTAATTCCGAGTTATAAGCGCCGTGGGAATAACTAGTACATAATGATAAATAAGAACTTCGATTTCAAGTTTCTTGCCAGCTAATTAAATTATTATCATCATTTAAAATTATTATTAAGATGCATATGTAATAATTTGCGCATAAATTTGAAATATTTCTTTTTGAAAATTGATAAAATGAATACTAAAAATATTAACGATTTCTTTTCACAATTTTTCATAAATTTTAACAAATAGTAATATTTTTTCATTGTTTTTATAGTATTAAAACAACTAAAAACCTTTTGCGGAAAAATTAAATTGTGGCGGCGATTCTGAGTTGTCCTTTGCGTTAAGCTCGTTTCATATGTATGTATGTATATGTATGTATGTATATGTATGTATGTATATGTATGTACATGCTTATATACATATGTATGTATAACAAGTTAAATGCCTGCTGCTGGTCAAAGATAACAGCAATTTAATTTCAAGTCATCATTTTAAATTTTAACGGATGTCAGCTTTCTTCTCAATTTTGCAACCATTGCGGCCCACCCCAATGAAAATTAAATGTCTGCTTCGGTAACGATGAAAAAAGGAAAAATTTTTTAATTATGTATTTTCATACACAAACTTTCATACTTGCATACATACTACATACTTACATACGTATGTATGTGTATGCATGTACATATGTACGAATGTTCATCTGTATGAACAACAATTTTTGCTCATTAAAATATAATGTTCTTCTTTTAATGTGATGAACTCACAACCGAGCATGCTTACAAGAGTGTGTGTGTATGTATGTGCTCACTGCATATTCTTATATATCTACATATGGATACACACATAAGTATGTATGCATGCACGCACCCAGCTAGCCAAGAGCTGTTTAATAGGCGATGGCGTTTAACATACAACTCCTAAGCGAATCTCCTGATGATTATTTGGAGAGTGATATTGTACACTTTATGTTTAACTCTTTCTTATAAATCTTGCAATGTTTAATCGATGAGACCTTCAGCTCAAATATGCTCGTTGTATTTTATTTTCTTTTAATTGTTATAGATTGTTATTTTTTCTTAACAAGAATTTTGCATGTTTTTTAAAGTGTTTTTTAGTTTTCATAAGACCTGAAGATACATATGTATATATATTAAAGGGAAGTTTAAATTCAATGTGTTTGGTTACTTAAGTTTAGTTATTTAATTATTTGAGCACAGAGAAAAAACTGCTTAATAGAATCAAGAAAAATTTCTCTATGAAACGTTTTTAGGCTAAGGGGTATCCCAGCAGAAAGAGGCGAAAATTTTTTCATAGTGATTCCTTATTATTTCTATGTGGTAAATCTTATTAATTTCATCAAAAAGAAAACCACATAAAATCAAGAAGAAATCTTGTTATTCACACTTTTTTTTACTCAATTTCCTTTATTTTTGGCACCAAAAAAACAATCCATAGAGAAAAACTTCTTGATTCTATTAGGTTTTCTTATAAATTGTAAACTATAGGGATTTCTTATTGATTTCATTAGGTTGGCTTATTGATTTTTTCAAAAAGGTTTTCCTTATTGATTTCATTACGTTCCTATATGATTATTTTTTAATAAGGAAATCTTCTTGATTTTATTAGGTGTCTTGTTATTTCATATCTACAAATAAACATAGCGAAAATTTTTTTCATGACCTTTATCGATTTTGTATAAGCATGTTTATATAATAATTTCAATGCGGATTCAGGCTGCTTGTTAGCATATTGGTTAGAGTGCTTGTCTATCAGTCAGAAGGTTGCTGGTCCAATACTTGTGTCCTCTCAAGTAATAATATGTATGTATGGTGAGTTAAATAAGAATATCATATATATAAATAAATCTACATATACTACATACATATATACATATATGGTATAAAATTTAAATGAAAATACATAAGTACAAAGAATAAAGACATAAAATTTATTTTTTATTTTTTATTAGGTCGCCTAATAAAAACAAGAACAAAACCTTTTTGAAAAAATCTATAAGATAACCTAATAAAAACCACAAGATTTCTTCTCGATTTTTTCAAAATAAGATTTCCTTATTAAAAAAGACATAGAGATATCTTATGAATTTTGTTCTATTTTATGAGGTATTTATTAGGCACTGTTTTCTTTGTGAGGTATGTAATAATGCGTGCGTAATAAACTAATTCCTTTAATTAACTGAATTTTTTATAGATCTGTGCCATTCAAAGTTTTTGCAATGTGATGACTGTTATTAACAGATCGCTGCGGCAGAATTTTGTGCACGCCAAAGATAAAATCGATAAACGTTTAAAAAAGCTAAATTCAACTTAGTAATCATAATTTTTCATGTCAAGTGGATGTTGCATCTACATACATATATACATACATATGTACATACATACGAGTAATATATCATTTTCAATATGCTAAGTTTTGAATTAATTTATCTTTTCTTTTTTGACTTCTGAATTTTTTTTTCTGTTTTAGAAGGAATTCTAAGTTTGCCTTTTTAAAGTAGGCTTCAATCAATATGTGAAAAGTTTTATATTATTAAATATTAAAGAATTAAATTTTGTTTGTTTCAAATTTAACGCGCAAAACAACTTCCACGACTAAAAATCTTTTGTAATTAAAAAGGCTAGCTGGGTATGGATATGTAAATACATACATACAAGTATGTGCATGCGTATTTTTAACATACACATTGCACGTGAATGTGTGTGTATAACTTTTCGTAATTCTGTGAAATGTTTACTTAAACAATTCTGGGGAACAAAAAATTTGCTACAATTTTATATCTACTCGTATGTATGTGCGTGCGTTTCTCCCCAAATCTTATACACCATTCAACAAAAATGGAGAACTACTGTCATCAGCAGAACACGAAACAAAATGGAGAAGAGATATACAAATTCATCTTTTAGCTTAATGTTACTCAGAAAAAACCTCTGTGTTTTATTTTTCCTTGTATTATTCACAAATTTTCTAACCCTTCTTTTGTTCCACTCCGACTTTTTCTTATTGTTAGTGGCATGACTTTTGTTGGTACTGCTTCCGGAAGCGTTCATGAGAAAAGTTTTCCGCTTTCATAACCGAATTTTAATTAACTTTCGAAAACCTAATTACAAAGTATTATAATGAGAAATGATGCACTATAACGATTATTGTGCATACGTATGCAAGGTAACTTTTTTGGTTTTTTTTTGTAATTCTATATATCGCAATGATACATACATACTTATTTAATAGGTTGACCTAAAGCGATTTTCTAATTAATGCCTACGAGTAAATATAGAAATTTTGTTTCCTTGTTACGATGTGCGAATTATTTGTTAATTTTAGGCAGAATTTTAGGAAAGTTTTGGTCACATATAAACCTTTTTTTACTCTTCTGAGCGACTAAAATAGTCAAAGATACGTCCGTTTTCTGATCTTAACATATACTTTTGTCGAGAGTACGTTGCTGATAGGATTCCCAAAGTGGCATCACCTTTGAGTAACATTATACTGCAGCACGTCAATCCTTTTAAGAGACTAAAAACCGAACTCAAACAACGATATCACGCTGATTTACGCAAAAAACGCCATAACTCAAAAAATTTTCTGTATTAGTTAATGATGCAGAATTAGTCCTCATATCGTTCTTCATGTTGAGTAAAAATTTCATACAAATATCTTGTTTACTCAACTCTTAAAAGCAAAATACAATTTTCTTTTTCCAAAACTATGAATTCAAAAACTAGTTTTTTGAGTTATGACGTTGTTTGGGTAAATGAGCGATATGTGTTCACATATTAAATATTTTGTTTGCCCCGAATAATTATTTACGTTTTATATGTAAATATCTACACATACGACTTTTTTATTATTTAAGTCAAGTTAGGTTAGGGTAGGTTGAAAAGAGGAGCCGTTACGCTCATGTCTGGGGACATACACATAAGCCAGTTGTGTGCTCTAATAAACAACTATTAACAAACGAACCCCATCTTTATAGGAACTCAGTACCGTTCATGTAGTCCCTCAAGTTTTTCCAGTCAATACCTCTAGGGTGGGTAATGTCCGATAAGGTGTCATCCCCAAAATAACTGGATCTCGGCTGGGCGAAAGCTGGACAATGACAAAGGAAGCGCTCCATTCTCTCCATATCCTCCATGCATGCCCTGCATTCATTGTCATTCGTGGCTCCAATCAGGTACAAATGCCCTCGTATATTAGAGGGCCCAGTTAAGATGCCGGTTATCTTTCCTAGCTCGGGCTTTTTTAGTTTCAACAGTCCCCTTGTTTTGTCTTCGTCCGGGTCGCCCCATAGAACCTTGTTTATTATTTAAGAGCTAGTTATGGATATTGAATAAGCTTCAGTAGAAATTATTCTTAATGCCTACCAAAACGTATACAAATTTACCTAAATTTAGAATCTTTCTTTTTCTTAAAAATATTATGAACTTTTTAATTGATGACTTATCTACTTTGCTATTTGTGGATCAAATAGGCAAATGAATGAAAATAAATAATTTCCTTCCGAAATGTGTAGCGCTTTAAACAGTCATCTCTTCTTACCTTTTCTAGTTTCAGGGATTGTCTTCTTTCTGTTTTCCTGTATTTCTAACTTTTTCATGTTATATTTTTAGTTGTATTTAATTATGTGTCTTTGTAGAAGAACAAAAAATTGCTTCCCAAAGTCTTTTTAATTTTAATTTTTTAGTAGTTTTTTTTCGATGAAAATGTGTTCTTTTTTACTAATTAAAATGTGCTAAAGAGTTTTCATTTGTTTAGGATGTCTTCTTGCCTGTAAGTAATTTTATTTTATTTATTAATATACATAAGTATACATTATATTTTTTTCAACATGCATACGTACATATGTATGTATGTAGTTTAATATGAAATTTTATATGTACTTATGGATGTCGTTGTTTAAATATTAATGCGCATACTGTGTACACTACATACCGCTCATTTATTCGAATAACGTCATAACTCGAACTCACAGAGTGTAAAAATTCTTGCACACTCAACTTTTGAGAGAAAAATAAAATTTTCTTTTTCCATTAAGTTTTGTGTAAGTTGAGAACTTTCGATTTGTTTTCTGTAAAACTAATTTTTTTGAGTTATGCCACTGTTCAGGTGAATGTACCTAATACCATCGGCATGCATATGTATGTATGTACATGGATATGTGTATGTATGTATGTGCGTTGTAAAATCTATAATACATAAATATAGTTAACCATAATCATACGTCGTATGTATGTGTGTATGCGTGTTAAGATCTATGATTCATTACATCCATACATACATACATACATACCTGCCTTATGTACACATACATACAGAGATATTATAAATAAACAGTGTGTGTATGTATGTAAGTGCATGGGTAATAAAAAAAGTGCAATGAAAAGTTTATGCTATCAATCAAATTCCCTATTAATGCTCCTACAAACTGTCAGACAAGTTTGCCTTATCAATAGAAGCAGAACATTCACACGTGCGATGGTAATTCATGATCTGCGTTATTGGCAAGCAGCATGTAGAACGAAAGTGTGTTTGTGCGTACAGCGATGAGAATGTGCCCTATCAATACATTTGAGCATCCAGCTACAATGACCAATCCTGTGCTGCGTGACTGAATGCGTCACTTGTGGCTTACTACAATCGTGATGGACCAACCAGCACTACAAACTGTAAGTATTTGCAACACATACAAACGCACACTTGTATATGGCTGAGGGTGGCATTAAAAGGAAAGGGTGCTTTGGGGAAAGTTCGATAACATTTAGTGATTCAAATATGTATAGAAAATAACGTAGAAGTATTCGGTGACATCCTTTCATATATTTGTAATCTGTGCTTACTTGTATAAACTTTACCAATTATTCAATTCTTATTTTTTAAATTTTTGTGCAACTTTAAGGGCATTGAGTGAGAGCGCGTGACACTTGCGTCAAAGACCTTTTATGAAAAAAATAAACAAAAATCTGACAAGGAAACAAAGGAACGACCAAACGAACCACCAAACAACAACATCCCGTCATCATTTTGTTTTGTTTACGGTCTTATCTCTAAAGTAATTACAACAAATCCCTGACAATTTGTTGTTGTTTATTTTGATGTTATTGCTCTCTTTTTAATATAATTTTTCGTTGTTGTTGCTGATGTTGTTGTTGTTGGTGTTTTCGTTTATCATTTATTGCTTAAACGTATTTATATTGGTAGTTTCGTAGTGAAACAGATTTAAGCTTGAAAATTGAAATTAATCTGTGAAACCGTACGTTTTCCTTTGTTCATATACTCGTACAATTTAAGTGAAAATGCGGGCACGTGGCCACACGTTTTGGCACTTTGCTTCCTTTATGCCATACAAATGCAACGTAATGAAATCAAAACAGTACATTATCCAAGTTTAAATCCTGAAATCACTTTGAAATACATACATACATTCACACAGATCGACATGCATACATAGATATGGATGTACGCACACACTCGTGGAAATTGCTCATTTGTCACCAAAGCCCCGATAAACATTCATACGCACATACACATGAATATGTGCGTGGTATGTATTTTCTTTTATTTAAATTTACTAAATTTTTATTTAATTATATTCATACATACACACATGAAATTGTACTTTTGTAAAATTGTAAAATGTGGAAAATGGCAAAAATCTGGCAAAATTTTATAAAGGGAAAGAGCTTGGATTTAAATATACATACATATGTACCCATTCATTTGTCAAGGCCGAGCCACATAGAATACGTCATACGTTGAAGTTTCCCCCTTTCGGGCTTAAGTTCAGTAATTTCTGATTAAAATTCACTATAGTTCAACTAAAAATTTAAAAATTGTCTCAATTAAAAATTATATACATATACATACCAGCTGAAGTACGCAGACGTACGCAGATTGCAGTATAGATAAATAAAATAGATACCGAATGCAGCGCCATCTGCCGGGCTGATTAATCTAGGGCGCCACCCACTGCTACTTAACCAGCAACTTTTGCCAGCATAGCACACTGGCTAATCAATTTACCTAATATATTATTGCATGATTATATTTTATTTCCTAAAATGTTCGAGCCCATTCATTTGATGACAATAAAGTGAAAAATGAATTGAAAAATTCCATTAATATACTCGTATTTATTTATTTAATGAATAAATTTAAGATTAGCACAAAGAAAATTCTAATTGCCAAATGATGAAAACTCCTTTTTCGCAAAAACCCATAACTGATTGCTAGTAGATTATATACATATATGTGTGTATGTACTCATATGTACATACACGTATGTATGTATGCAGTATGTGTTTAATACAAACATTATTGATGTTTAACGATACCAACTTGTAATGTTCGTTTATTTTGCTGCTACTGCCTTAAATTTATTATTGGAAGGGTGTGACAATGACTGATGAATTTGCTTTGACTGAGAAAGTTATTTCGATTGACTAGTTGCCAGCGTTATATATATCTACTTGTCTTATCGGTTGTGGAACACACCTTTATCGCATCCACAAACTGAAATTGAATGATTGGTGGTGTCATTCAATTTGTCTCGGTTATAGCTTTACAACGAGATGTAAATGACTGGCTGGAAGAAAATGTATGTATGTATGTGCCCTTAATTATGAAAGTGGTCTGAGGCATATGTATACCAGTATATAATGTGTCGAAATATTTAGTAGATTACGTTTGAATAAATCAAAAAATATTTTTATATTATGCAACATTATAATTAAGAGTTGTACTAGTCTCTACTGATACAAATTTATTTAATATTTATTAAATATTGATTAAAGTTTTTTTAAGATTGATTTAATATATCGAAGTAAAAATAAATTCATATGACTTAGACCACTTTCATAATTAAGAGCACATATGTGAGTTTAAGTTTAATTTTTAACTACCCAGCAAAAAAAAATCGGAACTAGTTCCAAAGGTTAATCACTTTCATTGCATACCAATCACTACAGGTACTGAATTTAATATTCTAAGGCAGTTGTTTATATAAAAAATTGTTCTAGACGAGCTTTTAAGCGAATACCATTCAGTTATTTGGATGACTTCCGTCCTATGACAACTGTGTGTTAAATTCGTTGATGCTTCACCAGAAATGGAGATACTTGGAGCTGAGTTCATCAATGCAGTAATGATTTGTATTGTCAGTTTTTGCTGGGTATGCTTAAATTGTATTAATATAAAAACAACTCTCATTGGGAGTTGTAGCTGCCACCAGGGTAATGCAGCTATGGGGAATTTGGGCTGTTGCATATGGTTTTAAACCTGATTTAAGACCACAATCTTCATCATAGAACAAATTTTCAGGACAAATTTTGTTTCCTGATTTGATTTTGTTATTATCCCTCAAAATAAATAAATCATGATTGATATGCCTTTACGTTTGTATGTACTCGTATGTATATACCAAAAAGTAATAGACATTCTGTTGGCAAAGTTAAGATAATATATAGAATCAACAATGTATACATTTTGCCAGTTGGAATTATCGAGGAGTTCAGTTAAGCGATGTTAGCCTATAATTGAACTAATTAGAGCTATTATCCATATCATTCGAATAATTAAATATTTGATAATAGTGTATAGTTAGTTTTGAGGGCTATCCTTGAGGAAGCTCGGTATAAGTCGCGAGAAGTCTTCACCGACATCAAAAGCAATAATTTTTGACAAGAGTGCACTTAACAGTCGCCGTAATAGTCAATTTGAACTAAAACAATGAGATAGAATGGCTCATCTAAGAATTATTAGAAAGGCTTTGAGTGCAAGTATCAAACGATGCGATTATTTTCTGACGATTTCAAAGGTATTTTGAGGGTCTAGAACGGCTAGTTCTACAAATTTTGTTTTCTTCGCAAAACCTTGGTAACAAAATGTGTCCATTTTATTTATTTATACTTGTCGGCTTAGCAACTTCAATGGTTTTAGTGATTTTACTGTTTCTAATCTGATGATTTATGTATATGCCGTGGATATTTTCAATTAGGCTTAAAAAACAAGAGATGCAGAAGTCAAATAATTTATTTTGTACAAACTATTTTCTAGGTCTAACATAATGATTGATCATTGCATTGGAGTAGATAAGAAGAAAAAAATATGCAGATGTATACCATATACATACACACACATGTATAGGTAGTCGGCAAAATTGGGCAAAATAGTCATCGGAATAAACTTTTCATAACTTTGGATTCACTGATGTTGTTTTATGTTGAAAGCACTCTAAGTGATTCGATTCATAGCTGCTGCTTGATCGCAAGAAGGATACTTAACCAGGGTCCATGGCGGGAATCGAACCCACGACTACTGGACTAATAGGCTAGCATCGCTACCACTCACCCACATGGGCTTAATGCCAAAACACATGAAAATCAATACACTATTTCAAGTTTAATTTGCAGGTCTGCGTATGCAAATAAATGCATTTCATCTATTTCAATGTTGAGAGTGATAGACGTCGAGCACACAATTTGTCCATTTAAAAACATTGTGATACATCTTTCCATTCGATATTGTATGTTTCTGCATCGAAAGGATTATGGGAAGCAAAACAACACAAGGAAAAAAATAAAGAATTGGGCGACAATACTTCAATCACAAAAGAGACAAACAGTTTGTGTTCTGGATAAAACAAAGACTTTATAATTTTAGAGTTTCGTCTGGCTTTTGGGAAGTTGATGGTGCTGGTGTTGCATGGAGACAATGTCAGTGTCGCAAATACGTAGTATGTACAAGCTCGTATGTATGTATGTTCAGTGTGTTTTCCAAAGTTAAACATTTGTTTAGCAGAGAACACGCCAACCATGAGTAAAGACATTTTGTTTTTGGATTAAGAGGAATGCATGAATTTACAAGAAACCAACAAAAAACATCAAGTTTATTTAGGGCAATGGGCTAAAGAATGCACGTAGCTTTCGTTGTTACTGTTAAGCTGTTGCTTCGATATTTATTCGGGTTTTCTTCTCTTAATAAACGATGGAGGGTGATTTTTGGTCCATTCAAGTTTTATTTTATTTTTTTTTCATAGGGAGTGATGGTGCATTTGGTGACGGTTGCACGGCTATATATGCATATGTACTTATGTATGTATGTATAAATGTTACAACTGATTGACGCCTTTGCCAAGCAAATAGAAAATTTGAAAATTAAAGACAAACTTTCAAATAATCGTGTTACATCTTCATACCCATGTACGCTTATGCATAAACCTGTGATATGTACACACATTCACTTTGGAAACGAATTCCTTTCTTCTTGTTGGTTTCTCGATGCGGCCATACACACATACAGACACATTTTTGTATGCAGATACATTCATATGTAGATCTTTTATTTCATGTTTGGGAAATTTGCTAGAGAATTCTGAGATACGTGGAGATGTGTATGCATACGATAGCAAAACGTTTCTATGTGCGTCTTTGGGTTTGTATGAATGTAAATTTAAAGTAAAGTTGCCGAAATTGCTAAATTACTGATTTGTTGATTTGTTTCACCTAATCGCTTTACATACTCACACAGATAAACATTGGACCATAATGTATCTGTGTGTCCGGAATCTTGATGGCGTTGGTTTTTTTTTTGTAGTACAACGGGTAATTTTCAAAACTTCAAGTCCAGAATGTGTGTTTTCAGATGTTTTTGTTTATGTTTCACTTTAGTGACTACGAGAACTTCTACAAACAAAGTATGTTCATGCACAGTACATATGTATGTATGTATGTACGAATGTACATACATATGTATGTATGCATGCATTTACGTGTATATATGTACATAAGTATGTATGTATGCAGGAACACATTTACACACAAGCGAACTAAAAACCAAACACACACAATCTTTTGTACACATTTGAATTCGTTTAAATTTGAAAATACACAATAGTTACTACTGGCGTATCTGTGAGTGTATACACCTACTCACACGTGTATTTATTCACATGTATTCGAATTGCAGATACATGTGTTGAAAATTTATTGACATTATTCAATTAATTATTGTGTAAATATTTTCCCATTCATTCACACATGCACACATCCATACATACGCATGCATAAATGTTTGCTTGTATTACACATATTAACAGTTACACATCTCCATACATACGAGCACATACATACATACATATGTACATTATTCATTCACTTATTTACCCATCCAATGGTTTTAATTCGTCCAAAAATCTGCATCAGTATAAACAACTCTAAATATATGTACATATAAACTAAATTTACTATTAATTGTGAATTAAGATAAAATATTCACACATATACAAATACCAACCGACATGTGTACAGATGTATACACCACACGGCTGCATATGCATACATACAAATATATGTACACATGTATGTGAATTTGTGAACACAGCGTTCAAAAGCTTTATTTGATTAGGATGGACAAAACCAAATTGCTCCTTGTCACAGAAGCGGACTTACGCAATATATTCATATATGTACATCCATGTACATATACACACATACATACATACATACATTTCGCGTTTTGAACAAAGAAAGGAAAAATTGTATATACCTATACGGATGTATCCTCTCTAAAATTATAAATTTGTATACTGAGAATTTCTTTTCATCATCATGATTATTATCAAGGTGTTGAGTGTAGGAGAAAAGTCACACTTTTCTTTTTGGTTTATTAAGCTTTCAAAAATTTCGATTATTATGTCACTACTCTCTGCCTTCTTATTTTAATGATGTTTAGATTTAATATCAGGAATAACTTTCTGATATATTTTTGAAAGTTATATTTCATTATGTCAGAATCATGAATATCATATTATATATTCTTTAAGTTGGTTCTCTGCGTTTTGGTTTTACAGGCAACAATCTTCAATTGAATAAAAGCAATGAAAAAATGTTTCATTCTTTTATGTTTGTTAGTTTTCGACTATTTTTTTTGTGAAACTAATAGAACTTGACCTCAATTAACTATAAAACTTATGGCATTGTTATTAAATTTGTATTCAAATCTTTAAATTGTGCATTATGTAATAAAATAAATTAATTATGACATAATTCTCTTTCTTCTGTTATCGTTTGCTATCGAATTTAATAATTTTTGAATTACAAAAGCTGCCAATGCTGCCAACTACTACCTACTTTAAATAATTTTTAATGTGTCCGTATGCTATCGCATACTTAGAGCTTCATATCGAATAAGAATTTCCTTTAAATTGTTGGCATTTATCAAAAACTTTATAGTTTTGTATTTAGGCAGACCGTAAGTCTTGAATTTAAATTTAGCCATATTCTACGCCATGCTATTACGAGGATAATCATAGTAGTATGTATTTGTATGTATGGAAATTTATACAAAATCCAGATATCGCACACTGCATCAGAAACAGCCTCAACTTAAAAATTCTCAACAGTATAATGCCCATTTTTTCAGTTGGTAATCAAATTGTAATTATGTAAATGCCCAAACTTGTGTAATTAAGTATTATTTAAGTTTTATGAGCGCACCATATGTTTTTATGCGTGTATGTGTTTATTGAAAACATACACATGAACATCATGTGGTCGTATTGAAAACATCATGTGGTCGTACTAGAAAGAATTTCCTTTAATTTTCATAAATATATAACATATACAATTCGTAGTTTTATATCATGGGTTAAATAAATAGAAAAATGCATTCTGATGTTCTTTTGGTTTCATAAAATGTGTTTTTTATCCAATTTTAATTTTCTGCATTTTGATAATAACTTTCTTATTTATGTTAAACAGCTGCTGTTTGAAAAGCCTTCCATAATACTGGGAAATTTTGCAGTGCTACCATACTTTCAACGTAATTTAATAAGAAATTTAATTAACCACTGAAAAAATTAAATCGTATTTAATTACAACTTAATTTTAAATAAAAATTAGCTAATTACGTACTTAATTCTTAAGTTAAAAACTAGGGGTAAGAGGGTCTAACAACTTTTGATACTGTACAAGCGACGCATGCAACACGTGTTGCAAAACAAATATTTGCGGTCGTTAGAAATTTCTTCTGTGAACGAACTCTATTTATAAGTTCTGACTAGTGTCTGTTTTTTATTCAGAATACGATATGATGATGTATTTACTAAACTTTGCATATTATACAACACATACGAGAGAAACATATACATACATACGTACACATATGCACACATGCATACCATGAATACATTTGAAACATCCTTTTAAATGCGTTTTAAAGTGGTTCTCTAATTTAGTCCAAATTCATACACACATACGAGTACATATGAATGTATGTACATATCCATACACATATTTCTGTATTCTCTTATCCTGCATGTCAATCGTACGAATAGTTTCAAATTCAAATCATTGTTAACTATTTTGTTTTCTAATTTGTTTTAATGGTGTTAGTGAATTAATTTCGGTTTGTTATGCAAATAAATTTCGAAATAAGCAAAATTGTGTTTTAATTTCTTATTACAAAAAATAAATATTATATACGAGTATGTATGAGGACCCATAACAAATATGCAGACTTTTGAATTAGCGCTTTTCATAACCGAAGCTATTGATGGAAAAGATTTTCTAAAATAAAAAGTTATTAAAATATATTTACATGCTTACAAATAGTGTAGAGACTAAATATAATAACACTTCAACGCGCTCAAAAATAAATGCGAAAACAAATAAACTGAACCCCTTTCAGACACAAAATTTGTTTCTCAAGTCAATGGAATTAAAAGATTTTTTACGGTTTATGGTCTGAATATGATATCGAGTATGCAAAAAAAGCAACAACTACTGACATCAAAATAATTGCCAAGTTCTTATATAAATACCTACAAACATGTTATCATTAATCAAAGATGACTGCGTCAATAAAACTTTTTAACTAATTAAATTCTGAAACAAAAGTTTCATTGACTCAATTAAATATTAAATTAAACTTTAATCAATTAAATTTTTAAACAAACTTTTTTTGACTCATTAAATTTTTTCTGTGCATCGTGGCTGCAAAAGCAAGTAATTTGTTTTTTACCCGCCATTAGCGAATTCCTGACAACCATGAGGGCTGTGTGGGTGTTTTTGTTTGTCTTACTTTTATGTGGGAGAAAAATGTTGCTAATACTTCAAGTAGAAATCTGCAACAAAACTATTTTTCCATATAGAATTTTTAAATTGAACAACACTATAAATAAAGCAACAAATACATAAAATTGTATGTCCCAGTCCAGACTTGCAATTTTTGCACAGTGGCGCCCGTAGAGCAAACGAGGTTGCAAAAATCAAAATTTTCATGTGCGCCTGCGAAATTTTAAATGAATCCATCTTATAGTAAACTTTTCAACGATCTCAAATATGCTACTCTTAACAATATCAGATTTTTAGTTTAGAAGACATAACTGTTCAAAGTTAACCAATTTTCGGATTTAAAAAAACACACAATTTTTAGGTAGTTTGATCCGATTTCAGGTGTAATATCACGAAAACTAGGCAACGAATAGTATTTTTTTTTTGTTTTTAGTGATTGATGTGCTTATTAAATGTATAACAATAAAAAAAATTGTGCTGTTTGCTTTGTGTTTCTCTAGGTAAATCAGTATTTAAAAACTATCCATTTTTTCACTATTCTTCAACTTTGACGGAAAATAAAAAAAATTTACCTTTTTTTACCTCCGCCATATTTTCAAAATATGTTCTTTAACTAGTCTTTTACATAACTCAAAAGGTTTTATCTGCCTTTACGTGCCTATTTGGCTTCTACAGGTAAAAAACGTTAAAAAGACATGGTTGCAGAAATTGTATGGCGGGCATCCCTTACATGCCTTGACTGACAGTTACTTTGATGTAATAGTTTGAAAATTGCATTTTGAGTCAGTTGTCTACCTGAGAGCCTCTGGCGAAAAATTTGGTCCTAATATTCCGTTACAGACACAAGATGCACAAAAAACTACTCATTGAAATAAGCAGGTACGCACCTCACTTAAAAATTATTTTTGGCGTACATATGGTGAAGAACAATACTGACTTATGGTACAGGTAGGCACAAATCTCATTTGGCTACGTGCATAATATCAAAACTGTATAATTCAGCCCAAATGCATATGTATGCATGTAACAGGTACATTTGTAGACATGGTAGCATAGGCCTATATATTGCAAAACAAGCTTAATGCCTGCATTAGTCTACGACTGAAAGTTGGCGAAACAAGTATTGAAAACATGGCGTTGAACAATTTAAAACTATTTGAACTGTTTAGAAAGTCAATTACACCAACGTGTTTCGCGGAAGCTGCTTTAGAAGAACTCGATAGCTTATACGGAAATATTGAGAGAAGCAAAAGTATAAAAAATAATCTTTGTATGATACATGCCAAAATTAAGACAAAATGGGTGAAATGCAATCGAACCATTAACATCTTCAACTCCAAATACGAGGACTGGCTTAATGAAGACACCATCCTGGATATATTGGCAGTAGATAAACCCTCCACATCAACCAGAGGAGAAAAAGGAAGGCCAAAAAAAAGTATGGAGGAGTGTTCAATTTTCACAAGAAAGAGGAAACTTGCCGATGCCACCAATGACTTGACCACGAAGGATTTATCGGATGCGCTGTCTATTAAATACATAAAGGATAGTGAACGAGTTAGGTCGCAGATTACAAAATCTGTTGCTGATGCAAGCCCACTGCGACTAAAAAGGATTAAGGAAAGCATTCCCACTCCCACAAACGCACATATTAAAAAGTATAGTTCCGAAGAAGCCTTGGCTCTGTTTTTGGACTTAGAACTTTCCAAAGAGAAATATGAGATACTACGGGCATCTTTAATGCGACACGGGGCTGACCTTTTCCCCGGATACAAGCATATTACGCAAGCCAAAATAAATTCACGACCATTGCGTACGGAGTTTACGGAAGTCTCTGCGAAAGCCAATCTGCAGGATCTTATGGACCATACAGCAAAACGGTTGTTGGAAAGTCTTCCTGAAAATGAGGTGGAAATTCTTCCTCAGAAACTAACATTGATCAGCAAATGGGGCTGCGATGGATCATCCGGACAAAGCGTTTATAAGCAAAGGATATCTTCCGATGACACTACAATATCTGACGGAAATATGTTTATGGCATCTGTTGTTCCATTGCGGCTAAAATCTGATGTTTCCCTACACTGGAAAAATCATCGACCGTCATCAGTGCATTATTGCCGACCAATAATGTTTCAGTTTGCAAAGGAATCGGCAGAACTCATAAGGACCACGGTGAAGGACATTGAAGAACAAATAAGCAAGATTAAGCATACAAAATTGCAAATTGGAGAAGGAAAATATATTGAATGTAGTTACGAGTTCCACCTGACCATGGTTGACGGAAAAGTCGTAAACGAACTGACAGGAACAACCTCAACATTGACATGCCCGATTTGCAAAAAGAGTCAGAAGAACTTCGGTAATTTAAACGATTCTACAAACGAGGAGAATTACGAATATGGAATGTCACCATTGCACGCAAGGATAAGGTGTATGGAGTTCTTGCTAAAACTGGCGTATACCCTACCACAACAAGATGAAAACATCGATGAAAATACATCAATTAAGGATAAGGAAAAGATCAGAAAGAAGCAAATACAGAATGCTTTTTGGAAACAACTTGGACTAAAAGTAGACTGCCCCAAGTGTGGATACGGTAACTCAAACGATGGAAACACTTCAAGGAGATTTTTTGCAAATGATGAGGCAGTAACTAGAATCACTGGAATTGACAATGAAATCGTCAAAAGATTGGGAACGATCTTGAATGTTTTAAACTGCCAAGAAAGTGTTAATTCTACAAAATTTGGAGAATATGCATCGGAAACTGCATCTCTTTTAGCAAAAATTTATCCACAGAAGAAGTTGACCCCGACCGTCCATAAAATATTGGCGCATGGCAAAGATATAATTGAGTACCAGTCTTTGCCAATTGGAGAGCTTTCTGAAGAAGCGCAGGAGTCTCTTAACAAATTTTACAAAAAATATAGATTGCAGAACACGTTCAAAGCATCAAGGGTGAGGCAAAATGAGGACCTCTTCAACATGTTAGCAGCATCTTCCGATCCACTTATTTCTTCCCTGCGGCATGTGAAGTCACGAAAAGAACTACAATGGAATTATACTTTAGAAATGATTAGTCTTTTAAATATACCTTCTGTTACGAATTGTGATGAATATTTTACAGAAAATTCAAAAAATTAATTGAAAAAAAATTTGTTTAATTTGTTGGCTAATAACTTTAAAACAGAAAAAGCTTTCAAAAGAACTAAGAAATATAAGATTGGTAAAAATAATTTGATTTTGTTACCATAAAATAGATGAGTTAGAAAAAAATTAGAGTTTAGAAATGATTTGTATTTTAGACATACTTTGTCTTACCAAGAAAATGAATATTTTACAGAAAATTGAAAAAATCATTTAAAAAAAAACTCTTTTGTTGTAATTTTTTAGGTAATATCTTAAAACATGAAAAGCTTACAAAAGAACTACAAAAAAATATAAAATTCTTAAAAAAAATTTTTTTGTTACCAAAACTTGGATTTTTTCACAAATTTTAACTTTGAAAACCCATAAGTAAGCACCTATAAGGTGTAGCGTCCACTCCAACCGCTCATTTTATAGGTTGAACAATTATCTATGACATGCAATTTAAATTATTCGATTATCTTGTTCGGTTCAAAAGATATGATTTTTGCAACGAAAAAAGGCAAATGGCGCCACTGTGTTTTGTTGCAGCAACTTTTTATTTTTTAATGAAAGAGAACGAGAGAGGAATACAAAATGTATATACATATTTCTTTTTCAACATTCTCCCACATATTCAAGAATTGCTGGAACAAAAATTGCAAGTCTGGACCGGGACTATGCTTAACGTAACCTGTCATGATTTATGCAAAGAGGGCAGGTCACCAAAATAATTTAATTGTGTAAAACAATGAATGTTATTGCGTTCGAGTATATTCATAAACAAACATTAAACTACAAATTTTGTATGAAGGAGCTAATGTATGCTTATTTTAGACTGTATTTCGACTGGCATGTAACTCAGTAATAGTCCTAGAACATCTTTCCCTTAAACAGTATTTGGAATTTGTTATTATAATACTGGTACCTTAAAGATGGATCTGAGATTACACATTATATTAATCAGTCAGCTGTCGTTTTCATGCAATGTGTTAGTTAGTATTGGGAGTTATGTACGTAATTAATTTTGTGTCGGCCCTCTTCCTATAGTGTTTGTACAAAACGGTGCATCACAAAGACAAAGTTAACAATTATAATTTCTTTAACTAATTAGGCAAATTCAATTAAGCATTCGTCGTCCATGACTTTTTTCTTTCACTTACTTCTTCAATTAAAAATCAAATGAA